>CM053790.1:426984896-427584896 GCA_028749045.1 Cupressus sempervirens
TTTTTGGAGGAAGAAATCCCTCCAAAAAAGCGCGGACAGGAAAAATCATTTGAATAGTTTTGAAAGAAACAAAAATTATAAGTTTCTATCAAAACATTTAAGTTTTTATCGAACCTTAGTTTCTATCGAACCTTAGTTTCGATCGAAACTCCCATAATTTTTTAGTTTCGATTGAAACTAAGGTCAAAGTTTCAATCGAAACTTTATTCCAGTTTTGATCGAAATTGAAAAATCTGTGAGTGGTCAAGGATCCGCGCGTGGGTTTCTTAGTTTCGATCGAAACTGAAATAAAGTTTCGATCAAAACCCTAAGTTGTGCGATAAAAGGGGGCATAGGCTATTGTCTTCTCATTATTTTGATCGAAACTAAGAGAGAGACTGGAATCCGTCCCATCAACCGTCTGAAAAAGGTATGAAATACTTATTTTTTACCTTCTTATGTGTTTTCAGTTAAAATTTATGTGCTTTTAGTATTTAAATATATGTTTCTTTGTATATTTTATTGTTTTTTATGTATGCATTGTGAATTTTAGATGTGTTAGAGTGAGAGTTTTGAGCTTATTACCATGATGTTTGATCTTTTCTCAACTTATCAAATATTTATAGATAGATATAGACATTTTCATGATAAACATTGCATGTACTATGAATCTTGGCTTCATTAATAAATATGATTACATTAAGATGTCCTCTTGATTCAATCATCACCACTATATTTTTAATATATGATAATCTCCTCTCATTATTATTCTCACTTGATCTTGATGTTATTTTTTATCTTGTTGATAAATCTCAAGCAAGTTGGGCAACATGACTCCCTCCTCCTTCAACTAGTATTCTTGTTGTAGTGTTAACCTTTTGTCCCTTCATATTGTTCTAAATCCTTAGATCTATTTGGATTTTAAAGATATTTTTTCATCCATATTATCTAAATATATAATATTATCTTTCAATAAAGTTATTTAAGTACACTCTAACCATTTTACCTAATCTAAACTCTAAATCTAGCCATAACCATGACCTTTAAAAAAATCTCTAACGCTAATTCTAACTTCAACTATGAGCTTTACTCCAATTTTAATCATAACTAAAATGCTAACCCTAATTTTTTAAAACCCCAATCTAACTATTTCTCTAACCTAATATGATGCTAAAATTAACTATATATCACTAATCCAAACCCTTACCATGTGGTGTAAAGCCTCAACCATAAAGCCTAACGTTGACCCTAGCCATATAACCCAAACATGAAACCTAGGTATGTCATTTTAACCCAAACCCTATTCGTGACCAACCATGATGTAAACCCTAACCTTAACCTCAAATAATATTTTCAAACTATATCTAAACCTCAACCCAACCAAATTCTAATTCTCTCCCTAACTAAGAGATAATATAAACACTAATCGTAACCCTATCCTTAATCAAAGCCATAACTCTAACCCTACATGGTGCATTATATGAATCCTAACACTGGCCTTTATTATAGCCTTAACCATAAACCTTGACCTTAACTACAATCTTAATCATAACCAAAGTTACTCTAACAATAATCCTAAGAAAAGTATTTATCTAACCTAAGAATAATTCTAAACCTAACTATATCACTAATAAAATTTAACCTAACCCAAACCTTAATCGTGATGTTAAACCTAACCTTGACCCTAAAGCTTAATATTAGTAGTAACACTTACATAGCCATCCCCAAACCCCAAACCTAACTATATTTTTATTCCAAATTTTAACTCTAATTTGCTAACCGTGATTTAAACAACCACAACATAACCTCAATGCAAAACCCTAAACCTAAACTTTATCCTAATATATATATATATATATATATATCTATATGCATATACACATGATATGTATATTTGCACATATCATGCACGTGTGTGT
The DNA here is from genome assembly GCA_028749045.1 of Cupressus sempervirens. Classification (NCBI taxonomy): domain Eukaryota; kingdom Viridiplantae; phylum Streptophyta; class Pinopsida; order Cupressales; family Cupressaceae; genus Cupressus; species Cupressus sempervirens. Next base: position 426,986,795 of record CM053790.1, read on the forward strand.
ATATATATGTGCATATGCACATATATACACACACACATGATCTATATGTGCAAATATACATATCATGTGTATATGCATATATCTTTATATACATATATATGCATATTTACTTCATGGACCTAAAGTACACTTGACAAGTTTATGTGCACACATATGTCTAAAACCTTTGAACATTCAATCTAACTTAGATAGAAATCTAACTTATACACACAGTTCTTAAAAGGTCCTTGAGTTAAAAACATTATATATAACAACATGTGTGTTTTAAAATTTAGTTTTTTTAAGGTACAACATGTTCATTTATGTTTTAGGACTTCTATATATATGTACACATGTACACATGTTTAATTTTATTAAAACAATTTAGATACAAGTTTTTTAATTTTGTCAAATTGTACATACATATGTTAATATAAATTTCAAGTTTATTAAATGTTGTACATTTTAATTTAAATTTTTAGGTTTACACATTATATACACACCTACATACATTGACACATGGCTGATCAACAGCCTTCTATCCCCTCGAGCAGCCTGTCCCCCTCAAGTAGCCTATACTTGAGCCCGAGCAACCTATCTTGGGTCCTAAGTAGTAGCCTATACCCAAGCTTGAGCAGCCTATCCTGAGCCCTAATTATTAGCCTATTCCCCCTTAGCAGCATCATGTCCCCCGTGATCAGCTACCTATCCCACCTCAGGAGCTCTATGATCACACTAACCAGGAGACTCATAGACTTCAAGGATCCCTGACTAGTGGCACATTCTCTAGTGTCTATAGTGGTACATGCCAGAGTATCTTATGTAGCCTAACATTTATTCGAGATGAGATTCATGGTGCTACCCCATATTCTGCACAGACTATACAGATTGTCCTTGATAGTAAGAGACGAGAGGTCTCCTCTTGTCTTTCACTTTAGGAGGTGCAGGGCTTGGTGCCCAAAGATGTCCTGAAGAGGGATTTCCCTCATTATCTTTCACAAAAGTATGTGAAGGGGTATTCTCCCCTTAAGTGTATAGATCCATAGATGGCTGCATTGATATACCCACACTTCCTTGTTTCCCATGGTCATTATCCAAATAATGACCAAATTCCACTCTATTTTGCCTAGTAGCCAGAGGTTCTCTTATGCAAGGCGGTGAACTACACAGATTTACTAGGATATTTAGGATAGGAGCATGGTAGACTAACTGATAGGTAGCCAGGTCATCCCCCATTGGCACATAGATTTATTGTTGGAGAGAGGGCGCCTACTATTTCCCCTATGTTAGGTCCATCGGCTGATGAGGTCGTGCATAGCACTTAGTTATGTGGGGTCATTCAGGGAGTTGGAGAGATTGCAGCAGCTGTCAGATCTATTTCGAGTGATGAGGTTGGTTAGTATTTGATGTCTCATTGGCATTCATGATCATCATCCTATGCATCATCTTCAAGAGACTTATACAATGCAGTAGGCATCCCTTCAGTGGCTAGCTTAGAGGGTCTCACTGGAGTGTTGGCATGAGATACTATGATTGGTCTAGCTGAGGATCTATTAGATACATATAGATTTGTATCATAGCATCTTGGCATACCCATATCAGATTTTTGAGATCATGTCCATGGTAGTACTAGGACACATCCTCAACCATATTCCACTCATCGATCAGGTAGTGGTCATGGTGGTAGTGCACATGATGATCCACCTACTGACCAGTCTTTTGCTCTAGAGAGGCATATACATACCACAGACCCTTTAGTTAGTGTTATAGGGTAGGCTCAGAGTTCAAATGTGGACCTTAATGATGTTGATTTGAGCTTTTCGACCACAAGATGGATGAACTTGTTAACACGTGATGATTCTAATTCTATGCCATCTCATCTATATAGTCCACTTGGCTCTTTAGGATGTGTGCTAGTCACCAGTCATGTAGATGTAGAGATGGACCTTGATACGACGCAGCAAAATCTGGATGCATTAGTGGACACGATTGATGCTAGGCAGTTTGAGTATTATCAAATGCCACCATCTACACAGGTAAAATTTTTTTTGTTCATGTTAAAATTTCAATCATTTGAAACTAATTTAATTTACACATGTGCATGTGTGCACATGTATGTATATCATGCACCTAGATTTGTAATCATAGAGAAATTTTAATTTGATGTGTTGCATGTGCACATGTATAATGTAGGGGGACATGCCTCTTTTTACTCCAGCTTTGATGCCAAATCGTGTATGTTGTTGAGACTCATTGGATGATGTCATTAGTGGACAGGTAATGTTTATTTATGTTTTGATTATGTGTACATGTATTTCAATATCACTTTCTCTTGATTAAATGTATGTATGTATTGATATCACTTTCTCTTGGATTTATATATAGGGGTCAGCACATCCTAGTGAGCACCTTGATAGTTATTCTTCAGACCGTGTTGTGAGGAGGTGTGGTGATGATAGTCCTGCACCTGATGATCTATAATTTTTTTTATCTAGATGATTTGTTCTAGACTTTCATCCAGAGAGACATTCATATATTAGATAGACACTTTATATACACACATGATGCATGTTATATTTATATTTGATTTGATATAGATGTACCTGGATCTACATGTCTACATACATGTGCACGCTATTTATATTAGATATTATCTTCTAATAGATCTCTAGATAGATACATGTTTTTGTTATTTTTCTCGAGATGATTAATACATGTTACATTATGTTGTGGAATCTAATACATTATAGATCTAAATCTAGTATATTATAAATTGTTTCTATCTAAGATATGTAAGTAATTTATTTAGATATGTACACATGTTATATATTGATTAAATTTAGATATATATATATATATATAAATATTTCATGTAATTTAAATGTTTGGTAATATATCATGTATTAAATGTTCAAGTATCAGGTAATTAGTTATACATAATTCCTAACTTGAGTAAATCTATAGAACTCATCCCTTTTATTTGTACAAGTTAAAAATGAAAGAGTAAAAGTTCAATTTAGAAAATTAGTTATTCCACCAAATTTCAAATTGATCAAATGATTGTTCAACCAAATTTCAAATTTTTCTTCAGTTACATTTCAAATTTTAATCATAGTGAATTTTAATTTGTACACATATCCTAGAATTTTATCCCCTTAAGCCCAATGTTCTAATTCAAGTCCAACTTAAAACATGTACATGTCCAAAATTTTGTTAAACAAATCACAATTTGAACTTGAAAGCTCACATGTCAAGTAATTAGTTAAATCAAAAGCTCACATGTCCTAAAATTGAAAGCACATGTCCTAATTAGTTAAATTGAAAGCGTACATTTGTTCTAAAATTGACAAGTTAAATGAAATAGAAAGTTCAATATAATAGAAAGTTAAATGAATTCAAGACATTGAGTTAAAAATGAAAGAGTAAAAGTTCAATTTAGAAAATTAGTTATTCCACCAAATTTCAAATTGATCAAATGATTGTTTAACCAAATTTCAAATAGTTTGAACCAAATTTCAAATTGTTATTGATTTACATTTCAAATTTTAATCATAGTGAAATTTTAATTTGTACACATATCCTAGAATTTTATCCCCTTAATCCCAATGTTCTAATTCAAGTCCAACTTAAAACATGTACATGTTCAAAATTTAGTTAAACAAATTGCAATTTGAACTTGAAAGCTCACATGTCCTAAAATTGAAAGCACATGTCCTAATTGGTTAAATTGAAAGCGTACATGTGTCCTAAAATTGACAAGTTAAGTGAAATAGAAAGTTCAATATAATTAATTTTATAGACTCCTAATTTCATCCCATTAAGACAAGTGGTGTTCGAATTTCTTTCCCTCAAGGTGCACATCTTTGGTAATTAGTGTACACACATACATATAAGTTCATAATTTCTATAATTAGTTACTTTATGACAATTTGAATTCAAGACATTGAGTTAAAAATGAAAGAGTAAAAGTTCAATTTAGAAAATTAGTTATTCCACCAAATTTCAAATTGATCAAATGATTGTTCAACCAAATTTCAAATTGTTCTTGAATTACATTTCAAATTAGGAGTTTTTTCTACATCATATCAAGTGGATCAGCTCATTCTTGGATAACATTTAATATTTTCTCATGATCATCAATATGGAGCGTCCACTTACATATTCCAGGTCCTTTGACTGGATGAAGAGTTAGACCAGTGGCAATAACATGGTTACTATATTGATATACCTCATTGTTAGGTTGATAATCGATGAAATGAATCCCATTTTTAATTACTTTTCTTTGCTTCAAATATGTTCCCTATACAACAACAGAACCTGCACATGTACACATTTAAAAAATATATCAATCTTGAATTTAAGTCAAAGAATTTGAATTCATAAAAAACATAGATACTTGACATACATGTACATAATTCAACTATATACTAACTTGTGGGAAAAATAATTCATCACTTATTTCAGTATTTGTTAGCTTCTCTCTTTCCATGGTGCAACGTAATAAATAATAGCTAACACCTACATTTTCTGATTCTGCCATGACTACAAAAACATTTCCTACAAAAACTTATATATGTCAAAATTTTGGATACATGTCATGTACATAAGTACATATATATAATAAAAATTAACCAAAATTATGAAAAATTTATACATGTACATGATCCAGGTATATATATAGTTCATACATACCAACTCTGATCAATCCTAAAATATGGTTATAATCACTAGAAATCAATGGAATATCATCATAGTTTTCGCCCTCAAACTCTTTCGTATTAATAACATCTAGTGGCACCAAAGTCCATTCACCCACATATCCACATTCTTGATTAATGCAACCATCATAGTCTTCATCAATACAATTAGGACAAAAACATGGGTATTCTTTTGTGTACAATGACCACACATTACTATTTTCACTCATAACTGAATGCAAAGATCATGTCTTCTCTACCCTCTTGCATGCATGCATTGATCTTCTATCAAAACTTGAATGTACACAAGGTCCATAATTTAGTTAGAGATCATCTAAGGTAACATATTAAATATAAATTTAAGATTCAATTTTAAAATATGAACAAATTAATTTATATATACCTGATACCTCCCAAAACACTCTAAATGGTATGACTCGATCCACTTGTGATGATGTGTTATCTATATTTGTTGGCACCAAAAAATATGTTTTGCACCACTCAACCACATCATGAGTGTTACTAATGTGATATCCTTTATAGTCCATTTGATACTTTCTTAAAGCACATTTGATACAAGCTCCTACACCATCATGCTCACCCTTTCCATGTCCACTCTCAAAAAAACTCCAAATGTGTGGTATATTAAGGTATCGATGATATCTACATAAAGCATAAAATGGTCTAGCTGATTTAAATTGTATTGCACATCCATCTAACCATACAAAAAAAAATTCTATTTTAATGTTTTTATTTTTCAAATATTCAAAAAATATCTTAAAACAATGTTCCACAAAATGTGTGTCATGTTCTTTGTCATCACTAATGTAAAAGTGATACTCTTTTTTAATGACTCATACTTGATCTATACTTTCCACACCATCTAGATCAATTTGTGCATGTCAATAAGACACTTGAACCATAATAGTAACATACTCTGTATAGTAGTATTCTGCTTGAAGTTGTTTTTGAGATACGAAAGAGTAATTCTCTGCAAAGTCAACAACAGATAGAATTGTTCTGAGTGGGAAAGTTTCTCTTAGTGTTTGAAATTTTTCTTCTTGACACTTAGAAAAAAATGCATGGCATATATATGGTTTAATCAATTTACAAAAATTTGACATAAATTCTCTAGCCGATATCTCATCCTCTACATATTCTAACCTTGTTGATTCTTTTCCAGCTTTTGTTTCTGACTTTATGTACTTATATCTCTTACATTTTACCGTCCTTGTCATATTAGTATCTTCTTCTCTCAAAGGAAATTTAGTCAAGTTACCATATGTTTCACAAGTTCCTCTTATGCAATCTATTTCACCTATTGCACAATCATTTGGTTTGTCACATAAGATTGATGTTATGAATTGACTCGATTGTTTAGGAAAAGTATTTTGAGAAGTTCCACCACTTTCTTCTATCATCTTTTGAAACCCTTCATAGTACAGATCAAATTCAACATGATATCGACAACAACATCTTTCAAAATATTTATTTATCTTCACAAATGGGGCTTCAATCTTTTAAACATTGTTTGTCCAATCTTTATGTTAGGATTTAAATTACAAAATTAGAGATACAATTCATGTTGAGTGACATCCAACCAATGTTTTGCATGTTGAATATATTCCTTAGGCCCAATCCTTTGCTTGATGATATCTCTTCTATTTGGTGAAGGACGAGTACTATCAATCCAAAATTGAATAACTAAGTTCTTAACTATTTCCTTAATCCTGTCAGATCGAGGAGCTCTACACATTAGTGTGCACTTGCCTTCTAATGTACTATCATTCAAATTGTTTCTCCTTTTTAGGTAATGTAGTACTGTCTTCCAACTATACCCAAAATGAGATGATAATGAAGAGATCTGTCTATTTTGGGATGTTTCCTTATTTAAAATAGATGTCAGTATCACTCTTCATGCAATGGATTTATCTACAAATCTAGTTTTTTTCCCAATGGAATATAACCCTTCCTTAACACTTTCAACAATATCTTTTTCTAGTTTAGCAGTCCTCCTCTTTTTTATACTTGTATCTATACCCAATATTCTTAGTGGCTCTTTTAATTCATCTTTAAGAAGTGAAATTGATAATAGTTGAGTTCTATCCACTGTTGATAGATTCTCAAATTGTGCAATTATGTCTTTAGACTTTTTATTCAATTTCCTCTTTGTAGTATGTGTAGGTTGATTAGCATATTCTCTCAATTTTTCCACATCCATTTAAATTAAATGATCTATGTTTCTATGATTAATTTTTCTCTTCAATATTTGAGCTAGAATAGCATTCTCATTTGTTGTTTGATCTCGGGCTGCACAAGAAAAAATGAAACAAAGTCTTAAGATACAATCTCTTTAGGGGACATATATTTATACATATATACATGTTTAACTTGAGTGAAATATTATGTACTTGATTAAATTATCTAACCTTTAGATGGTCCTTCTTCAATATCCATTGCTTCATCTTCAATTTCCTCATGTCCAACATTTTCATCATCTACTAGAGTTGCACGTGCATGATATAACAAATAAAATCAAGTAAGTTTATAAGGGGAAATATCACTCGCTAAATTTAAAAATTAAAGATATAAAGTTTGATAGAGACCTAGAAATCTAGAGAGATCTATAGTATATACTTGCAAGAGATGCACATGTGCCTGTTTGAACTTGGGATGAACCTTCTCCAATGTCGGTAGGTTGTCCTAGTTGACTACATCCTAAATAAATTCATTTATTTAAATTTAATCATAATCTAATAAACCTTAATGGACTATAAATTATTAACATAATTTAATATACAAGGTAATTCATGTGCTAAATAAATTCATAATTTAAATTTATTCATAATGTAATATTTACCCTAAGGACTAAATATGGAGATAATTGAATAAACCCTAATGGCCTAAATATGAACATAATTTCAAATAAACTCTTAATATTAAGTTAATAGTAATGCTAATTTAAGATAAATATCATATTCCTAATTTTATTTAAACCCTAATCCTAACTAAATAAACTAATTAAATATGTTGGAAAAAAGATTGTGTATGTGTACCTGATCTAAGATAGTATCTTGCTAGCATTTTTCGACAGTTTTCATCTTCTTGTTCCTTAATTCTTCTTCGTGCATATTTACTTGCTCTTTTATCTTTATTGCCCATGTCGTAAATTCTTCCTTCAAAATTCAAAAATAGGTTGAAGTTTGTCTAATATTTATTTCTTCCCAATTCAAAAGCCAATAACTTGATTTCACATAAATGTAAATTGAAAAAAATGAAACTCATATTTATATTAAAAAAAATTCTTTAAAAAAACCTCCTTATTAGCCGACTAGGGAAAAACCCCTAGGGGTCGACTAGAGAAACACCCCTAGGGGCGGCAAGTCTTTGTAATCTTTGTTGTCTTCATCTCTTTTACCTCTATATTTGTCACCACCTCTGCATTTTTTCTTCTCTTGACCTCTAACAGCAATATGACCAACTTCATTGTAATTAAAACAAATGATAGATGATTTACCTTTAAACTTGCCTTTACCTCTGTGAAATCTTCTTGTCAATAGTGCTTCAAGTTGTTCTACATCTTCCTCATCTATGTCACTGTCACTGGACACATACTTTATCTTTTTCTTCTTCTTCTTCTCAGCAAGCTCCTTTAATGAAAGCTTAGCTTTGAAAGAAGATTCAATATGTTCAGATTTGTAATTGTCAAAGTTAGATAGCTCAAAAGAAATGAATCTACCTACCAAACGTTCAAGAGATAGAGTATTCCTTGGTATACATCTTAGTTCTTGTATTATAAAATCTCTAATAGCATATATAGGTAGTAGTGTTAGTAAAACTTTGCTTAGTATAGTATCATCATCTATTGTACCAATAGCACCTCTTATTTCCTTAACAACATCTTTTATCCTTGAGCAATATTGAGCAATATTTTCACCTTCTTGCATTCGCATATCATCAAACTTACCTCTGAGACTTTTAGCTTTAGCTCTTAGAACATTCTTGTCCCCTCCATAGGTGGTAGTTAAAGAACCCCACATTTTCTTTGCACCATCCATACCTTTGATATCATCAAAATTAGCATAGCTTAGGGAAGAGGTGATCTCTAGCATTGCCTGGTTGTGTTATTTCTTCTTTTTCATATCCTCAGAAATTAGGGCTCTAGCAAGATCAACATGCTCAGTAGTAATGGTAGGTTGTGCATGATCTCCAAGTCCTCCAAGGTGTAGCTTCATCAAAATTTTCCATGTAGGGAAGTTATCTCTATTCAACTTGGGTACATCTCTTTTTGACATCTTGATCAGTGTGCTTCTAGTACCTTCAAACTAGTCCTCTAAAGAAAATATTTCTAATACCAATTGTTGGAATTCTTTAGAATAACTGAGAGGGGGGTGAATCAATTATCCAATGTCTAGATATATAAATAAAACTTTTCACAACTTAGTGAACCCATAAAACATTTATCATAATGCATGCATCCATAAGATTTATTAAATCACTTAAAAACTTTAGGTTACTGTCAAATCAATTTGCAGAAATGTAAACATGAAACATAACAAATTCAACAATACATTTGACACAATGATTTACGTGGAAACCCCATTTAGGAAAAACCACCAATAACATGCTACTCTTTTTCACTCTTTTGAAGTGATGCCTTGTGAAAGGCCAACCCTATTAAAGGTTACAATACACACTATTAAATGTGACCCTGTTAAAAGATTTCAATCACCCTGTTAGGAGTGAGCCTTGTTAGAGGACTTTAGACCATTAACTTGGAATGTCATTTGGTTAAAGGATTTACAAATGACTGTTAGGTCAACCTTAATCCAAAGGATTTACCCTATATTAATACAATTATTACAAAGTAACAGTAAGGCTTTGATTTGATAAAAAAATTACAATTCCATTAGCAAATTACAAAACTCTATTTCAGTCCTTCATTCTGCTTGGCTTTCACACATGTCAGCTTTGATAGCATGTTCACCTTTCAAGCATTCATATCCTTAAGCCTTCTTGCTTAATATGCCAATGCAAATACTTCACTTAGGTCACTTGATGAAGCAATAACCTTTACTCCTTGTCTTTCTTAGGTTCTCACACATGACAACCCTTGCTTCTGACCAGCCATCCCTATAAATAGAAAATTAAGATCTTTTGTCATTCATTCGCCATCTTCCAATTTAGGGTTAGTACAGATTAGATGAGGATTCAATGAATCTACCCCTCATTCCATATCACTTCTATAAACTTCTCTTTCAATCCTCTTTGAATTTTCCTCAAAATGGTTTACCATGAATTTTGTGCCACGAGCTCATAAATCTTATCTTCCAACTGGTTCACACAATCCAAGAAAAAAAACTTGTCGGCTCAGATCCATCAAATTCTCAATCTTTCTAATAAGGCAACCACTTGGCATTAATTTTTTTTTAATGCTCAACACATACTGCATTGCTCGACATCCTCTAAAAAATCACTCAGCACAAACTAAAGTTTACTAGTGCTCTGCATCAACTAAACTTTACTTAGCATCCATTGTTTTTCTTGGCATACACTAAAATTAACTTTTACTCAACTCCAATTGATTTTCTACTTGGCATATACTAACTTTTCCCAACACCTACTATCCATTTGGTCAAGCTTGGCAGACAAAATTTTTTTAACTTGTTCTTCTAAACTTGCTTAGTGTAACCAACCTTTGTAACCTTAAGTAGATTATCAATGCACCATGATATCACTGTCTTAGCTGATTCTTGTACTCCTCTTTTATATCATAACTCAACCTTCCCTCTAGGTTCTTTTGTTGCATCTCTTTGACCAAATCTTCTTCATCAATCAAACAAGTGATAGTACTTAAATCATATAAGCAGTTGTCTTACTAGCAAAAAGAAAGTTTGACATTAGTGACCAAATAATGATTGAAACATATTTATCATACTTGTATCAATTTGTTTTCAACAATCTCCCTCTTTCAACAACTAAGTCTTATGCAAAACAACATTACAAATACATGTCTTTATCCTAGGCAATGCTAACAAAATGGCTTTCCACCACCAAAATGAATATTACCTTTAAAAAATTCAAATACAAGGGCCAAGAAAAATACATAATCTAACATTAAAATTGGGTATTAATAAATTTGTGAGATATGGATTAAGGTGTATATATTGATTACCCTTAATTTTAAATGTCAAATTAAAGAAAAAAAGGGGGCCTTCAAACATAACCTTCCAAATCGACCAAATTAGATTGACACAACCCAAAGTGGATGTTAGGGGTTCCAATGTTGGATCCATTTCCTTTTCCAAGATGGGTTCTCAAGGGATCTCTTTCAATAGGATTTTATTTCCCCTTTTTTATTTTTGATCTATTTGATAATATATAAATTTAGTGCAAGTAGATTGACCAATTAAGATACAAGTAATGGAAAGAACATATGAAAAAGTAATTGAAAAGATTAGATTGGATACATCAAAGGAATAAATATTAAATGATAAATGAAAAACTAAACTCACTTTGAATTTTAAAACTGAGTAGAAAATAGTGAAATAAACTAAAATATTTATGGATCTGGGACTTGAGAACTAATATCTACTAGATCTAAAAGTTTGGGAATCTTTTGACAAGGATGGACTAGATTTCAAGGAAGACCTGAGGGTTAGGGATGAATTTAGTGAAGGTTGAGGTTTACCTTAACCTACTTTTCATAAATTTACAAAATCCAAAACTTTGCCAAGGATTTAAAACTCTAGTTCTGAGATCCAAATTCACTAATCTAAGAAAGTTATAGATATGCACTTTCATAGAAGAAAAATGGTATTTTTTTGGGAAGGAAGGGATTTCCTTCATTAATCCCTCTTTTAGGAATTAACCTTGAAATTAAAGAGAGAAATATAAATATAAATATTCATCTCACCTATCAAATCTCTATGGATGAAACTTGATCCATTTTCCACCAAAAAAAAATGCATGTAGATGTATGTAAGGTGTAGAGTAAAATGTAGGATAGATCCATAAATTAAATAAATCTACACATCCTAAATCATAGATATATAAATGTAAGTATGTTATTGAATTCTTGAATGGGTGAATGTGTGTGCAAGGTAGATGAATATGGATCTCCTTCTTTTATGGCCTACTCTACTACCTCCAATGAACAAATAAGATAGATATTGAGAAGGAAATTGATGAAATTGAAATTGAAATTGAAATGAGGGTTTTCAAATAGTTCTTTCTTTCTTGGTTTGAACTCCTTAAATGTACCTTAAAAACTTGCTTGAATAGATGATGACTCGAATGGATCTTACTCTTGAAATTGATAACATGAACATAGCATGGATGTGAAAAATAATGGTAGATGGCCAAATAAATTGAACTATCCTTTACTTATACTAAATTTGGAATCAAAATTGAAATGAGATACCTCATTCAGATAGCGAAAGATTAGAAAATCCAAATTTGGCTTAGGATCTACCAAAAAATACTTTGACTAAGGGTAATCTCATCCTCTACCATAGGATAAGGGTAAATATAATCCATTACCTAAGAGTAAGAGATTTCCTTGGCCCTTACCTAAGGGTTTATGAGCCTCATGATAGCCACCAACATATAGAGGATGGAAAAAGAAGGGTCAAAAATAGGCAAAAACTCAAGGAAAGGTAGTAATTCAAGCATAAATGCATCCACTAACCTAGGAGATCACTAAAAGGAGGGATAAAAAGTCTTATAGATCAATTTTACAATTTTTAAGATAGTACACAAAGTAACCATTACATTTTTACTTGTATTGTAACTTTGGTAACATAATAATGAATTTATGGATCAAATTGAGCATCACATAGTTTGACTATGATTTAAGTGAACTAGTAAGTCACATTAGGAATGGATGCTAATCAAAACACTTAACATATTAAATTCTCCTATTGAAATCTATCACCATATAAATAATGTATCACTGTAGAACATGATTGGCATGTACCAAATTTTGTCCTATGTACCAAACTAATCCTAGCTAATCACTACAATGAATGTGTCAAATGTGTATAAAATTTGAACTAAACAAACTAAACACTGCCCAAGTACTCAAATATATGGAAGTAGGCCATGTGATCAAATGATAAAATGCTAAGTACTTCCATGAGCTATGCATACAAATACTAGTTAGAATTTTCACATTAAGGATAGCACAAGGGTAGGAGAAACAAACTCTTTCTTTGCCCTTAGTGTAAAAACACTAACCTCTCCCCCTCTTAGCATCAAGGACAAAAGAAAGAGTGATAAAAATAGAGTACATATGCTCAAGAAACACCTGAAATAATATAACTATAACACTAGTATATGGAAACCTATAATATAACATCAAGAGAGTTAACTCCATCTATAAACCACTTGATCAACTAATCAATTTGTAGATACTATATTTTTATTTCAAATGTAAAATTGTGAGAAATGGGAACCTTTATGCTATAACAACCAAAAATAATCACAAAATAAGCCAACATGCTACAAAAATAGCCCATGGACAATCATATTGACCACAAAATGGAAGTCAATTGTCTTAAGAAAATATCACACAAAGTTGAATCAAGGAACAAGAAGATTACTCGTAAAATAATTTGATCAAAGAAGCACTAGAAGTAAGTCTTAGAGTTCTAGTATGACAACATAGATTAATATATGGTATGATAATGGACACAATTAATCAAGGCATCATCATAATGATACCTATTTTTTAAAACCATGCAACAAGAATGCCTCCTAAGAAGAAAGAACCACCCAGTGTGCTTCTTCTTTCATCAAGATAACCAACCCAATACAAGGTGTAAGGGAAATCTCACATAACACAAAACTATTGTTTAGTTTTCCTAAGATCAAATTTTTTGTAGAATTACTATTATGGAGAATTTATTATCTTTAGTATTTTTTTCTTTTGAGTATTAAATGTGATGTTTCATTGCAGGATCAAATCTAATTTTGAAGATATTAAAAAAAATAAAAATTGACAAGGTCTAAAAAACATGTTGAGCTTGATTTTGACAGTTTTAGAGGCTCCAAAAAGGGGTCAAACCCTAGTTGACTAATACTTTACAAATTAAGCATTTTAGAGAGATTTGAGATATTTCCAAATAGTGGATATAATAGCTAATGTGGTCAATGAGTCAAATGCTATGGCCTCTAAAAGTTGCACTACTTTGGAAAGAAAAATAAAATTCCTTCAAACATTCATTTGAGTTCCCCAAATTATCATGAAAATGTCCTTGGCATATTCAAATATAATATGATGTCAAAAATTGGGGGTTACAATTTCCATAACCTTTTAGGGTGGTTAAAATTACTGCATAATAAGGCCAATAGGGTTATATAGTGAAATCTTAATGGTTCATATGGTATCTATAGTTTATAGATTCTCATAATAAAAGTTCCCATGCAGTTGCAGCATGGTGTATTTATAAATATTGTCATTTTATTAGAGATAATAAAACTAAAGTGTCCATGTTCTTGCAATTACTTGGTTCTAGCAACTTTTTGTTTATTTCTCTATTATGGTGTGTGTGTGTGTGTGTGTGTGTGTGTGTGTACCCTTCATCAAGTGGTATCATAGAAGAATTTCCTAAGTATGTCGATATATTACTGAATGTGAGATAATTTATACTAGGATTGTGGTTATGGGTTTAAGAGATAAGTGTGGAAAATTCCTCTACAAAGGAACCATTGTGGAAGATTTACAATTTTTATAAAAGATGGTTTAAATCCCTTTAGATTCAAGTACAAGCACTGCAAGAGGATTTGGATAGAGTAATTGATATTAGGGAAAAAGAAGAAAGTGGGGATGAATTTGTACAAGAAGGAAAAGTTGAACAAGATCAACCAAAAGTAGATAGAAACCCAAGGAAAATTGGTTTTGAGGGATATTTTGAGAATTGGAGAGAGACCTAAAATTGAAGTTACCATATTTTCTAAAAATATGAATCTAGAATAATTGACCAATTAGATCAATGATATGGAAGAGCATTTCAAGTGTGAATAAGTATAAGATCCTAAGAGGATTAAATTTGCAAAGGAAAAGCTGAAAGGTCATGTTGGAATTTGGTAGAAAGAGGTTTATTTAGAAATAAATAGAGGAGGGAAGGAGAAGATTAAAAAATTTGGATTGGAAGGTGGAAAAATTGAAGAGATGATTCTTTGTTATTGAATATGATCTTGAGTCTCTAAATAAAATGCAATGGTTGAAGCTAGAAGGAAGAATTGCCTAGGAATACATAGAAGAGTTCTATCAAGTCCTTACCATAAAAAAGTCATTCTAAAGTCAACAAGGAGAAGGTTTTCCATTACATAAATTAATTATAACCAAGTATCAAAGAAGAGTTAATAATAGTAATAATTACTACCATTGAATATGCATATCAATTTATTTTGAAGTTAGAAGAGAAACTAAACAATAATTTTGAGAAGGGAAAAAATGGAAGAGGTCAGGGTGCAAATCCTAGTGGCTAGTCTTATGGAGGCTGAAATGAACACCAAAAGAAAAATCTTTACTCTAGTAGTAATTAGAATTAGAAGGGAAATGATACATATCATGCTCATGATAAAAATAACAAAAATCAAAGAGAAAGAGGAAGAGGCAAAGGTCTAGGAAGAAGAGGTTTCCATGGGGGCATGTTTCTATTATTAAAAAGAAGGGCATTGAGTTTATGAGTTTCCCCAACATCAAGGGATGACAAACAAATGACCACAAGGAAATGCATGAGTTTCATATGTAGATGGAAATGTTGAATTTTTTACTTTTTGAAGATGTTGAAAGAAGATAGGTCCTTATTACCAGATGGCTACCTTGAAACTACCTAGTAAATACCTCAACAAGATTATGAAAACTTCTTGGAGTATTTAAGAAAATAATTTTTTATTTTTTTTTGGTTTATCATTTTGTCAATAAGATAACTTGAAACTTATAGTTCTTCATTGAAAGAACAAGTTAAATAATATTTATTATAACCATTACACTATGTCTTCTTTCGTGTCCATCTATATCTTCATATCTAGTACTTGTGTATATATAAGTACAAGATTATTCTATATCCTCAAACCACTTTGAAGTAAGTATTGAAAATAATAAATTTATTTAAAAAATCATGAACTTTAGGAGAAAAAAAATTTGCTAGTAAATTCATTTGTGGGGATTAAGTAATAGAATTCTTTTAAATGGCATTAAAAATTTCTATTCATTGCAATTATCTTATCTTTATAACTACTTGGCCTATTTGATGATACTCAACATAAAATTTCATACTTTATATTTTAGGCACTAGTTCTTCTTAATCTTAACAATGTCTAGTTGCAAGACTTAGACCTTGAGAGTTCATTCCACCTTATTGTAGCTTTATACAATCATGTGTTACTTATTTTTATCATTTTAGCCTAGTTTACTTTATGTATTTGATGTAACAAAGTGATTGTGGCCTCAATATTTGTGTATCCAATACTCCCCCATGTGGAGCCATATGTTTCTCAGTTGTATGTAGGATTCATATTAGGATTTGGCTTTTAAAATTTTGTGTTTCAAGGAAATTTAACCAATCAGCATCTTCACCTAATTTTTGGCATCTACACATATCAATGTCTTTGTCTATGGATTGGCACCTCCCACCCTCACCGAGCTAGGTATTTTCATTCTATAATCTCACTAGTCATTTACTATCATCTCCACTAATCAGCATTTATGTTCCCTAACTGGTGTCACTACTTGATTATTAGTTTATTTTCCTAGTGACGATTCAGTGGAATTTTATGGAGATAAGGTTCTTGTGTGCTTCTGGGTTAGATTCTTCAGGTTTATGGAGTCCCTCTTGGAAATGTTCATGTATTTCTATGAATGTATGGTTAAATTATGTTATAACCATGGATAAATGAGAAATAAACCTATATCATGGTTAACCATATTAGGAATCTTTCTTTTGGGCTTAAAGAACTATGTTTTTAGGATTGATCTGGTATCTATCTCCCTTTAGATAGTTTGAATTGTTTGTCAACGTGACATGTTGTGTTCCATGGACATTGTTTGGATCCTTAAAGACACTCTTAGGAATGTGTGAACCTCATTCTCAGTACTCTATTCATTGTCTTAGAACCTTTGGAGTATTTGTGAATTCTTCTACTTGTGTTCATGTGATGTTTTTAATCTTATCTTTAGCATCTTATGTTTTTCTTATGCTTTGGTAATGTGATACATTGGGTCAGGTTTACATATTTCATCTTACCTTTCAAAAAAAATAAAATTTATGTGCATACTTAACATTTAGTTCCAAGGGCTCCTTGGTGGGGAATTACATATCTACTCTTCTAGTTGTCAACTTCTTTGATAATTGAAATGTGTCATTTCCTTCAACTTTTCCCAAACTTCAGAGCCATTTTTCAATGAAATAACTTTTTAAATCAACTTTTGATAAAGCACAGTAGGTTGTGTAGCTTTCTTTTTCATTATGTTCATAGGATGAAATAACATTTGCAGCAATACCTGAACATTTGGTATTACAACATATTTTGTTGAGAAACACCTTTCCAAGTATTTTAGCTTAGAGAAATTAGGTAATCTATCATCTATACTTTTTAAAAACTATAATTAGATCCACCAAACATATGAATTATCATTTAGTGTTCTATCATGAATATCTATATCAAGAAGCTAGTCTCTTTTATGAGGAACCTAGCTCTAATGATAATTGTTGAGAAGTCTAGATAATGAGATGGGGATGAATCAATTATCATAAAAAAAATCTTATTAATATGAATTTATCTATAGGAACCTCAATTCAATCAAATAAATAAAATGGGTATGAACATGAAAGCACATTAGAACACCATACACAATGAACACAAAAATTTATGTAGAAAATCCAAGATGCAGACAACTGTGAAGAATTGTAATTCACAATTATGAAATGCTATTTAAGTTACACTAGTTAAGGTGATTTTTACAAAGGGTGGCTCACTACTAGGCTTCTCATTACAGATGGGCTCACTAGATGACTATCACATCCAATAGAAAAAGGTTTTTTTTAAAGAGGAATAATGAAAGGGGATCTAGCACTAAAATAACTATCACCAACTATCACATTGAAAGAACCTACTTTATGGTGCCTTTGTTTACATGTTTTGGCATACTTCACAATATCTATATTTTTCCTTTCATGTTTTCATCCTTCCATATACATGAACATTGAACATAATCATCTTTTACTTGTACCATTTCATGCCTTCATAATACTTCAAATCAAGAAAACACAATATGACGTTGGTCACCTTGAACATCCCTATGGTGGAAAAATATGAAAGTTGGACTACGTATAAACTCCTCACTCAAAATAACATGCTATCCATTTACTCAAACCCGGAGTCAAAAAATAGAAGTTACACACTAGAATGTATACTTTGTTTTTGAAGCACGTTAATGAATTTCTAGATCAAACTAGACCAAAAAGAGTAAATCTCATTATGTAAAAAAATTAATGGGACCATAATACACATGACAAAAGATAGATCATTATAGAACAACATTCAAAGAATGTTTGTCTAGGTCACTAAAGCATCAAAATAGAACCTCGTCCAATTATCCAATGTTTTTTGACATTAATAACAATTGTTAATGAAAGAATCATCAAGAACATTGCATTCACAATAGATTGGCCCTAAATATCATCTCCAACTTCATTTCCTTGATATGGCTCTATCAAATATGGTTTGAGCCTAATTTTCTTTCTTTTTTTGATGATATGTGTCACAATGAATAGGTCACAATGATGGGATGTATTTTGGCAATATATGCTTCAACTCATAACATCATTGAACCTCCACACATGAATTCATAACCCAATGAATATTATATCCAAATGCTAACAAAAAAAAAAAAAAAAACCATCTACGTTGGTTTTGTATTTATCTTCATATTTCATATATTAGTTCTGAAGAAATATCTTAATCAAGTTAAAAAATATAGGGTTTTCAATTGTGAAAATGTTCTTTAGCTATTCATTAGGGTTCTTCCCTAAGAAATAAATTTACCTATTCTTTATTTTAAAACTCAAAAATTTCTCCATTACTTCACTACTATTCACTTGAATTCCATTACCAATAACAAAAAATGAAAATGGTTACTAATTGTACAACCTCCATATGATATCTACCTCATACTTCAGTTGTCTAGAAACTTGTACCATAGCATTATATTGCATATATTCTCAAAATTTTGTCTATGCACCTTACCCACTCTCCCTCCAAACTAGTCCTTCAAAACCCTCCCAAATAATACTTTCCTTGCAAACATTAAATCCAGCTACCCTTTCTCTACCACCCCATTGCCACTTCCAAATATTTGTTAGATTTTGAAAGCGTCAAATGGGGATAGTTTAGCTTTAAATAATTTAAGATATTTATTAAGTTTTAATACTTGACCATCACCATTTATAATGGCATTGATAATGATTTAAGACTCCTCCTTCAAATGGATTTCCGAGATGAATAATTTTCTCACCAAGTTTACAAAAATCAAAGCCTCTTTGACCTCTACTTTATCATTGGTCTCATCCTTAAGTTTTTAAAGCTCTCATAGACAATATATTTCTTGTCTAATACCTAACCACATAACCCACCCCTGAAGGCCCATCTTTTTTTCCTTTGATGCTCTGTCAAAATTGATTTTCTTCCTTCTTTCTCTAGTTCTATACAGTCAATATTCTTTTCTTTATGAGAGGACGAATGGACCCATGAAAGTCCATTAACATTTGCACACACATGTAGACTTAAAATATATTAACAAAAAAATTAAAATTTATCATTAAGTGACACTAATATACATACATATACATATACATATACATATATATACATATATATACATATATATATATATATATATATATATATATATATATATATATATATATATATATATATATATATATATATATATATATATATATATATATATATATATATAGAGAGAGAGAGAGAGAGAGAGTTTTATTCTTAATCTATTGGTAAATAAATTTGTCATTGCATATTTTAATGCAATTTTACCAACAATTATCCCAATGATTGGATATGTTGTTATTAGACGAACAACTGACCTCTTACATTTTAGAGGGCTAACTTTCTTGTATGATGGTTTTCTAGTACCTAGCTTTTGTGTATTTCTAATTTGAAAGTTCATAAGTGTTTTTTTATGAAGGGTTCAAATATGTGAGGTAACCCAAAAAAGGCACAAAGTATATGAGCTACAAGCCATTGAAGGCCACCATAAAGATGTTTTAGCAACCGGATATGGGCATACTCATATCTGAAACCTCTTCGGCCACATAGCCAAGGGCTAAGGTGTATCCACATTGCCAAAATTGTTTAGGGAACAATCTCGACCTCATCCCCTATGATGTCAAAGTCTTGCACTCAAAAAGTTCATAATTGAAAAAGGAAAATGAATAATAAAAATACCAACAACAAAGACACAAATACTAATTAAGATTTCCATAATGTTTTGATATGAAATGATGACAAAATAAAAATAATAAATCTCTTCATTTGAATAGATAGGTTGCTTCAACATGTTCAAACCAATATAAGAAGTTGTAAATGTGTGTCATTGCATTAGTTGCACATTTTATAAGTATTTCAATGAAAAAGATAAAAACTCCATAGCGACACAAAATGGACTATTGTTTTAGTGTACAATAAAGTAGTAATGATAACATACAAGGATGTCCAAAACATATAATTAAAAAAATAAATGTGAAGGTATACAACTTCAAAAATTATTATGTACAAAGTGCGAACACAAAATTCATCTCAAAATGCCCTACATAAATCTCTTTCTAAAAGGTTCCTTCCATAAGCATCTCCCTTTTACAATTGAAAAAGTCTTGTATTTGTAGTTCCCCTTTGACAATGACCTTTATAACTACCTAGTAACCACCTCAAGTATATTATGACCACTTCTTAGAAAATTTAACCAAAAAAAAAACTTGATTAGGTTTTATTTTTATTTTTCCATAAATAAAACTTATTTTTTAGCTTTTAATTACAATATCTGACATAAGTCACTTTGACAAAAAGGTAACTTATAGTTTATAACTTCATTGAAAGACCATATTAAATTTAATTTTACTTTCACCCTCACACTATGTCTTCCTTCACATTCCTTTTTTATCTTTATCTTGTATCTAGGACTTATATGATTTGAGAATTAGAATTTTGTATTATGGAGTTGGGATTCTGAAACTTGAAATCCATATTACAGAACTTTTTAGGATTTTCTTTGGGACCGTTTGGTTCATCAAGAATTCATTATGAGAATACACATTTCCTCTATTTTATTCACGAACAATTTGTTATGAGAATTCATTATAAGAATTCAAAATATAGCGATGGATGGTTTTGTTAAAGAACTGCAATTTTGGATGAGCTAACTAGATGAATCAAAGTTTCAAATGTTAGATTAAACATGACACAAAATTTAGGTTGTTTATCTCAAATCATTTTAATATATGATACTATTGAATGAGTGTGATTTTCAATGAACAATATGAATACATCATATCTTAAAATATGTTGTTTAAGCCCAAGCAGCAAACCAAAAAAAAAATCTTTAATTTAACTCTTATGAGAGTTCATCTTAACATGTATGGTGCTTAGGCTTTTCTTTGTGACCTCTTCTGTAATGTTCTCAACATCTTTATTTGATTGACTTTTTATCATTTCATAAAAATTTAAATCAAATGCTAAGCCCCCTTAGACTAACTCTAAGACTTGGGACAAAGGAAAACAAAATATATAAGATTGGTCACTACCATGACTAAAACCAAGAATACCTACCAACACTACCTTCACCTCTAGGTGAGCCCACTATAGTGGGTTACACTTTTTTGCCTAAACTGGCACTGAACTCTGAATTTTCAAGAAAACTTTCACTTTCAAATGCAAATTCTCGTTTAACGGTTAGGAATTTGAAGATGAAGTAAACTAGAGTCTTTTAGAATTTTGTGTCTAGATTCTAAATATCTTTATTTTATTTTATTTTTAAATTGAATTTATTGAATTATTTTTTCTCCTACAAAAATTGGTATGATATCAAAAACCTAATTTTTAAAGAGTGACATTGTTTTTGACACACATAACTTTTTTTCTACAACAGATATCAATGTGATTCTTTCCAATTTAATTTGCTAACATCCATACCTAAACCGTAGAGTTGGTCTTATATCTTTATCGTTAGTATTTCATATTTTATTGTAGTTTAAAGTTGGCATAACACTAGTTTAGACACACGTGGCTTTTGACACACGTAACTTATTATATATTTACCCAATTTCAAAAAAAAAAAATTGATTGAAAGGTGACTCAAATATGGAGACCGTACTTATTTTTTTATTTACTATTTTTCCATGAGCGTCGAATATCTCAGTTTATTTTTTATAATAAACCTATATTCAATTCATGTTAAAATATATATACCTAAAAATTTTGAAAAGCACCAAATTCATAGTCATTAGAAAGCTAGTTCAGAGTACTTCAGTCATGCAAAATTGCAGGTCTTCAGTGCTCCATTTGAACCTGGTAATTCAGCTCCGAAGAAAGGAAATCACTGAAAAAACTTCAAAATATTCATGTAGCCTTCTATCTAGCTAGTTTCGATAGAAACTAAATCACTTAGTTTCTATTGAAACTATGGGCAGTTTAACCGAGCGGTTAACAAACTAACTTCATAGTTTTGATCTAAAGTACTTTGGTAGTTTCGATCGAAACTATATAGCTAGTTTCGATTGAAACTGTGGAAACATAGTGTGGGATCTTCCCTAGTGCTATGTTTGATACCCATACCCATATGAATTGTCTGCCAGCACTCTCTTTTATACTCACTAATCACACAAAATAGATCGTATTGCAACCACCCATTAGCATTCTAGGATCACCACAATGGTTGGTTAATGCATGCAAAATCCTGAGTTTGGAATGTCCTGATTCTAATTCCTATTAATTCTCAAAAACTTTCATTTTAAGGGTATTTAAATTCCCTATACATTTTTGTATTTTAAATTCCCTATACTTTTAAAAGCATAGGGAATTTTAATATTCCCTATACTAAAGTAAAATACCCCCACTTTTGCAAATTGGAATAATGGGGATTGGGGCAATTCAAGATGGAAGACCACATCCTAGATGAAGGTAAAAGGGGATACCAAATTCTAATTTTTCCAATTTTGATTTTGATTTTGCGCACACAAACAACAGATTAGAATTTTTAAGGAATTACAAATGTCAATTCATGTTTAGTTCTGGCAACCAAATGAGCCCTTATTGATATCTTTCAAACCACTTTGAAAGAAAACATGAACATTACTAAAAATAAATTCCATAATTTGTATTTTAAGCACTAATTCTTCGTACATATAAGGATTTAGCTTAAAAGAATGATTGCAACATATAGAACTTATTTAAAAGAATAATGTTGATATAAAAAATTTAAATATGATCAAATATATAGAAAGAAAAAATCTAAATTTAAATTATTTTTAATAGAAGTTTCCCTCAACAAACAAAATCTTCTAAAATGTTTCTAAAACAATAAAATAAAATGATAAAAAATTATAAGCTTATAACTTGTATTCCATTTTATTCTATTCTACTCTATTCTTTAATCTCTTTATATCTATTCTTTAATCGCTTTATATAAAATAAAATAAATGTTAAGAGAATGGTACATTGCATTCTTACTTATTTCTTACCTCCTAACTATAAATGAGAAATTCCTTTCATAAATTGATGGTTCAATTATATTTAATATTCTTTATAGTTGTTTGCATTATATGCGCGGACTCAAAGCACTTTTTAATGTTGCATATACTTGATTGGGGATGGAGAATAATTTCATGCATTCTAGTCGGTGAGAGATCCCTATCTAATGTGTCAAAAATAATAATAATAATAAGACGAATTCTTCCCTTTTACGCAAAAGAGACAACAAGCAGCTTGAGGGTGACGCATAAATTAATTATTACAAAATATTGTCTTTGGTTTACATAATATTGTAGAGGAATCTAGGCTAATTTTAAAATGTGGACCATTCCCACAATTAATTTAACAATAATGATGTTGGTGGTTCGATCAAAATAAGTTTTTTAATTGAATAATAATAAATAGTCAATGTTAATATAATAGAATTTAATTAGCAAGTATTAAATTAAGATAATGGAATTTAATTAGCAAGTATTAAATTAAGATTTATAAATGGAAAAATCAAAGCTTTAAATTAAGATAATGGAATTTAATTAGCAAGTATTAAATTAAGATTTATAAATGGAAAAATCAAAGCTTTCTATAATTCTAAGATTT
Source organism: Cupressus sempervirens (assembly GCA_028749045.1). Lineage (NCBI taxonomy): Eukaryota > Viridiplantae > Streptophyta > Pinopsida > Cupressales > Cupressaceae > Cupressus > Cupressus sempervirens. The sequence continues at coordinate 427,010,845 of CM053790.1, forward strand.
TATTTGAAATAAATTTGAGGCTTTCAAGAATTAAATTAAGTTAGAGAAATGTTCTACTAAAGATTTATTCATCTTTATAATTTTATTATATCAAAACTAATAAGATAGTGTTTCTAAGTATCTTTGGACGAATTGTCTACTCATTGGAATCAAGTTCTCCAAGATCACCCCTTGTTTCAATAAACTTTATGGTTATAAGAAATTAGTGAAGACAACTTATGCATAATTATAAATAGACTAGATGATTACTGGAGAATCTAAGGTTATTTGTACCTTTGAAAATAAAATCTATCCCAAAATTATTTCCCTTTCTCTTCTCATGTGTTTTTAAAATATATTTAGCCTATATGAATTAATACATATGAATGTTTTTATATAGTAAGACATAGCAATAGTTTGAAGATAATTTGTGTGAAGTAGGCTCACAATGACTAATAATATGGGAAATGAATTTTGTAATTCAGAATTGAAAGTTTAAATTTGTGGGTCAATCTTGAGGCACTTGGCATAGAATTGATTTTAGGAAAGTGTTAATTCCAAAGATGGATGTATGTGTGGGCATGTGTATAAATGCAAATGCAATAATAAGAATTAAATTGATAATGTCTACGTATAAGTATAAATGGGGATGAAGTGATTGGAGGAAGGTATCAAGTTATAGGCCAAAATTTGGCATAGTATAGTGTAATTTGTCAACATGTAATTATATTAGGATATTTTATCAAAGTGGGCCCAAAACTGAGCTAAAGGTTTGGCTCAATTGGCGAGAGGTTCTATGGTAAGGCACGAGGTCACGGGATCTAATACCCCCAGTCCACATAATACTAAAGGACATCTCGCACCAGCATCACCATTTACGTTAGAGAGTTAACCAAATGTATTGCAATTTATATAGAATGTTATACCAAATTCTTGCAATCTAAAAAATATTTGGACCCAGGACTAAATGGAAATATAATTAGAAATTGATAGCACTAGTTTATTATCTATAAATATGTTCTTGTATAATATTGTAAAGAAATATATTGACTAATTTTAAATAAGTAAAAAAATAAAATCTATGTTTTATTAGATCTAAAATAGAATAAAATGATAAAAATAAATAATTGTATAAGTTAATGAGGAGACTAAATTGACTATGATAGATGGTAGTTACTTAGTATGTGATTTTATCTTAGCCTATACTATATCTTCTTGTCTACATTTGTTATAAGGATATAAAATTATGTTAACCTTGAATATTACACATAATTATATTGGGAATTTATGCTTTATGTCTAGTTTGGTGTTCATTCACTCGATGTTTTTATAAGCACATTACAACCCTTGCATCAAGCTTTCTCCTTCTTGAAGTGTTTATTTCTCATTTCACACAATCTCTATTTCATGTCTTATTTTATACTTAATATTTTTCTACTCTCTCATTGGTTTTGAGCTTGAATTATCTAGATGCTAGTACATCATAATAACATCTCATGATACTTTTCATTTTTAATCTTTATTTTTCACTTGTGCCTTTCCAGGTCAATGGACATAGATCAAGATGAATCCAAATAGCTTGACATCAACCTTCTCTTGTTTGTTGTTCTCTTTTTTTTTAAATTAACCTTTGATTTGTGAATCCTCTCCCTCCCTCCCTCCCTCCCTCCCATGGCTTCATGGTTTTGTTTAATATATGACTTGTTATATCTCTCTCAATCTCTTTTATAATATTCTCTTATCTCTCTTATTTTCATATGGTTTCCTAAATCCATGCAAGTAATATAGTTCATTTTATTATTATTTCAAGAATTTTTCATTGTACTCTTTGATGTTTAAGGATTGTCACATACTTTCTATCTTATTTTAGTTTTTATTGTTGCACATTTATAGTTCTAACCATTTCTAACACATTGTAGATACAAGCATTCACACATTATTTATTTTATCAATATGTCTTGGCTATTGTGGAAGTACAATACCAAAATATGGATTTAATTGAGGTAAATTCCTAAACAATTCATTTTTTTCACTTCTTTGTATTTGCATGTAGTTTGAGAGGGCTTAATCACATGGATGTTTACGAGTGCAAAACTAGAATTTTGTGTGATGGTGTTGTTTTGTGCAGGGATGTGTCTTCTAAATAATGGCATTCATGTACATAAGATTAGAACAAAGTGGATGTGAGTTGCATCACAATTGTACCAAATTAAAACTGCATATCTTCTCCAACAAAATTGGACAAAGAGTTTCATCTTCAATTTTCAAACCTAGAAGAACTTAATTGAACCCACTTTGTTGTTGTAATAAGAAGTAGAAATTAGAAAATAAAATGGTCAAAACAAGTGACATGTATAAGACATAAATTAGTGATTCATATAAGTCAAAGGTTGTTTGTCATAAAAGGGTTGAAGTTGCTAAGAATCATTCATTTTTTCTTATGAAGGTTTTGCTCGCAAAGATATTTAGAAGTGCCTTCCTTATAGATACAACCACAAAGGACATCTTATTAAGAATATTATTAGACTAGAGAAATCAAGAAAGCTCAAAACAAAGATAAAACTATTTATAATTTGAAAGCAATAACATTATTTTTTCTTCATTCCGACATGAATTGCTAACAAACCTATTTGTAGTAAGTGGTCTCCATCATTTAGTTAAATTGTAAGATAAGACACAGTTTATAAAGAGATTTTTAAAAATACATTGGACTTCATTATTACCATTATCGTTGAAGAAAAACATCTCAATAGCTGCACTTATTTAAGAAGTGATAGGTACAGTATATCAAACTATATCAATTAATACTTCAATTTCTACAAGCCTAAATAGACAACTCACTATTCAATATAGATTGCACTGATCTAAAAAGTTGTAAAAGATTTAAAGATAGAATCAAATTCAGAAAGCATTCGAGAGAATCTTCCAGCTCTCCACTAAGTTTGGATCAAAGCAAACTACAGATATGTCTGAATCATTAACGAGACAAGAATAGGCGAGATGAAGCCATGAAAGAGATCATAACGGGTAATCCTGCGAGTTGGTGTGGGAATTAAGAATAAATAATAAAGCTTGCTTGTCCGACACTAGGACAGAGGTACACGCAGGTTCCGCGTGTCAGTGGGTACCCCAAAGATAAACATGTCAGTGGGTACCTTAAAAGGACATTTCACGTTATATTTAGCTTTGTTTCGCTTTACATACTAAATGAGCACAAGAATCAAAGTGTCCAATTCAATGGAAGCACCCTGCTGATTCGAGCTTACACGGTGGCAGTTTGCACAAAACACACTGATTTCAACATATACCTCTCCAATTGAGTAAGCGTTCTTTAATAGAACTTGTGACATTCAAAGTAACAAAAAAAAGGTCTAGGCTGTAGTGTAACCAACCTTGCAAGTTTAATATGAATTATTTTCTTCATTCTTTATACAGGTTAGATGAGCTTTTCTAAATTCTCACTAGTCTCATTGCTAAAAGACACTATTATGGTCATTTAGTAGTCTCTGCCATAAGGCAGGAGGCTAAAGTTTTCAATTGCAACTCTAACATTAATTTATTTTTAGAATGTTATGCAACATTCCTTAAATTTATGCTCTCGAGAAACATTTGTATTAAAATGGTATTAAACATTTTAATTTCCATTTTCCTATTGGCTGTTGACATTTTTCCTGGGAGTCTTTTCTTTTTTTGGTTGAAATATTAATCAATTTTGTATAACAGTGGGTGTTGTATCCAAAAACTAAATAAATATTATTATTATTTGCACCAAAGTGGTTGTTCTATTCAAAAACTAAATAATAATATTCTAATAATAACACTCCAAATGTTTCTGACAAATTCTATGATGTTAATTATATGAAGACAAGTAGTTTGCATGGTGATATAGATGGAAACTTTTTGTGAGTTTGTGCACCAGCCAAGCTTGTAAAAAACATATAATATTTTGTGGATGCTTTCAAGTTAAACTTGGGATTCTCATGTTGAATCGCAACTGGGAATGGGAAACCATTACCAAAGGCAATATCCTAATAAAGAAATCAGCAGAAATGATCTCCTGATTTAAATTCAACCTTTTTACTTTGAACAAACCGGACTATTTGTTATGAATTTATCTGTGTGGCTAAAACTATATATGTGTGATTTAAATTTCCTTATTGATTTCCTTCAAAAAATGTCTTCCATATAATAACATTCATTCAGCCATTAAAATTCAAATAATATTGGCAAGTAAAGGATTTTTTTGTAAAGTAGTGGTGGTCGTGGGAGGATATGATTTCTAGCACTTCCTTTCAAAATTGTTTAAAATCAAGTTGTGGTAAGAGCTCATAAATTCTAACATTGAGAAATATGCATTCAATGGTGATATCATCTCTAATTTTCTTGTTCCTTTTGGTTAGAGCTTAATAGATTTATGGGCAATTTCTTCATCTTATTCACCAAAATTTTATATGGTAGATAATAGTGAAAGTAACAAAGGCATCCACAATTGAGCACCCTTCTTTAATAGGGTTGAGGATTTTGATGATTGTGCTGAAATTTCCTACTCTCCTCTGCATTATTTGATTCCTTGCCAATAACAAAAATGAGAAGGGGTGGTTAGTTTCTCATCACTATTCGGGGAAAAGTTTCAAAGACATTTCAACATTAAAATGACTCATTTATATATAAAATATAAAATGTAAAGGCAAAGTAGTTGCCGATTCATATAAAACCAATTACGAATCACAAAAAAAAAATATCAGTGGGCTCCATTTGGAAGGCCGGATGCCTGTTGTGCTGGTGCGGCTGTGAGTTCTTAGGGTTTTGATTCTTGTCGATAACTGGTTTAGTGTCATGTCTATGTCAAGTCAAAGTGCAAACATTTTTTTCGAACTTACAGGCTTATATAATATGTAGGCCATCTTTGAAAGCAAATTGATCTCGTGCATACAAACACATGAAGAAATACTTTATGTTTCATTACTTTGGAGTCATGTTGGGTCTATTTTTTCATCCATATCTATACCTTTTTTCTTATTTTTCTTTTCTACTTCATGTGTGGCGATGGGTGGACAACACCTGGAATTTTGCATTGTTTCAGGTCTAGAATTTTTAATGGAAATTCTTATCAAGAATTTTTTTATGATTTGTGCCCCAAAATGTGTCCAATGATAAACTAGTAATAAGACAATCATGCCAAAAAATTCAACATGGCAAGACTGTAACAAAAAAAAAAGAAAAATTAAGATTAATTCTTAGGGGAGGGCAATTTGGATATATAAAATGTGAGAACCTACATTGTAGTAAGGGTTATACTTTTATTCTTGTATTGGAGATTCCACTTGGATAATAAAAATTATCAATGACGTGAAATTGGGGGCCTAGAAGATGTACAGGAATGCCATCATTCTTCTTTTCCTACAACAATTAGCTTCGGACAATAACTATTTATGTTGATTAAAGTTAACAAATCTTAATGTATAGTATTTTAAAGTCATTGTTTCATTTCAAGGGGTTTTATCTACATTTGTGATGTAAAATAAAGTTAATTAAAAAATAATTATGTTGTTTATTATACGTATATTTTTGGTTAAACTGTTTATCTATTTAAACTATTTTATTGAAGAATTATTTTAGAATTTAATCATAATATGTTTTTATAGTTTAACAAGATAAAAGTAAATTTTAATTTAATTTAATTGGTCCAAAATTTTAATAATATAAAAATTATTTTCACTATGTTTTCTTATCTAGTTAGTAACATAGATTTGTGTTTATCTATTTCCTATGTAAATTTAATTTTAATGTTTGAAAGTCATATATTTTGTAAGAAAGTTGTAGGATTTGTTGGGTTTTATTCTTTTATGTACAAACAATGGTTTAATGAGTTTGTTTTTGCTTGTTAGAATGAAGCAACATATGCTCTAAATGGAGTTAGAAAAATAAAATAAAATATATTCATATTATATAAAATCGCATTCTATCCAATCATTAAATAAACTAAATACTTTACAAGAGTGACGATCTTTTTGCATTAAGGTGTGCATTTACCTTGAGATTATATCATTCCAAAATGATAGAGATTTTTTCTTGAATTGCTCTTCCTTTGCAATTCTATTGTTTCTTAGTTGTTAATGTTCTTGTTCTATCTCTATTGAGGATGAACTCTTCATCAATAAAAGAAAAAGTTTATTGCAATGTTGAAAAGGTGAGTACTTTTCCTCTGTCCATCAAAATTTGTATTGTATTGCATCATGTGCCATACGACTCAATTATTCTTTTTAATGTAAATTGACTATGTTTAATTTATTCTAGTCTACGAAATATTATGCTTTCTAAATTTAACCCTTCTACTGTGTTCGTGATTTTTTTATAATGTGTGCAACATTTTAACATGTAGCTTGCAATCTTATGTGAAGGCACGAGTAATTCCTATGCTAAACATTAGCATTGGTGATATTATATAAATTTATTCTTTTATTCCAATCTTTAAGGTATACCTATGCGTATTTTTTAACAATTGGGTATAATAATTGAGAATCTTGTTGTCTACTATATCTCTAATGATATTATGTATGAATAACTTTTACAACTTACAAAGTTTAGAATCGATAGAATAGTGCACATGAAGGTTTTAGTTAACCTAGGTCCAAGGCTCTAGGTAACAAAAGAAACACATGAACCATAGTTTTTGTTCTAATGTCACACATTCAAGAAGTCTTGTTAATGCCCTCCAATTATTGCATTTCATGAGATAAAATCTCTTTGAGACATTTGGTCAAACCATTCATGTACCTTGTATTTCATAAGATAATATCTCTTTGAGGCAATTTAGATAGTATTATCATGTTAGTAGCTAGCTTTTTAAAACTCTCTTACACACCCACTTTAGGCAGGGACTTGAGCTATGCACAACCCTTGTTATAATTGTTTCAATATCATTATAAGTATCACAATATGAAATGAAGTGTCTTTTAGAATCATTTTTTTTAGATGTAGTGTAAAGCGTACATACTCTTTTCATAGGATACATGCCTATATCTAAGTTATTTAGAGCAATCTCAAGTGGGATTGAACTCCTTGATATAGTGTTTTTTCCCTCTTCCAAGCACTTTATCATGAGAATGTTTGCTAAATTTATCTATTAAAAAGCTTTTATCTTTGTTTCCTAAAGACATGGATTCAAATATATGTTCAAGTTGCACAACCATCCAATATTTAGTCTCATCCAAGTCTTCTTTATTTTGCTCAAAGTATGACTTAAAAAATGTTTGACCATATAATAGTTTGTATGATTTTAGTTATTTTTAAATAACCCATGAGCAATCGTTTCAATAGGGACTCTGCCACTCACCCAAAACAAGTGTCATAATTAACTGAACTTTTAATAGGAGAATAACATTAGTAGTCAGGTCTTTTTTAATAGTCATAGACTATATTTTGCAAATCAAATTTTTTCTATAAAATCATCTATGAACCAATAGTCACTCGTTTCTTGGGGAAAAAATAGCAATTATATCAATTGTGCAAGTTTATTAGTACCAATACTGCACCATTTTGGGGGTATTTATGCAAAAGTTGCACAATTATTGGGGTGTTTGAATCAATTGTGCAAACATTTTAGTTGTCAAAGTGAATGGTTAATGTCAAAAAGGATCATTTTTCAAGCAACACTTTGAAATGGTTTTTTTACTCTTCGACACTCAACAATCACTACAAGGAGCTCCACTAATACTTAGAAGCCAAAATAAATTTTTTAAGTTATCAACTCTCATACTAAGACAAATAAAAAAGTGTGTCAAATTTTGACATTTAGTTTAGGCTCTAGAAGTGTGTGAAGTTAGCTTTTGGTACACTTCCCCTATGTGTATAAAATAAATTGTGTTTTATTTTTAAATGTGTGTTTATAAGTTAGTATGAAGTAGTGAAATGGAGATAGATGGGGAGATTATATTAAAGAAGGTTCCTACTAGATTGTTTATTTATTGGTATCTTTCTTGCAGAAACAAGAATTGCGGTTGAATAATTGTCTAGTTATTGGAAACTTAGTTCTAAAAACATCAATTATGGTTGAATTGTTAAGTTATTTAAAGAGACTAGAGAATATGAAGCTATTTTAAGGCTCAAATGTCAATAAAGATAAATTAGATAGAAGAAAGAGCATGTGGATGAAACAAAATGACCAGTGGAGAGTATTAACATAAAATAGTGTTCAAATAACAATTGGAATTAAAAAATATGTATAAGAAAAATTAAAGTTAATGGACAAGGAAATTTGGAAGGATGAAATAATACTTTATTAAACATACCTATCCTTCACATGACCATGCACAAAAAAAATATAGGGACAAGAATAAAATTGAAAGTGAAAATGTTACGAGCTCAATGAAGAACTAGTTCATGTCAACTTACGTGTCAAACAGATAGAATGTGGTGTTCACAAAATGTTCAATTTACTTAGATGTGCAGATCAATTAAATCAGGATTTTAATTGTGGACTTAATGAGTTACCCATTTAACGAAGGATAACTAAAAGTGAAGATGATCAAAATGCACAAAAAAGAACTAAGATCCAAACTGAAAGGCGAATGAAATAGGCATTATGTTGGACTATTTGTTCTTGTAAACACCAATAAAAGGATTCATTCATTTATATGAATATTATATGAATATGGTCCTAATAAAATAATGTGGATAAGATCGTACTAATATAGAAGTGATAAAATGTCTGATTAACTCAAACTCTATTTGAATAAAACATATCATAATAATATATTATTAGTTCATGGAAATGGTAAAGAACTGGCTAGGAAACAATTATTCAATTTATTTTTGCGGGGTGGGTGGGTGTTGTTGGGGGTGGGGATAAATATTTACTCTCTACACTATTTTTTTATTATGTAAGTAGAGATCTTATAAGGTTTATGACCCTTATAGAAAGAAAAAATATTGAAACACTAAACAACTACTACAAGATAATTATGAAACTATGAGAGGTAAGGTAAAACCAAAACCCTTCAAAAGTTGATCCCAAAGATAGGGAAAAAACTCACTCAAATTCAAGATGGTATAAAAAAGATTTCTAAATAACTTTTCTTTATCAGAGAACTACAGTCCCTGTCCCCAAACCTTATTTGTTGAGGAAAGAATCATATAATCACTAGAAATTCCTTTCATGAACTTTGTGGTAATATGTTTATATTATATTTTGCAACATATAAACCTAAATAAATCTTTTGTTTTCAATAATCTCTCTATCGACGTGTTATTCAATTGAAATTGTTTTGAAACATAATTTATAGATAAAAATTATAGTATGCTAGAAAGGTTAAATATCTGGTCATCGACCAAAGGGTTGGTTGTAATTTATTCAATTAGTTGAACATGATAGTAAGAAAATGATATATCCCTTGATTAGACATCCACTAAGGTCCAAACACCTAGAAGTGTGATATAAGGGATTTAACCACAATCATGGTCAAAGCAATTTTAGAATGGATACCTCTATATTATTGGCTCTTAATTGAAGAGGGTTAGCATCAGATCAATTGCTTGAACATAATTGTTAAGATGATGATATGTTTCTCAATTAGACTACCCTTTAAAGTTCAAACATCTAAAAGTATGGTTTAAGAGATTAAACCAAAATCATTGATGCAAGAGCATCTTGCATTAGAAAATAAAGAGAGGAAAAAAAAGGGAGGAGAGAGAAAGTGACAAAAATTAGAGGAAAAATAATAAAATAAAACTAGAGAAAAGAGGGAAAATGCATTTAATAGGTGGAATTATTAAATGTAACTTGTGGCTAGAGGGTTTATTTAATGTAACTTGCTAAGACAATTTGTGGCTTGAGGGTTTATTTAATGTAACTTGCTAGTGGTCGACTTGTGGCTTAGTTTGGTACAAGTAGAGGGCTTTGTCATTTCATTCTACATTCCATTTTCATTTGGAGGATTAAGTGTGGAGAGTAGCTTAAGAGTGATTTTTTCCTAAGTTTGTGGATAGAGTGTCAAATGTGAGGCAGTTTATAGCAGGATTGTGATTAATCATCTAGCTTGGCGAAGAGCATGGAAGATAGAGTAGCTGAGTGAGAATATTTCCATAATTTGTGGATAGAGTGCCGAATGTGAGGTAGTTTACACTTGGATCTTGGATAAAGTTTGAGAAGAGCTAGTAGTTGTGGCTTGGAAAACAAGGAGATTGCTTGGTGGGCTTGTGAGCACAACTTGAGATCTTCCTTGGAGGTTTCTACCAAAGTGTGGATCTAGACTAGTTAGGGTTTGGATTGGATCTTGAGGGATCTTGTAGAACTATTACTTGTTTTGTATTTGGCCATAACCGGGAAGACCTTACAACCTGACACATTGCATGCAATTAGTTATATCTATGAATAAATTATTGTGACTTGTCTTCAAATCTTGCATTTGTGTTTATCTTCCATTGTGTGGTTATTTGTTGGGGGCTAGGACATATCCTTTAGGGAGTCTCCTATCTTGCACTACATCAATAATGCTCTAGGAAAACATACAATGGATATCTTTCAATTCTTGACTCTTAGTTGAAGATAGCTTGTGATTTCCATTGATCTTTATTGATGTCAAAATATCTGTACTGACACTCTTGTGGTATCGGTTTTTTGGCAGTAGGTTTTGGAGTTGTTGGTTTGTTGGTAACAAAAACATGGAATAATTTTTGGATATATACAAGAATGTTTCAAAATGCATATATCTCACTTCCTAGTTTTCATTATCTGTGTTTGTACCTAGTTCCACCAATGAACTCAATATTGTTGGAATTCTTTAGAATAACTGAGAGGAGAGGTGAATCAGTTATCCAAGGTCTAGATGTACAAATAAAACTTTTTAGTTCTTAGTAGACCCATATTCATAAAACCTTATCATGCATGCATCCATTAGAGCATACAATACTTAAACTTTGTAGGTTACTATCCTAGGTCAAAATAACTTTGCAAAAATGTAAACATGAAACACAATAACAAAATTCACACAATTTAATACAAGGATTTTATGTGGAAACCCAATTTGGGAAAAAACACTAGTAACATGCTACTAATTCTCACTCTTCTAAAGTGATGCCCTATGAAAAGCTAACCCTGTTAAAGGTTACAATACACACTATTTTTTATTAGATAAACAGGTTTTACAGGGAACCTGAAACCCAATAGTTAAAACATAAAAGGCTGATAATAAGCATGAAAGCCTAGCCAAAAAAGTATAAGTTCAAAGGCTGATAATAAGCATAAAGCCCAGCCAAAAAGTAGAGTTCTGAGAAAAGACCAGGAAAAAAGACAGGCAAAGCCATGGCCTAAAGCTAGAACAAACATCAAGAAACAAAAGAACAGGCAGATTTATTCCTCATTCTTTCGCTCCAGCTCTTGCATAACTTGAGCAGCCTCAAAGGCCAGTTGATTCTCCTCCACTTCCAGCTGTTGTGCCCTTTGGTTCCCCTTGTCCTGATCAGGAATGGAGTTGTCCTTTGCAGAGTCATCCTTCGTTCTGGCTTCAACCCTGTCTTTTATTTCCTCATCTTCCTGCATTTCTATGTCTTTGATCTAGCCCATAAGAGAGATGATGTTGTTGTTAATGGAGCTTAACAAAGAGAACATCTGATTTGCAAGGTTGTGGTTGTAGTTCTCCAGGTTATGTATCCTTTTTTCTGCCAGACTGAGCCTATCAGCCTAATTCGTCCTCCTATTAGCATCCATCCCTTTTCTTGTTGCCTCAATATGTTTGACTTGATCTTTGACCTCCTCCAGCTCGTGGAAAAGCCATTTGATTGATCTAAAATTGTCAATCATACTGTTACAAGCATTATTCAAGAGGTTCATCCCTGTCTCCCTGGCTCTGTCCGAAATAGCCACAATCGTCAGGTCAATGAGTTCTTCCAACTGCTATTCTTCTTGATTTTCCACGAGGATTTGGGGATTCATGGCCTCCCTGAAGATGCCCATCTTCGAAGTCTTGACATTGAAGTTTAGCCATGCTTTCCTCCTATCATTGGCCTGCACTTCCCCTTCCACATACCCATCTTTCTCCTCTTTCTGCTCCTTAGGATGGAGATGCACAGGAGAAATACACACTGTTAAATGTTACCTAGTTAAAGGATTTCAATCACCCTATTAGGAGTGAGCCTTGTTAGAGGACTTTATACCATTCCATTAGAATGTCACCTAGTTAAAGGATTTACAAATGACTATTAGGTCAACCTTAATCCAAAGAATTTATCTTAGACTGGTACAATGATTAGAAACTAACAATAAGGCTTGATCTGATAAAAAATCACAACTCACTTGTAGATTACAGATCTCTATTTTAGTCCTCCATTCTTCTTAGCTTTCATACACTTCAACACTAATAGCTTGTTCACCGGTCAATCATTCATACTTTTTAGCCTTCTTGCTATGTATGCCAACTGCAATCTCTTTTGTTCAACCACTGAATGAAGCAATACCCTAGACTCCTTGTCTTCCTTAAGTTCTCGTACATGACAACCTTTTCTTCTGAAAAACTATCTATATAAATATAAAATTTAGATCTGTTGCTTCTTAACCACAATCATCCATTTTAGGGTTAGGTAGGATTAGGTAGGATTCAATGAATCTACCCACTTTTCCATTTGGTTCCTCTAGAAACTTCTTCTACAATCTTCCTTGAATTTTTCTCAAAATAGTTTACCTTGAATTATGTGCCACCAATTCATCATATTTATTTTCCATATGCTTCACATAATTCAAGAAATCAAAATAGTTGTCCCAGATTTGTCAAATCTTTGATTTCACACATTTACTGTCACTCGACATCAATGTGTTGTCTGTCACTTGACATCAATACTATTTTGTCACTCAACCAACACTATTTCACTCGACAACCACTAAAGTTTACTGATGCTCGACATCAACTAAACTTTACTTGGCATATACTAACATTCACTTGGCTTGTACTATTTTTCATATTTTCTTGGTACCACTTGAATTTCACTCTACTTCGATTGATTTCTACTCATCTTGCACATACTACTCAGCAAGGATTGGTAGACACTTTTCTTACTTGATCTTCTTCCAGTCTCAACTTGAGTAATCTTTCATTTTAGACTTTAACTAGATAAAAAATACACTATAGTATCAATGTCTTAATTGGTCTTAGTACTTCTTTTACATACCAAATAGCTCAACCTTTCTCTAGGTGCTCCTATTATCTCCTCTTTTCAAATCCTCTTCATTAATCAACTAAATGATAGATTTCAGACCAAAAAGCAATTGTCACACCAACAAGTAGTAGGTTTGACATTATTGAAAAAATAATGAGTGTTCCATTGCATGTTCTTCACTTCAAAACAATCTGATATCAATAAATGTTGCTAGTGATTATTGTGGCTATAATATAATCACTTAGATGTTCTTTCATATCTAAGAACTTGTGCAAATCCTCTAATTTTTTCTTGGTTCTTTGGCCACAATATGTGTTTGTCCATGGCTTCATCAAAGTGTTTTGAAATCCTTTGGATTTCTATCTTTTGAACTTGATTATGAAGATTCAATGGTTTTGGTAGTTGTGATGACAATGGAATATCTTCTGTGTGACCCATATTCATTATGTAACATTGTGGTAATGTATTTTTTAGGTTTAGGTATGATGCTTAGAATTAAATGTAAAAGTTCAACTAAGTGCATTGGTGTTGTCACACATTTTTATAAAGCTGACTTATGTTTTCTTGGATACTGATATAAATAAAGGAGGACTTTTTGTATCTAAGGTGGGTGTTATAAGTGTAATAAGTGGGTGTTTCAATGTAATTATTGTTGTTACAAATGAGGAAACATATGTTTTGATAGGGAATCATGTCTATGTGATGTAAGTGTGAACTTACCTTACCCATATAAAATATTCAAGGAGGTGTAGATTGTAGAAAACTATAATTACAAAGATTTTTCAACTATACTCAGTGTTGATTCTATTGGAAAGGGTTGATGGGAAATAAGATATTGAGAGGGGGGTGAATCCAGATCTAAAACTTTTAACTTCAAAAACAAGTTACTGAATTCACACCTAATTCATCTCATGCAATAGATCTACAATTAACATTGTAATGTTGAAACATAAATTAAATACATCAAATCCATGAAAGATTCAATACATAACACAATGATTTGGTAACCCAGGAACACTTCAATGCGAAGGTAAAATTGGGATGGGGATGAAACCCACAAATCTTTATTGTTGCAACAATAAAGTTAACCTATAAGGTTTATAATGTTTGGTCATGAGATATGATCTACTCTATAGGGATTTTCCCTGTTAAAAGCTTTTGAGATTGTTAGGTCTCACCTTGTTAAAGGATTTTACACTCACAATGAAGTAAGGACTCTTTTAGGATGTTAAAATAGGTTTGGTAAAACCACTCTATTAAGAGATTTACCCTAATTCAATCAATGATAACTAATTTAGTACCTAACCCTCAATTTTAGCTGTAGTCTTATATTGGGTCTCCTCTTTACTATATCTCTATTATGGTCTTCTAATTTGATATATGTGTTCATTCATTTAGTTCTTTGATTGTCCTCTTTGTGATATGATTTTAGAGTTAGTCTTCTCTCTTTACATGCACATACACATTCATTATTTCTTTCATGCATACACTAGCTCGCTCTCACTCATTGATTCTAGGGTTAGAATCCTCCTTAAATAGATGTTTTGTGAAGGTTCTAAATCTTGATCAACGATTTACAATTGATCATATTTTTTCATTTCTATCTAATTTTCTAATTGGTTGAATTTCATATCTTGGTGTCATTACCCTATGTAATGATGTGTGATCATCTTCTTAGTTGGCTCGACAAATATTAAATTTCATATAAAAGTCAGCCAAAATGGTTTACATATGTGTTTGTCATTACAAAACTCATATGACAAAACTCAACTATTCAACACTTAAATGTTTTGATGCTCAGTCATGTTAACTCACTCATACTATCACTCAGCTTCTATATACATGCTTTCTTAGCAATCATTAACTTGTCAATTTGCTCAGTTCCAACTATATATCTCAAATCATACATGTGTTTGGTCTCAACTGAATACTCGATAATCACTATATTTCTTGGTATAAGCTTTGTATGCCTGACCTTTACTAGATAATTCAATCACAGTGATGACCGTGTAATCTCATCTAGTAAATGACAAGTGCTTGGACACCACTAGAAAACATTGGCTTAGAGATCAACATATTCTACTTTTATCTTATTGATAGAGATCCTTATTTTATCACCAATAAGGCTTATTGTGTTTATGGGGTGTGGAAGTGAAGCCTACTAGTGTAATCATAATTATATTGCAATGATCATTCTAGGACATTAATCTTGTTGTACAAAATCACCTTAATCAATGCCACTTTTGTAAAAAAAATCTACAACTATAAGTTCTAGCTAAACGAAAAAGAAGCAATACTTGCAGAATTGAAGAAAAAAATAGAGCTTCTCAAAATAAATAAAAAATATTGATTATATTGTACTCTCTCATTAATTGATAATTATTGCATCATCCATGATTTTTACAAATTGAAACCACTTTTAACATAAATAAGTTATGGTGAAGAATTTTGGTTATCATCAATCATGCATGAGCAGTTAATAGGAGACTACCTAATTAACAACATTAGTTTGGGAAAAGTCACTCTCAAAAATGAAATTTCACCAATAGATCACTATCAATACTAATATAAATTGACAGTTGGAATTATAAACACTACTACCCCCCTCAATTCATGTACCATCTTAAAATGGACGCACTTCATTTTGAAACCTTTTAGCCCTCCTTATCATAGTTTTTGGTTTATTTTTTGTCCTCTCCTATTTCATCTCATGCTTCCTCATCATCTCTCACTTTCTAAAATGGTATTCTAGGTGTTGTTTGCTACCCTTTTGACCATATCTTTTGATCACTTTGTTATCTTTCAATTTCACTTGTACCTCCTTTTGGATCTTTCTGTGCCCTTCTTGTCTTGTTCTCAGGGACCAAGTCAACCCAAATTGCACTAATTTGACCCCAAGTTGGTGTAGTCAAATACTAGATCAACCAGGTCAACCTAGTCCCCAGTAATTATAGGGTTCAGGGCCAAAAATTCCTCAAGTTTGTCAATTAGTTTATTTAACACCCCAGTCGGCTTGAGTTGTTTTCGCACCCAAAAACTAGTATAAAAGGAGGATTGGGAAATTCATTTTCATATCTCATGTTCTAAATATTATGCATTCTCAAGACATCCACAACCAATCAAGAAATCAAGGTGTTCTTCTTCAAGCAAGTATCTTTAAGCATTCAAGTATAAGCATCTCCTTGCATCAAGTTGCTTCCCTCAAGGTGGTAGTGGATTTTTTCTATAAGGAGAAGATATATTATTCCAATCCATTCAATTTATTTTATTATTCATCTATGGCATGTCACATACATTTCCAGACATGATGTTTTGGCTTATTTGATGTCTTTATGATTTTTTTTGAGTCAAGGCTATTACACTTACATACTTGATCACATACCAATGTTATTTATATCTTCAAAGGCAATTGTATCTTTCATTTGATATTATTATTGATAACAATTATTTAATTATATATTGTCATTGATGTTACACAAATGTTATACTCTAACTGAGCACTGCCAATTGGAACCAAGTTAAAAAGAGCCTAGTATACGTCGAACATAAGATCAAAAGAAGCCAAGTTCAGGGCTTCCTGTGTAAACTGATTCAGGTCAGTTACCAAAGTAGTTTAGTGTAAACTAAGTCAGGTCAATTAGCAAGGAACTTAGTGGTAATTGAGTGACCCAGATTTTAGTTTAAGTTGACCTCCAACAAATCGTTTTTGTTTCTTAGTTGGTCTATGCAAGCCGACTCAATGGATGTTATTTTTTTATTGGAAAGAGTATTCAAGGTGAATTGACATTGGGTTTCATATATATGAAAGGTCAAGTTGTGGATTGGAGTGAGAGAAGGTAGTGAAGAAGATAAGATGTGAATAGAGAAGGATATATAATTTAGAGAAGAGTGTCAAATAAGCTCCAAAGAATATTTTGATAAGGGAGGATCTAAAGGATAAGCTAGAATAGTGATTTGAATCCAAAATCTAGTTGCTTCGTCAATCAGGTCAATCATTGTTACTTTTTAGCAATTGTAGCACTGAAGAAATCTCTTAATGGATTTGACTTAACAATCATTTTGTAAATCCTCTAACTAGATGGCATTTCTAGATTGAAGTGTCCTGAAGACCTCTAACAAGGCCACTCCTAATAGAGTGATTTAAATCCTTTAACAAAGTCACACCTAATAGTTTGTTTTGTAACCTTTAATAGGGTTGGCTCTGAAAAAGCCTCACTTCAAAATAGTGAAAAGTTGTAACTAGTTGCACTAGTGGTTTTCCCAAATTCGGTTTCCACATTAAATTTTGGTGTCTCATGTGTTTATATTATTTTCTTATTTCTTTATCTTTATGCAACTAAGTTACTAAAGGTTAATACACATTAATATATCATATTACTTTGTTAACTGAGTAACAATGAACATCTAGTTCTAACTAAATTGTAAGCTTAAAAGAAGTTTGTATTGACATATAAGGGATTTGGAATTGTTTTAGTGGTAATTGATTCACCCCTCCCCTCTCAGTTACTCCTCTTAAATTTTCAACAATTATTTGGATCTACTACATGCAAGAATTTCCTTTTATCAATTATATTTTAATTTATGGTTAATTCCTTAACCTAGGGCTTGACCAAGGCAAGCCTCATCTAATCCAACAACAAAAATTGTTCATTTTCTATATGTAGAAGAAAAATGGAATGATTTTACATGCAAATCCAAAAATAACTCTATAGGATCTTTCTTGAGAAGTTTGTCACAGTGTGGTTGGACTACATCAACTATGTGGAAAGACTTCCTTCCTCCAAGTCAACCTAGTCCTTTTTTCCTTCTTGTCAAATAGTTTCTAGGTGTTGTTCCTTTTGTGATTTTATTAGGAATCCATAGTTAGATATTCATAAATAGGCTCAGATCCATGACTTTCAGAGATAAAATACATCTTTCTCTACATATTTCAAGGTGATTCTTTTATATTTTATTTCCTTTCACATCAATATATCTTAGATATATATATTAATTAGGCTAATTGTCTACACATAGCATCTAATTTTACATTATTTAAGCAATTTCTTCAATTTTACATACATGTTATCCTATACGGTCCAAAGAGATTATCTCTTTGTATTGCATTTCCCATCATAATTTTAATTTGGTATTGGTGACCTTCTTCTTTTTTGTTCTAGCTAATCTAATTTGGATTATAAGTGGAATCATATTTGGAAATTCCCCTCTTTCCCTCACATACATACTTGAGTGGCTTATTGTCCCAGATAAGTGGAGATGTACAATCCTATCAAAGTGACTCCCTTTTCCCCACAAACATTTTGGTGAACCTGACTTATTCTCCTTTTCATTTTGGAATATATTGTTTATTTTGGGTGTTTACCTTCTATTGGTGAACCTGGTGTATTTCCCTTTCTTTTTGGAGTTAAATTGTTTTATTTTCAGGTGTTAACCTTCTTTTGGTGAAACTAGCCTTCTTAACCTCTCTCTTGGAGTTATATCTCTTTTATTTCCTTTAAGTATTTACCTCCTTTTGGGATTTTAAAACATGGATTCTTTTTGTCTATCATGTTTCTCATGGTTACTACTCTTCTTTCATTTGTTTATCACACCCATGATGTTTATGCATGTTTCTATCACTTTATGTTATTCATGTCTTTACATGTTTTTCTTAGATTTGTTCTTTTATAGTTAACTAACAGAAGGTTTCTAGATAGAGCATATTTTAAGAGTATCAATAGAATTTTATGTGCCATTCTCATTTACCTTTTAGATGGCATTCAATATATTTTTTGTGATCCTCCCAATCCTACATGATTTCTCTTTGTAATGGTCAAAACTCCTCTAAATTTTAGAATATAACATATGGTTCATGATCCTGATATTTCTCAATTTTTAAATACGTCATCTCCTATGTCACCTCCTCCTACTTCTCAAGATTCTCTTCATACCACTTTTTCTATAATTCCTCCTTACACTACATTTTCTCATAATTCTTCCAACACCGCATTCTCTCCATCTACCCTTTTTCATACTTATACTACAGGTTATAACATTTTTACTTGACAAGGGTATAAGGATTTAGGTCTTGGTATTAATGAACATGGTATTAAGAACCCTATTGACCCTCCTACACAACTTAATAACCAAGGTCTTGGTCATGTTCCTCTTTCTAATGACCCTTCTTCTTCTCCTCCTCCACCCCAACCTCATTTACACCTTATGATCCCACATCATTCTCCTATTGATACTAGGGAAGCTTTATCTGTAAGGGTTTATCATCAGCTTTGCAAGCTCGAGGACTACCTTATAGTACCAACTATTGATTATGAATGTTGTTTCTATATTTAAATGTCCTTTTTACTATACTAATGAATATTCTCTTCATGATTGTATATAATTTATTATCTATATTTATGGTAACATTGAAGGTGGTAAAATTTCTTATACACAAGATATTTACTCTCTTCTTCATAAATAAATACTTAGCATTTCTAATCCCTATTGTCACCACTCCCTATTGTTTTTTATAATATGTTTAGGAGTGGTACAATAGGCCTTTTTCCTTGTTGACCTTCACTAGGGGGCAAGGATCGTCATTTTTAGGGATCTATTTTGGTTATTTGATACCTTGATATATTTTCTTGAAAAGAGAATATTTGGTATTAACATAGCCTTTTATGTTATCCCTTATCCTTTTCTATTCTTTTTAGGTGCATATTATTTTCATTTGTTTTCTACATATGATAGAGAATCACACTTAGATGGATGTTTTCACCTTTTTTTAATGTTATCTCTTATAGGATTAGAAGAGAGCCATGGGGAGAAACAGAGAGCTGGAAAGAAAAAGGGAAGGTTTGGAAAAAGCTCCAGAAGGGCGGCATAACCAGCTTCATGGAGAAGCTCCATGGTTTCAACGTGGGGGTTACCAAGATTATGGTTGAAACCTGGCAAAATGAAAAGGTCAAAATTGATGGTGTCTCCCACCAAATTACAGAGGGTCTCATTGCGGAGGTGACAGGCTTCTCCAAGGAAGGCATGAGCTTCTTCATGGATAAGAAGATGTCCGCCAATGCTGTCAACGCTTTCGTAAAGAACGACAAGGAGAAAAGCAAACTGGTAAAGATTGACACCTACTATGACATTGAGTCCATCAAGAAGTTCTGGGGGCTTGTTCTGAGGATCATCATAGAGTATGTCACTTTGGAACCCAGGTTTGATAGAGTCAGGACCCATCATTTTTTTCTGCTTAATCATTTTAGACATAAAGTGAAAATCTCCTTTCCTTTCTATATTTATACTTCTATGACTAAGAATATAGAGAGTTACAAGAAATGTCCTATCAAGAACCCCGCCCTTCATGAAGGTCTTCTGCTCCTCATTTTTGAGTTTCTAAAAACCCAGACAAGAGTCAAGTCCATTGGGGTTTCGGGTGGCTCCTCGAAGGACACTGCCAGCTCAGACTTAGGGGAAGTGCGCGTTGTGAAATCTGCCAAGTCTGAAACCCCAAAAGCCAAACCCTCTCCCTGTTTCCCTAGCAGGAAGAGCCCTAGGTGCCCTCCCCCTAACCCCCCTTCCCCTCATCCTAAGGAGTCTAGTGATGAGTCAGAAATGGAGTCGGAGGAGGCAGATTCGGTGGCAGAGAAGGAAAGTGAGTTGGAAGATGACAAGGAGAAAGATAATGACAAGGAGGTGACCCCCTTGGTAACCCAAGATAACCCCAAGAAAAGAAAATTGGACTAGACCCCAACCCATGATCATCTCAGTGACTATGCTGATTTTCCCCCCAGCCCTACTGCGCCCACCTCCCCCTTGGAGGTCCCCATTTTGCCCCCAGAAGAGATGATAGAAATCATGGTTGAAAAGGGAGGGGAGGCCATCAGGAAAAATAAGAGAAGAGCCTAGAGAAATTTTAATATGGATAGTGTTAGTATGGGCATCGTTAGAGAACCTGCTAAAATCCAAGTGTTGGGGGATCTCGACAAGAGCACCCACTATGACGAGCTCCTTGACCTGACTCTTTTGGTTCTCTCTGACAATGTTTGTGAAACAGGTTTCAACTTTCTCAACAATGCAAAGAACAGCCTGATCAAAAATTTTCACTCCATTAAGTGGCTTTTTCAAGAAATTGAGACTCTAAAGGACAGGTTCAACCAAACCAACAACAGGGGGGATGTCAAGGATCATGATGCCAGAGGTAGTAAAGACCAGGTGGGTAGCCAGGAAAAAGATAGAAGCCAGGACCCCAGAGACAATCAGGAGGACAGAATCACCCGACTCGAGCAGAAGGTCCAAAGGCTAGATTTCGTCCACCAGTTTGTGACTAAACAGATTGTGGATACCCTCCTACCTTGAACAAAAACATTGTTAATCTGGGGGACTATCTGACCAATGCTGGTCTTGTGGGGAATGTGGAGCAGAGTACAGAGCATGGAACCAGCCAGGAAGATCCTCAGAAAGAGACTAGAATCTAGGAAAGTCAGGGGGACCATATGCATTTCCTCCCCACGATCTAGGAGGAAGAGGCCAACCAGAAGGAAAGTGATGCTGCAGAAACCCTACAAGCAATGGAAAAGAAGGGACACTAGTCTGCCCGCCGGGCTCTGTTCCTGGCCTTTGTTTCTCAGGCTTCGGGACTTTTTGTTTTTGGCCTTTTGAGGCAGCTTTTTTTCTGTCTTTTCTGTTTTAAGTTGTTTTATGTTTTAAAACTTTGGGTTCCAGGATCCCTGTAAAACCTATTTTCCTAATCAAAAACATGCTTCTTTTATATATTTTCACTTATTTCTCTATACATTATATTATATTATGATAATTTTTTATCTTTCATTATCAAAATATTTTGTTACATGCATCATCGTGTGTCTTTTCCTAACAAATGGCTTTTGATATCTTGGATTCTAATGTTTCTTATTTGGTAATCATCTATAGTGTATGTCATATGTGATAGTTTTTCTTATAATTTTATGATGTTTAGAGTAGGTTATCCCATGATGTTCTCTTTTCCGTTTATGGTATAAAATTACTCTATAATATTCTTGTTGATATTTTATTTTTAGTGTATAACTATTTGTTTTTGCCTACATCTTTATATCTCATGAGATATTATGGCATTATCTTACCACAGACTTTCTTTCTTGTCTCATGCTTAGGGGACAAGGACTTTTGTATATTTTTTATCTCTATTTTTTTAAGGATGGACTCTTCTTAGTACAGTGGTATTTTTGTACCATGTGATATTCTTTTCATATAAGGAAGGGTGTCTTGATCATGACTCTCTCTTTTGTACAAGAGGTTCTTGTCCTTTATTATCACCCCTTCTTTATTTGTAAACCTATGTTCATAGTTAGCATTTACCCTTTTTATGTACCTTGAAGTTTGTCATCCTTTTTCCAAGAATCCTTCTTCCACTTGTATACTGGGGGCTAAACATGTAAATTCTTGTTCTTCTTCCTTTCCTTCTCTTGAAATTGTTTCTTTGTTCACAACACTCCTCTTTAAGGTATATTGTTTGCTCTTTTCTCATTTGTGACATATCATTTCATAATTTATTGATGTTCTTAGCTTATAAGCATTAGTTCTCTTTACTAAGTTTATGGCATATTATTTTTATGAAGGATATCTCTTTGTTGATAGAAGTAGTTATCCTTGATTCTCTTACTTATGATATCTATGGCTACATAGTCATTCTAAGGAGGGGGACATATATATGCCCTCTTTGTATATAGTTTTCATGAAGTGTAGAGATATATTTTAAGTATGGCTTGGGGTACTTTATCCTTGTTCACTTGATATGATTTCTGGGTCATCCTTAAATCTTTACATTGTGGCTTCATGTCTCTTTTTTCACACACAAGAACATATAATAAATCTCATACATACAGGTAATGCACGTACATTTTCTAAATCCTCTATGGGTATTAGTGATACTTCTCCATCTTGAGGAAGGGAGACTTTTTATTATCTATAAGTGGGAAAATACATACATATGCATAAGTAATTCATTGAATGGCTCACATGATTGACTACCAAGAACACAACCCCACTAGACCATTGATCTTCTTTTTTTTAGTGTTCACTATAAGGCACATAGACCTTTTAGACCATTCAATCCTTCCTCATTGTGATTCACGATATGGGACAAAAACCTTATTGAGCTATATAATCAGTCTCTTTCTCTCCCTCTCTTGGTGCTTTCATTTCGGTGGGATAGAATCATGAGGGGTGTGGTCCTTTGTGTTACTATTTCCTTTCATATATGATCTCTTATGTTTTGTAATATCTGTCCAAATATGATATTAGTGAGTGAGATGTTTCCTTAGCTAAGGTCTCTTTCACTAGTTGATTTAGGATTTAGTACCCTCTTTTGTGTCTTTTTGGCTTTGTTTTCCCATTTTTTTCTTTTTTAGTTTGGCTTTCATTCTCTTATGCATGTGAATGTAGTTAGGATCCTAGGTTTTGGGCCTTGTTTTCTTAAACTTAGTATTTTTTACCTCGTTGTGAAATTGTCCTTTCTCTTCAATCTTCATCAAGAGTATGACTTGCCTCATACTCCCACTAAAGTAGGGGTTAAATGTACCATCTTAAAATTGACAGACTTCATTTGAGGCCTTTTAGCCCTCCTTCATGTGTGTTTTTATTCTCTTTTCTCCTCACCTATTTCATCTCATGCTTCTTCATCATCTCTCACTTTTTGACATGGTCTTCTAGGTATCACTTTGCTACCCTTTTGACCATATCACCTAATCAGTTTGTTATCTTTCACTTTCCCTTGCACCTTTTTGCGGTATTCACATCTCGTCCTCTAGGACTAGGTCAACCTAGGTTGACATGTTCTAGACTAGGTTGAACCCAATTTTACCTCGTCTAGGAATAGGTTGACCAAGTTGACCTAATCCCTAGTAGTTTTGGGATTCAGGACCTAAAAGTCCTCGAGCTTGTCAATTAGTTTATTGAACTCCCTAGTTGGCCTGAGTTGTTTTCCCTCCTAAAAAATACTATAAAAGGAGGCTTGCGGACTTCATTTTCATATATCATTTTTTTAATATCATGCATTCTCAAGACATCCACAAGAAAGCAAGTAATCAAGGTGTTCTTCTTTAAGCATTCAAGTCTAGGCATCTCCTTCTCGCATCAACCTTCATCCCTCAAGGTGATAGTGGAGTTTGGATATAAGGAGAATATATTATTCTAATACATTTGATTTCTTCTATTATTCATCCATGACATGTCACATACTTTTCCATACATGAGGCTTTGTCTTCTTTGATGTATTTATGGTTCTTTGAGTCAAGGCTATTACACTTACATAATTGATCACATATCAAAGTTTGAAGATAATTATATCTTTCAATATCATATTATTAAGATCTAATATATGAAATCATTTCCTTTATCAATTTTATTTTAATTTATAGTTAATTCCTTAACCTAGGGCTTGACCAAGGCAAGCCCTCATCCAACTGAACAACAAAAATCCTTCATTTTTTGTGTGTAGAAGAAGAATGGCAAGATTTTGCATGCAGATCTAGAAATAACTCTATAGGATCTTTCTAGAGAAGTTTTTCATGGTGTTGCTAGAGTACATCAACTCCATGGAAGGACGTCCTTCCTCCAGGTTGAGTTAGTCTTATTTTCCTTCTTATCAAACAATTTCTAGGTTTTGTTCCTTTTGTTGTTCCATTCGATAATCCATAGTTGGATATTTAGAAATAGGCTCAAATGTATGACTTTCAGAGCTAAAATACATCTTCATCTATTGGTATCTCTAAATATTGTTGTCTATTATAGTCAAACACTTCGCCATATACTTAGAGGCAAAGATAGAAGGTCATCATTGTGACCAAGCTACTCTATATATGTCAATTGATGATATAAACTTGTATATAAAAATGCATATACCAAGCTCTATAGGAGTCAAGTAAGTTTTTAGTCACCAAGTATTTTCTATTTCAAATATAAGGTAGGAAAGGTTACTAAGAGGGGTGGGTGAATTAGGAACCAATATAACTTTATCTTACTTCACCAATTAATCCTTCATATAATATTATAATCTAATTGCATGCATGAAAGAATGAAAGCATTAAAAAATATTCATAACACTTTGACACAAGATATGGTGACCCCGAAACCTTCCAAATAGAAAGTAAAACAGGAGTAGGAATGATATGTTGGAATACTTTAGAATAACTAGAGGGGGGTGAATCAGTTATCCAAGGTCGAGATGTATAAATAAAAATTTTCACATCTTAGTGAACCCATAAAATATTCTTCATCATGCATACATCCATAAGATTATGCAATCACTTAAAACTTATAGGTTACTATCAAATCAACTTGCAGAAATGTAAAGATGAAACATAAAAAATTCATCAACACACTTGACACAATGATTTACATGGAAAACCAATTTGGGAAAAACCACCAGTAACATGCTACTTTTTTTTTACTCTTCTGAAGTAATGCCCTGTAAAAGGTCAACCCTATTGAAGGTTACAATACACACCGTTAATGCGACCCTGTTAAAGGATTTCAATCACCCTATTAGAAGTGAGCCTTGTTGGAGGATTTTAGACCATTCACTTGGAATGTCACCCAGTTAAGGATTTATAAATGACTATTAGGTCAACCTTAATCCAAAGGATTTACCCTAAATTGATACAATTGTTAGAGAGCAACAATAAGGCTTGATTTGATAACAACTTACAACTTCATTTGTAGATTATAGATCACTATTTAGTCCTCCATTCTACTTGGCCTTCATACATTATAGCTCTAATAGCTTGATCACCCTTCAAGAATTCATATCCATAAGCCTTCTTGCTTAACATGCCATTGCAGACTCTTCTCTTAGGTCACTTGATGAAAAAAAACCCTTGACTTCTTGTCTTCCTTAGGTTCTCACACATGACAACCTTGCTTCATGACTAGTCATTCCTATAAATAGGAAATTAAGATCTTTTGTTGCTCATTCTCCATCATCTAATTTAGGGTTGGGATGGATTAGGTAGGATATAATGAATCTACCCCACATTCCATATCTCTTCTAGAAATTTCTCCTAGAATCCTCTTTGAATTGACCTAAAAATGGTTTACTTTGAATTCAGTGCCACCAGCTCATCAACATTATCTTCCACCTAGTTCACATAATCCAAGAAAACAAACTAGTTGGCTTAGATCCACCAAATTCACAATCTTTTAAATAATGTAATAGCTTGACATTATCTTGCTTCTAATGCTCATCACATACTTCGTTGCTCAACATCCCCTGTGAAATCACTCAACATGAATTAAAGTTTACTGGTGCTCGACATCAACTAAAATTTACTCAACATCCACTGTTCTACTTGGCATACACTAGAATAAACTTTTACTCGGCTCCAATTGATTTTCTACTCAGCTTCGACTGACTTTGCTTAGCACCTACTATTCACTCGGTCAAGCTTAGTAGAAAAACTTTCTGTGATTTGTTCTTCTAAACTTTCTTAATGTAACTAGCCTTTGCAACCTTAAGTAGATTATCAATACAAAATGTCACCACTGTCTTAAATGATTCTTGTACTCCTTTACATAATCATAACTCAACCTTTCCTCTAGGTTCTATTGTTACATCTTTTGATCAAATCCTCTTCATCAATCAAATAAGTGATAGTACTTAAATCTTATAAGCAATTGTCTCACCATCAAATAGTAGGTTTGACATTAGTGACAAAAAAATTATTGAAGCATATTTATCATACCTGTATGTTCTCAAAAATCTCCCTCTTTCAACAATCTATTCTCAACATGATACCCACAAGCTTTAGTACTATAGTATAAAGTTAACCTATTAGGGCTTAGAATTGACCACTTTTGGTGATTTTGTTGGATAATGTTGTCCTTGATGCCACACAAATGTCATATCAGTCATTAGTCTCAAGTTCACCAAGCTCAAATAGTCTGCAATACAATCTTCAGTGCCAACTGAGCTCACTCGGTCATCGAAGGAAATGTGGAAGATAGTGTTAACCGAGCTAACTCGGTCAACAAAGGAAAGGTGAAAGATAGTGTTCACCGAGCTCACTCGGTCAATGAAGGAATCATGAAGAATTCAATGTTAACCAAGCTTCACTCGGTCTCCAAAGCATAGTTTCCACCGAGCTCACTCGGTTATCTCAAGAAACTGAGTACTTACCAAGTTCTCCCAGCAATTGAAGGATTGTCATGAAGTTCGTTGTATTAACCAAGCTTAGTCAGTTAACACAGGAATTATTTTCTTAACAATATTCACCTTGCAGGGTCTGCCAGTATAGGGATTTGCAAATTAATTACTTCTAGCCGACTGTTGTAATTATTTGTTTGGTCAGTGATTCGAGCTGACTAAGATAATCTGAAAGGTATATATGGTCATTCAAGTTATGAATTAAAAAGTGTGTGTGATTGCGAAAAAGAAGTTATGAATGTGAATTATAGTATGAAATGAAAAGGCGAATGTTGAGCAAAGTCTAATGAAGGATCAGATGTGTTGAAGGAGCTATAAAGTTGCATTTGATCAATAAGGATCCAATCAAGCATAACAGAGATCTGTAATCAGCAAAGATAAGTTGTACATTATATCAGGTCACTTCATTGTTTCTTTCTAACCATTGTAACAATGAATTCAAAATCTCTTAATAGAGTTGGTTTAACATCCACTCAATAAATCCTCTAACAAGGTGACAGTTCAGTTGAATTTTTCTAAAGACCTCTAGCAAGGCCACTCCTAACAGGGTGATTAAATCCTTTAACAAGGTCACACCTAACAATGTATTTTTGTAACATTTAACAGGGTTGGCTCCTAATAGGGCTCACTTCAGAAGAGTGAAAAATAGTATCTAGTTACATTGGTGATTTTTCCCATATTGGATTTCCACGTTAAAATTGGTGTCTCTTGAGTTCTTGATTGCTGAATTACTTTGTGCATGATAACATATCAGTTCTTAATATTTATCATTTGCTGCATTGTCAAGTTTCAACATTTTATATTAATCAGATCAAGGGTATATTCAGACATCTTAGGGATTGTGGAAATTTTTTGTAGTAACTAATTCACCCCCCTCCCCCTCTCAGTTACTCTATTCTCTTTTCCAACAATTGGTATCAGAGCTTTTGGTGCTTGCAAGAAAAGATTTCAAGGATCTAAGCCAAAGATCAAGATGTCTTACAAAAGAGAAATTCCAAAACTCAACAGAGATAACTTCTCCGCATGGAAAGGATTGATGAGACTTCATCTGGCTACTGTTGGTGATACTGGACTAAAATACCTTGAAGAAAAATATGAAAAACCTCCTGGCACATTGTCTATCAATGACATTGTTGAAAAGAAGACTCACAACAATATGATGATAGACATAGCATCCACTCTGAGTTATGAAGAATTTGATGACATTAAAGACTGCAAAACTACCTTTGAGATGTGGAACAAGCTAAAAGAGATCTATGGAGGAGATGATAATGTGAGAGAGGATGAAAACATTGCAAAGTATGTTGAAAGAGTTAAAGCATGTGTGAGTGCAATCAGAGCATCTGGAGGTGATATCAAAGGAGAAACAGTTATAAGAAAAGTTCTCAGAACCTTGCTTCCCATTTATGCAATCAGAGTTTCTACAATTTAGGAAAGAAGGTGTGAAGCAAATCATCAGATAAATCTTGAGGCCATAGTTGGAAGACTAACTGCATTTGAACTAGATAACTTTGACAACTATGTTCTAGCCTCCAAGAACATTGAATCAGCATTTCAAGCCAAGCTCTCACTCAAGGAGAAAAACAAAAGGGAGAAGGAATCTCAGTCAAAAAGTGAAAATGAATCAAGCCAAAGTTCAGACAGTGACCTCAAAGTGATTGAAGCTTTACTAGCAAGGAAATATTTTAGAGGCAGAGGAAAATACAAAGGTAAAGTTCCTCTAATCTATTTTTCTTGTGAATAAATTGGTCATATTGCAGCAAGGTGTCCAAACAAGCAAAACAATGATGAAAAGAAAGATTACAAATGGAATGGCAAGAAAGACTTCAAATCATCCAAGAAAAAATGTAAAAAATCATGCTTCATGGCTGAAAATTCTAAAGATTCTGATAATAGTGAGGATGAAATTGTTTATATTGCCATTAAAGATGATTCTGATAGTGATGAGGAAGATAAAATGGCACTTGTTTCTCATATAAGTAAGAATGATACATGAATTATAGACAGTGGTTGCTCACATCATATGACTGGTGATAAAACTAAGTTTGATCAGTTTGAAGACTATGATGGTGGCAGTGTAAGGTTTGGTAATAATGAACCTTGTTTCATAAAAGGAAGAGGAAGAATCTGTCTAACCAAAGAACTTGTATGTAATAATGCCTATTGGGTTGAAGGTCTTAAACATAATTTGTTAAGTGTGGCATAGTTACTCAATACTGGATTGAAGGTGGAACTCATGCATGGAAAGGCAAGACTGTTGAATGAGTAAGGAAAGTTGATAGGATCTGGCACCCAAATTAAAGGTAACTTGTTTTATCTAGAACTTGGTGAATGCTCATGTTTTATTGCTCAAATGGAAGAAAGTTGGTTATGGCATAAAAGGTTGTGTCATGTCAATTTTGATAATCTGGTAAAAATAAGTAAATTCAAAAAAGTGAGAGGCATTCCTAACATTAAGAAACTTGAGGTTGGTCTATGCAAGAATTGTCAGATTGGTAAAATGGGAAAGACTAGTTTTAAAAGTAAGAACTATCAGTTTGAAGATATATTAGAAACTGTGCATACTGATTTATGTGGACCCATTGGAATAGAAAGCCATACTGGAGAAAAGTTTTTCATTCTTTTTGTTGATGACTACTCAAGAATGATGATTGTCATGTATCTAAGAAATAAATCAAAAGCATTTGAGAAATTCAAATGGTATTTGGCAAGAGTAGAAAAAGAAACAGGAAAAAGACTAAAATGCTTAAGGTCAGATAGAGGTGGTGAATTCATCTCACATGAATTCAACAACTTCTGCATTGAAAAAGGTATTAAAAGATAGGTCTCAGCACCAGGAACTCCTGAACAAAATGGAATAGCTAAAAGAAGAAACAGATCCATCATGGATTGTGCAAGAACCCTGGTGATAGAAAAGAACATTGCTATCAAATACTGGAAGGAAGCCATCAGCACTGCAGTTCATACCTTAAACCAAATACAGTTGAAGAAGGACTCATTCAAAACTCCCTATGAATTATGGTATGGCTACAAACCCAATGTAAGTTATCTAAAAGTATTTGGAAGAAAATGTTATATTTTGAAAGAATCTAGAAAAGGAAAATTTGATGTAAAAGGTGATGAAGGAATATTTTTAGGATATTCTTGCAAAAGCAAAGCATATAGATGTTTAAATCTATCCACTCACAAAGTCATAGAAAGTGCACATGTGAAAGTTGATGAGTTTGCAGACAAATCTGAAGAAGAAAGCAAAAGGGTACCTGAAGATTATAGAAGATTTGTTTATATTGAACCAGATACTATACCAAGCATACCATTCACTCAAGAATACTCAACTCCTGAGTCATCAGTAACTGAGTTGCAAAAAGTTCAAACTGAGCCACAGCAACATTCAGACACTACCGAGCAAGTTTCTATCGAGTCTGAAGCACCCGAGCCAATTCTTACCAAGTCAGAATAGACTGAACATGAAATTGAAGCACAAGGAGATAGCAATGAAACTCATTCAAAAGGCAAAGAACCTGTATTAGCTAAATATGTTAGAAGACATCATGCACCAGATTAGATCATTGGAGACAAGTTTGAAGGAACCTTGACAAGAAGCAAGCTGAAAAATACTTGTTTACTTGTTGATTTTGAACCTAGAAGCATTAAAGATGCATTGGCAAATGATAGTTGGACTAAGGCAATGAATGAGGAAATAGAATAGATAGAGAAGAACAAGACATGGAATCTTGTACCCAAGCCTAAAAATAAGAATGTAATTGGAACCAAGTGGGTATTCAGAAACAAGTTGACTGAAGATGGTAAGGTATCCAGAAACAAAGCCAAATTGGTATGCAAAGGATACTCTCAAGAAGAAGGCATAGATTATGGAGAAACCTTTGCTCCTGTTGCAAGATTGGAAGGAGTCAGAACCTTACTTGCATATGCTGCTCACAAAGGATTCAAAGTTTATCAGATGGATGTCAAGTCAGCATTCCTCAATGGAATACTGGATGAAGAGGTTTATATTGAACAACCTGAAGGTTTTGTTGATCCAGATAAAGAGAACATGTTCTGCAAATTACACAAGGCACTGTATGGTCTAAAGCAAGCCCCTAGAGCATGGTATGAAAGATTGCATAACTATCTTATTCAGATTGGTTTTTAAAGAACTAATGATAATAGTAGCTTGTATATAAAGGAAGGACCAGATAATAAGATTGTCTCGACAGAAATATTTGTAGATGATACTGTTTTCACAGGGCATGATGATCTTTGCAAAGAATTTTCAGAACAAATGAACAAGGAATTTGAAATGTCTATGTTTGGTGAAATAAAATTCTTTTTTGGTCTTCAAATTCAACAAAATAAGAATGGCATCTACATCACTCAATCAAAATACATCAAGGAGATATTAAAAAAGTTTGGTATGGAGGACTGTAAACTTGTTGGAACTCCTATGTGTACTGGATTGAAACTTACCAAAGATGATGAATCCAAAGAGGTAGATCAAACATTGTATAGATCTATGATTGGAAAATTGCAATACATATTTCATACTAGGCCAGATATTGCCCTTACAGTTGGTATTGTTGCAAGATTTTCAGCAAAGCCAAGAGAAACTCACCTGATGGCAATCAAAAGAATAATGAGATATTTGAAAGGAACTGAAGATTATGGCTTATGGTACAAATTTGGAGGTAATTTGGATTTGAAAGTGTTTACTAATGCTGATTGGGCAGGAAACCTTGATGACAGAAAAAGCACAAGTGGAGGAGCATTCTTTCTTGGAAAAAGATTGGTTTCTTGGACAAGCAAAAAGTAGAATTGTACATCCCAATCTATAGCAGAGGTAGAGTATGTTGCTGCAGTAGTAAATTGTTCAAATATTGTTTGGTTTAAGTAGTTATTAAAAGGAATGAAGATGGAAATCAAAGAACCAGTTGTCATGTCTTGTGACAATACTAGTGCAATCAACATATCTAAGAATCCAGTGATGCATTCCAAAACCAAGCATATTGCAATAAAATATCATTTTGTCAGAGAATTGGTGCAAGACAAGGAGATCAGATTGGATTATGTCCATACAAAGGAACAAATTGCTGACATATTCACAAAGTCTTTACCTAAGGATGCATTTTTGTATCTCAGAGGTAAGTTAGGGGTCATTCCCCTATCTGAAGTCCACTAAAAATAAGTTCTAGTGATGTATCAACGCATACAAGATTGAAGATCTATCTGTTGATGTAGTTTAATCAGAAATCATTGCATATGAATCAGTACTAAAGGTACATTACAATTCACTTAACTTTTGTTGTCTTTGGCATGTGTTTTCAAAGAGGGAGAGATTTACTGTCATATCCTTCTAAAATTTGTGAGATTTGAAAAATTTTGCTATGAAGTCCCTTAACAAAGGGAGATTATTGAAGGAGGGAGAAGTCTGTTATCTTGTTGGACTTGTTTTCAAAATTTCATTCTGTTATGACATGTTGTGTTGCCATCAATTCCAAAGAGGGAGATTGTTGGATAATGTTGTCCTTGATGTCACACAAATGTCATATCAGTCATTAGTCTCAAGTTCACCGAGCTCAGATAGTCTGCAATACAATCTTCAGTGCCAACTGAGCTCACTCGATCATCGAAGGAAATGTGGAAGACAATGTTAACTGAGCTAACTCGGTCAACAAAGGAAAGGTGAAAGACAGTGTTCACTGAGCTCACTCGGTCAATGAAGGAATCATGAAGAATTCAGTGTTAACCGAGCTTCACTCGATCTCCAAAGCATAGTTTGTACCGAGTTCACTCAATTATCTTAGGAAATTGAGTACTTACCGAGTTCTCCCGGTGATTGAAGGATTGTCACAAAGTTCGTTGTATTAATCAAGCTCAGTCGGTTAACACAGGAATTATTTTCTGAACAATATTCACCGTGCAGGGTCAGCCAGTATAGGGATTTGCAAATTAATTACTTCTAGCCGACTATTGTAATTTTTTGGTTGGTCAGTGATTCGAGCTGACTAAGATAATCTAAAAGGTATATATGGTCATTCAAGTTATGAATTAAAAAGTGTGTGTGATTGTGAAAAAGAAGTTATGAATGCAAATTATAGTATGAAATGAAAAGACGAATGTTGAGCAAAGTTTGATGAAGGGTCAAATGTGTTGAAGGAGCTGTAAAGTTGCATTTGATCAGTAAGGATCCAATCAAGCATAACAGAGATCTGTAATCAGCAAAGATAAGTTGTACATTATATCAGGTCACTTCATTGTCGCTTTCTAACCATTGTAACAGTGAATTCAAAATCTCTTAATAGAGTTGGTTTCACAGCCATTCAATAAATCCTCTAACAAGATGACAGTTCAGTTGAATTGTTCTAAAGACCTCTAGCAAGGCCACTCCTAACAGGGTGATTAAATCGTTTAATAGGGTCACACCTAACAGTGTGTTTTTGTAACCTTTAACAGGGTTGGTTCCTAATAGGGCTCACTTCAGAAGAGTGAAAAACAGTATCTAGTTACATTGGTGGTTTTTCCCATATTGGGTTTCCACGTTAAAATTGGTGTCTCTGGTGTGCTTGATTGCTGAATTACTTTGTGCATGATAACATATTAGTTCTTAATATTTATCATTTGTTGCATTATCAAGTTTCAGTATTTTATATTAATCAGATCAAGGCTATATTCAGACATCTTAGGGACTGTCGAAAGTTTTTGTAGTAATTGATTCACCCGCCTCCCCCTCTCAGTTACTCTATTCTCTTTTCCAACAAATTTTCCCTATTAGGAGCAATAAGGACTGTGAGGTCCACCTTGTTAAAGGATTTACAAACATAAAATGAAGTATGCACTCGGTTAAGAGATTTAGCAAAAGACTATTAAGTCTACCATATTGAAGGATTTTACTAATGCACCTGTTAGGATGAACTAGTGATTGATCTCTAATTTGCAACTCTAATTTGGTGAATGAGATTCCTTGAATTATAATAATCACCTAACTGTGATGAATAAATATTTGTTGTTCCTTATACTGCATGTAGCCTTCTTCAATTCACACTCCTACTCATTATATTCTGCTTCACATATTTTCTTAGATATGATACAATTCTTTACATATTTACCAATCCAAATCACAACTTATTGGAGTTGGCTACAATACCAATTTCATCATAATTCACAAAGTCAACCCAACTGTTGTAACTTAGGTTCTGAAGAAAAAATTGGTGATGTTCTAATACTTGACAAACACTACCAACACTTGGCAATCTTTGGCTTTCAATTGAACTATAAGCTCAATACATACTAATCACTTTGAAGTAGTTCAAACTCGGTCAGCACTGTGTGACTCGGTGAATACTAAGAATCTCGATAGTTGTTGAATCACTTGGTTGACACTACATGACTCGGTCAACACTAGATTCACATATTAATACAGTGAGCTCGCTAGATACAGTTTAACTTGGTTAACATACCGTAGCTCAGTTAACACTACTATTTTCTTCATTTCCATAGAATAGCTTGGTAGCCTCTACTATGCTCAGTTTGCATTGTACATTATTAATGAAGCTCAGTAAACACTATGTAGCTTGGCAGACACTACAAACTGACTTAGGTGCTTGGTAGACACTATATTCTAACTACTTGGCTTAGGAACAACTGAATCACTTAGTTAACATTGCAAACTGAATGATAGGCTCAGTAGAAACTATAGATCTTAGAGAAATGTAATCATTTGACTAAGTGTTGAGTCACTGATAGTCAAATTGACCTTAATATCA
This sequence comes from Cupressus sempervirens, assembly GCA_028749045.1. Taxonomy (NCBI): domain Eukaryota; kingdom Viridiplantae; phylum Streptophyta; class Pinopsida; order Cupressales; family Cupressaceae; genus Cupressus; species Cupressus sempervirens. Next base: position 427,045,909 of record CM053790.1, read on the forward strand.
ACAGTCTCTCCCATTGGCATTAGTGACAAAAACACTTATCAAACTAAAAATCTGAACTTTAAAACTATAAGTCAAAAACTTCCTTTACCATCATTTTGTGTCTTGAATTCAGTTTGACTTCCTAAAGTTGTAGCTTGGTAACATACTCTATTTTTTCAAAAAAAAATTCAAAATTGCATTTGTAAAGATACTTTTTTTGCTTATCTGTACAAGTGTCTATATGCTATTGTAAGGTCCCTCCTCATATGTACTTGTCAAATATGAATTTCTATGTTAAATCTATTATAGGAGATTAGAATGGATATGAAGTAATGTTTTATGGTTTAGATGTCCTAATAGAAATTGGGATTAGTTAATACAATCATGTTTAAATACTCCATGATTCAACAACCACTACATCACCTCGACTATTTAAACATTAATTTTTATTAATGATGGTATGAGGTGTTTCACATTATGATGATGATTTTGATTTTGGTACCTTATGATTAGGTTATATGCATTCAGAGAGTTCAGTATGATGTATTGATGATGTTTATGATGTTTAGGTATATGTGTGCCTAATGATGATTATTCTAGTATTTTATTTTGAATTAACAAACAAGTCATGTTTTACTAATTATGAAACTTTTAACAGTTAAAAATATGAGCAGAAATGAGATAATAGTTATTTATATGAAAGACTAATGTTTTGATTTATGTGATTATCTAGATGAGTTTTAAATATATACATGTGATTTTTCTCGAACTATTGATGTGTGAAATGAAGTGTGCAGGATTATTAACCAGGAAATCTAATGGAGAATTAGAACTCGATCCTATGTATAGTTTGTGAAAACTAAGGTTGAGTCTAATGAAAGATGCAGACCTTGTTGTTTCGTATTTCTTTTATATTGTAAATTGAATGTGTGTATCATTCTGTAATCATTAAGTGTTAATGTTTTGTAACAGTAATTTTATAGTGTTGCTTGACACTCATGATTCGTATATGCATTTTAGCATGATGATTAGGGCTAACCGAGCAAACTAAAAATTTAATTTGGACTAGGTTAGTGACCTAATATTAATTATTTAGTAATTGGGATTGATTACCCTAATCAGGGTTAAGTGATAAATTTGCATGCTTAGGGTTGTTAGAAAGTCCAAATATTTCAAGCATTTTAATAGGTCTTTAAATAGTCCTAGAGGCCAAAAATTATCAAAACTAAGTGCCTAGGGGGTATATGTAAGGGTTGGCGGCATTTTCCACCCCTCTAGCCCCTTTCATTGACTTTTGCGAGCACCCAAATATCTCATTTTTGCTTTAGTGCAAAAATTAAAGTTTGGCCATGAGTTTGACAAGTTATACTCCACCATGAAGTTTACCTTTATGATAGGATTGAGTTAGAAGACTCTAGAAGCCCTTGGTCAAGTTGAGAGTTATTGCATTTTATAAGTGGTTGAGTTAGGAGCCTATTTAGTGGCAGATTTGAGCATGGAAGGTTGTTCGCCCAACCTCTAGATTTAGAGAGCAAAGTTAGGATTGAAGAAAAAGGAAGGATACCTCTTCTCTAATTTCATTTTTCCATAACCATTTATGGAGGTAGGAATCCTTCAAGCTTGTGTCTTCATGTTGTGTTTCATTTCTTAAAGTAGGTTTTTGCATATGTGTGTTCGTCTGTATGATCAACATCTTAGGGATGGGATTGTAATGGGTTTTCTTTAAAAAATTTCCTTTTTATTTTACATTTGATTTTTGAGAAATTTTGTAAGGGATGTGTTGGCATTATTCACCCTCAGATAGGGTAGAAGTGGTCATGTATAGGAGGAGGGCTTCAATTGGACTCCGAAAATGCAAAGTCTCTCCTCGTGACGAGGAGAGGGAGAGAGTAGTGTGTTATGGGCCTCTACTCATCAGTACAAACCATGTTGGTGTTTTGGAAAATTGAGAAGTGAAAGAGCAAAAGTTCTTGTGATATTAGCCTCAAAAGGGCATCTATCAAAGAACGAAAGTTCTTGTGATATTAGCCTCAAAAGGGCATATGCTATGGTGTTGTGACCAACTTCTCTTGCCTAGAAAAATTCACCTTCTCCCTAGTTTGGTTCATTAATGAACCTATTGTGCAAATCTGGGATGGGAGTATCTGGGTTAAATGTGTCTTTGTGTTAAATCTGTGTGTCTCCTAGTCAACTTCATTTTCTCCATGGTTATCTTAATTAAAATTGTAGACTGTGTAGTGGCTGCCTTGTTATGGAGCCAAGCAGGAATTCAGAGTTTTTGTTTCAATTCAAATGTATGGGAGACCTCTCTTCAGGATAATGATCCTATTGTGAAAATGTTATTGTTAAACTTATGTTCTAAAAATGATTATGATCTCAGGTTTTCTTCCCTGGTTCTTCCCTGATTGAGTCCTTGAATCAAATTATTGAATAAAATGAATGAGAAGTGGCTAGTCCAGATATATTGAAAAAAAATTGAGTATTATCCTTGCTTACAATATTTCTCATAATTCAAGTTATATACATATGTTTATCAAAAAATGGATGCAATGATGTTTCACCTTTCCTATGGAATTCCTATAGTTCAAATTTGTATTCATTTGATTAATGTTAATTAGAAGAAATGATGATATATGTGAAGTCATGCAATTCGATACCAAACTATGTTAAGAAAATTTGATGTTATGATTGGTACTTCATGTTGTATTTTCATAATTATTAGGAAGTAAAAATAATCTTGTGGATGAATAAACGAAACATTAAACTTCATGCTATAATTCAACTAAATTAAAAATTAAAAAAATCCCCTTGTCTTGAAAACCAAATAGATTTGAAAACCCAACACTTTGAAGAAAATAAGGGACTTGAGAAAATTTATCATTTTAGAACAAAAAGCTTTTGCCTTTTGTATGGGAAAATTGATTAATCCCTTTGTGAATAGAGAATATTCTCTTTAGATTCTCTTTAAAATCTTTTGTTTTTATTTAATTAATATCCTAAATTAAATAAACCAAAAAAAAAGTGAATAATATCTACTATCCTATTCTATCCTATCCTAACATACACCCACCATGCTTTAAATCATAAGTGCTCCTCTATCTTTTTAATGTCATCCCATTTAAATCTTAACATGGTACATAGCCTTTAAAACAAGATGGAGGAAAAGTCAAAAAGGTAGAATGTTTAAACAATAAATCTACTAAAATTTCAAACTTAACCTTTTAAAAATAATATCCTCCAAATCACAATCAATGGATATTTTAGACTTTAACTTTAAGTCTTCATGATGCCTTACGTACCCAAGGACAAGGCCTACGTGGGGTTGTGAACTTGCAGACTTGGGTCCACGTGAGGGGGTCTTAATCCCTTTACTTCTTCAAGGTAGGTCGCGTCATGCACTTGGGAAAAAGATTAAAGTCAAGACACATTAAATTTAGCCCCCCTTTTTAAATTAAACTCCCTTCTCTCTTGGGTTGTCATGTACCCATGAGGACAAAGCCTAGGGCAGTGTGCCAAGGGCTTGGGAAGGTGTCCCACCCTTGGTTCATGTTCAAGGTAGGGTTAGTAGGATTAGTTAGGGGGAATTTAAGAAAGTGTTTAGGAAGTGTTTAAGGAGTAAGTAAAGTTAGTTAGAAATTAATAAAGGTTGAAGATTTGGTTGGTAGTTAGTAAAGGTTTAGTGTTTAGTAAGTATAATTAGTGTTTAGATAGCAATAAAGTTAGTAAATGTTAGTTAGATAATGTTAATTGTTAGTGTTAGGATATGTTAGTAAGTTAAGGTTAACACTTTTGATTTTTGTCAAATGTTGAAGTTAGTATTTAGTGTTAGATTTAAAATTAGTTTTAATAAATATAAATATAGTAAGTTTAAAGTTTGGTTTTATTTAATTATTTTGTTTAAAGTTTTATTACATGTTTAGATATGATTATTATTAGATTAGGTTTATAGATTTAATGGTTATCATTGTGTTTTGGTTATTTAAACCTATTTAATTAAGTGATAAATGATGCTCTATTTTTGGAATATTGCTCTCGTTACTATATCATTTCAACTAAATGCTAAATTAAATATAACTCCTAATGTTATTAATATTTTGGATACTAGGCATCACCGAGTTAGTTAGTGATAATATATGATGATCTAAGTGTTTAAGACATTATTGACTAGATAACTTGTTTAGGGAATAAGGTTATGTTTTAAAATGATGTGAATGTTGTAAATAAGTTAAATGATGAATAGTAATGATTTAATTAGTTCAAATGGCTATATCAGGATTTAAATATGTAATGAAATTAAAGTTGTCTAGATAGCTTGATAGAATGGTTTGGGTTTTGATTAGAAGATGGGACAATGTTGCAATTTGGTTTAATGATAAATTTTTAATGTTGTTAATTAGTTCTCAATAGGTTATGATAATATTTGGAATTAAGTATTAATGTGTTATGATAGATTAACCTTTAAATTCAGAATTAGATTCTTCTAAAGATTGATCTAGTATAATGTAATAAGGGATAGCATCACAATCAATTCAAGAACTTGAAAACCCTAAATACACTTTGAACTTGATGTCATACCTTTGTAATTTGAACCTAATGAAATTTTAACCTAATGTTTAAATGATCGACTCATTTCAACCGGCTCTATGTGTTTCCATAGCATTAGGACTTAGGGGTTCAAACCTGTACAGTATGTGGAGATGTCAACTCTACATTTTAATAAAATGAAAATGGAACTCACTTTTAATCCTTTGTCTACTTCCCATAACCTTTTTAGTGCAATATATATTATCATTATGGATAAATTTTCTCTTATAAAAAAAAATTGGTGTCTTTTTGACCCATATTTTGGGCATGACAACTAGTACTCTACTCCCCCATACATATATTTCTCCTATATACATACATTGAGAGTATAACTTAATCTTTTCTCCCTTTTACAATATCTTCTCCTCCTTTGCAATATATATACTTCTCCCCCCTTTTGACATAAATGCCAAAGGTGTATTATATCTATATGATGATACCAAAATGTGACAAGAAATTAGAATTACCTTCAGAAGTAGTACCATTGTCTTGTCCCAATTTTCTTGTAGTACCTTACTTGTATGCAATGCAATCTAAACTTCTACTAACAATTCCATCATGTGATCAGATATGGATAATTTTTTGTCATGGATGAGAGTCTTTACATGCTCAATGTGTTTCTACAATGCATTCATGTTTGGGAGAATCATGCCCTAGATTTCTGCAAGTGTGGCCCTAATCCTAGCTTATTCCTTCAATAATTCTACCTACAGATTTGTCAAACATCTGATCTTTGTATAATGTACAGAACTATAACTTGGATCAAGTGACAACCAATGTGCACTTGCCTTCATATCTTCATCTATCTTGGATAATTTCTTCTTGATTTCCTTTGTCAAGATAGATCTATCACTTAATTTGACAAATAATGAAACAACAGTATTTACAAAGGTTTCTAGTGAACCAAGAATAGTGGCTAACTCTACTTGATCTATTGCAATTCCTTGTGAAACTTGTTCCAATACTCTATTTTCAAACTTTTTTTTAGCTCTTTGAAGTAGCTTCTCCTATCCATTTAATTCTTCATTGAATCTGTGAACATTTTTTGCTAACTAATCAAGAATAGGTTGAGTACTATCAATCTCAATACTTAGAGAATCAACAAATAACTTTGTTATATCTTCAAGAACTTGATTTTCTTTCTTCTTTTCTTCTCTAAGCTTCTATTTCTTAGCTCCCTTCTTTAGTAGTTCACCCATGATATCTATTTGATTAGGGACGAGGGTAGAGATATCCCAATTTGGAATAACTATATCCTCATCCAAATAAATTGCTCCCTTTTCTTTACCTTTTTTCCTTCAGAATGGTAGAAACAATTTTTTTTCCCTTTTCTAAGATTTTAGTACTTGGTTGAGACTACTTCTTAACTATCATTGTACTAGCTATGGATATACTTGGGATAGAAATAATTGTAGAAATTTATGGACTAGAAAAAACTATTGAAATGGTACTAACAATAGAAATACCTTGTTTCTTGATCAAACTTGATGATGGAAGAACTTGTTGCTTGGTAGATGAAGTGATGGGCACTTTTGTCAATGTAACACTTAGCTGAATAGATCCAGAGCTTGGTTGGGTGCTTGGTATAGTAGTGGTATCCACAATCAACTTGGTAGAATCTTTCTTTGAGCCTAATTGGACTAAGGCTTTTCTTGAAGAGTGAGGAAATGAGGCCATGACTACTACTACAATTTTCTCTACATCAGTTTCATCAATGCTTTGTATCTCTAGAAGGCTTCTTCCAGTAGCTTCCTATTCTTCCTCATCATCATCCATATTGACATCATCCAACTCATCATCTCTTATTTCTACTTCCTCTTCCTCATTTGCATCATCCCTATTATGAATATGTACCACAAAGTCACTGGGTTGATACAATTGATAGATGTTCTTTCATGTAATAGTAGTTTCCTTCACCACATATTCAATGTCCTTAAGTAGTATCATGCATGTGTTTAATTTGAGAGTGAATTTCTTCTCATTTTTCTTCAAGGATTCCTTTATCTCCTTATTATTGAGACTCAGCATGAGTTGCCTCAAAGTCTATTCAAAAATTCCTTGGCATTCTTCTATGCATTTTCCCATCTAGGTTTTATTGCCTGCATAAGGTCATTAGGAATTTGTTGTACAAGCTCATCTAGTGAGTACTTCCATTTACCTAGCTTAGCAATAATAACATCCTCAATCTATCTTTTCACGTCCTTATTCTTTGTCTCATATTTGAGAAATTTGAAACATGTCATGCTAGTTTCTTCTTAAATATTTATTGAAGTGTATGTGTAGATCTCTTGAAGATAACCTTCTCATCTTCATCTTCACCTAACTTCAACTTCTTCCTAGACTTGTCTGCCCTTCTAGTGAATATAGTAGGGGGTGACTTGGTAGGTCTGGTTATAATAACCTTACCTTTCTTCCTTAAAGGCTTTTCTTCCTTAGATTTGGCCTCCTCTACTTCATCCTCTTCACCATCATCTTCTACATCATCATTGTTTCCCTCAGTAAGCATTAGAGGAGAACTTTCTTGCTTTGTGCTTTCTAGTACTTCTCTACTATATTCCTTCCTTTATTTACTGCTTGAGGTAGCTTGATCTCAAGCTCAAATATTTCCTTTACTTCATCATATATTATGAAATAGGTGGTTTTATGATCCACAGGCTCATTCAACAGAACCTCTATGATATCCTTAGTTTCATCAATGTTAACCTCATACTCTAGAGACTTAACCCATGCCACTCTAGGTCTGACTACTTGAATATATACTTTGTCACAATCCACCATGAAATGGATATCATCCTTGTAATATTCTATAATCTTCTTAAGGATCCTGAATCTATTATGCATCTTCTCTTTGAATGATTCAAAATAATTATCCATGATGCTATCAAAATTTTCACCCATTTATGCTATATACTCATTGATTTGATATAAAATAGGAACATCCTTCCTCCATATTATTGTACCTTTGGAAGGGAAAAACTTATGAATATAAAAGAATAGACATGTTAAAAGAGACCCAAATTTACATGGATTATTCTTTGACCATATGATGCTCTCTATGTTCTTGCTGAATTGATTCAACAATAACTCGGCAAGGTCGAAGGATACATTATTCTTTACTACCTTGTATGCAAGATTGACAACTTCAGATGACATGTTGTTTAACTGACTAGAGATGTATATCTTATGTGCAATTACATGTATGATGAACTTTAGCTCCATGTATGTTACTACATTAAGCTTCATACCTCTTCCATCCCATTCAGTAAGAGTCTTCTTGGTAAGTTCTGCCCAACCTAGGGTTTTGGTCATCTTGGCTTTGTTTAGCATGGCTGACCAGTGATTCTATGAATCATTTTCTTTATAATCTGAACTAGTTGATCCAACCATAATTTCCCATTGTGTACATGACTGAAAATAAGTCTTATTCATTTGACTTGAAAATCCCTTGGCATATGTGAAATGTGAATCAAACCCTTAGTTTCCAAATGTTGATGCTCAGGTTTTAATGCATCGTCTGCATACAGTTCCTTAAATGCTCTATTCATCTTCTAGGTTTCTAAGTTCTTGAATAGAACAATGGTAAAATGAATGGATATCATTCACAAGTAATACCTTAGGTGGAATTTGAGATTGTGTATCAATTGGGTTGACTGCCTCTACAATCGCTGGACTCAACTTAAAATTAGGTGCCTTGCAGTCGACTCCATGGACTAACATTTTTGAACCTTTCTTTTCTTTGCTACTTGAATATGCCATGCTTGATAGGGTTTGTGAAAACTCAAGAATTATCTAGCAACAAATACTCAAATTTCTTGGGGGCTTTGAATTCTCTCTTTACAAATAGCTTTGGAAATTTGTGGTGAAATAATGCATTTGATTTCTTCCTTTTAATGATTTTTCTCTCTTCAATCTCCATTAATGCTTAATACTTCACACTTTCTTAACGATAGGCTTTTCTCCACTTAGTTTAGTCTTTAATGCTTGGGAGACATCTACAACTTAGTAGAGTCATATCACTCAATAGGAACTACCAACTTTATTCCCGCAACTTGAAACAATATGCAACCCAACCTTGCTCAGTAAGGTCTCATGCTTCTCATCATGCTTAGTGATCCCTTTGAATTTTGAAAGTTTATTGGGTCATTCTTCTTGTTGACTAGAATTGATGTTAGATGACTTCTTTTGAATCACAGTTCTAGTGATCTCCATAGGGAACTAAGTTAAAATTATTGACCCACCCAATTCATTGACTTGGGTGTCATCCATTTCATGACTTTGATTTGCATCCTCTAGAGATTTTGGTATCCATTTCTTCCTCATTTATTTTATGATATTGTCAGCTTTGGCTTTCTTTTCATCTTCAATTCTACCTATGTTCATATAGTTCTTGGCAAGATGTCCAATTTTTGTACAAATAAAACATATTTTTGTAGTATCTCTTTTCCTTATATGATGTGTCACACAGTTTTCTCCTATGTGCCCAAATTCACCATAGTAGTGACATCTACACCATGTATTGTAATCCCATCTAAATATTTCTTTCAAAAATTATTCTACTGGATTCTACTTCTTGGTTTTGCACTCTGAAAATATATGTCCTTGTTTCTTGCAATTGTGACATTTACCTTCAAACTTAGGTTTCTCTTTACATTCACTTTCTCTATGACCATGCTTATTGCATTTGTAACACTTACCATTGAATTTTTCTTTACCATTACTCCAAAATTTGTTTGATGTATGGCCTATCTTACCACGATGATTTCAAGTAGGTATTTTATTCTTCTGAGCTCCTTGCTAAGATGATTCACCTTCTTTTGTATATCCTATTCCTAATTTGCTTGTATGTCTATACTAACTTTTCCCATTCAATTGATTCATTCTTTCCTAAGATTTCATCATTCTTTCATAGGTTTTCTTTTCGATGTTAAGATCATTTTGCAGTCTTTGATTCTCTAATCTTAGATTCATAAGCTCTTCATTGGCATTGGTGAGTTGATCAATAAAGTATGCTTGTTGAAAGGATAGTTGTTGAATTTCATTGCTCTTTTCTTCTATCTCTTCTTTGGCTTTGTTTTTTTCTTCCATGCCTTTGCATAGTTTGACTAGTTGGATTTCTTATGCTCTTTTCAACTTTTTGACTTCTTCTTGAAGATTGGAATTCTTTTATAATAGGTCTTTGATTGCTTCATCAATTTCGTCTGAATTTATTTTTGGACATATGCATTGAATTCTTTCTTTAGTATAGATATTTTCATTCATTTGTACTACAAGATCTTTCCTTCTTTTCAATGATTAAGAGAGTTTCTCCTTTTCTTTCTTGAGTTGTCCAATAGCCAATTCCAAATCCAACTTTTCATTGTCAATAGCCTTATCTAGTTTGTATTCCTCCATTGCCTCTAATCTTTTCTCAAGATGTTATACTTCTGATGTGAGAACCAAATTCTTTGATACCAATTGTTGGAAACATAAGGTAGGCAAGGTTACTGAGAGGGGAGGGGTGAATCATGAACCAATAAAAATTTATCTTACTTCACTAATTAATCCTTCATATAATAATATGATCTAATTGCATGTATGAAAGAATGAAAACATGTTAAAATATTCATAACACTTTGATACAAGATATGGTGACCTTGAAACCTTCCAAATAGAAATTAAAACTAGGTGGGGATGATACTAACAAGCTTTAGTACTACAGTATAAAGTTAACTTGTTAAGGCTTACAATTGACCACTTCTAGTGATCTACCTTGTTAGGAGCAATAAGAACTATGAGGTTCACCTTATTAAAGGATTTATAAACATACATTGAAGTCAATTCTAATGTTTATTAAGAAGTTCAATCGTATTGATATTGAGTTACATAGAAGGTGTCAAGTATAGTAGAGATTGAGTGTCAGTGGCATATATAATGAATGTCAAGTATTAGAGATAGTAAGTGTCAAGTAACACAAAATTGAGATTCGAGTAAAAAATGATTCAAACTTTGAGATAAATCATTTCAAACCAACATGGACACAATATTCAATTCTTTTGGAGGTTATTACATGTTTTTATTGCATAAATCATAGATCCCTATGTTTTGTGATGAACCAATCAGATGAAGAGGCAAAATAAGGAAGCATCTAGAAAACTCTTTATTAAATATTTAAATAGAGCATATCTTAACCTATTTTGATATAGAGGATGGGTGAAAAAGTATAGTGATAAGAAGTAGCAAAAAATCTATTCATGTGATGACATAGTGGATTAAATGTTATAGTGCAAGAATTGAAGAAGAGGAAAAGAGGTCAAAGAAGTGACCTTTTCAAAGTAGTAAAGGAAAAATGATCAAAGATTCTATCATATTGAAGAGAAGAGATTCAAAACTAGCTTATTAGAGCAAACCAAGGATCAAGTAATGAATCATTTTTAATAGATTGAGTCAAGGATAATCTCTTAACAAAGTAGTCTTAACAAATATTTGTAAATATCCCAACAGAGTTGTTACTTTGTTGTAAGTGTAAAATCCTCTAACAAGGTGAGATCTAACAGTCTCAAATGCATTTAATAGGGCAAAACCCTCACTGGGTAGATCATTGGATATGGTTAAATATTGTAACCCTAATAGGTTAACTTTATTACTGTAGTAGTCAATATTTGTGGATGTCATCCCCACCCCAGTTTTACCTTCAAGTTGAAGTGTTTTTGGGTAACCAAATCTTTATGTCATGTGATTACTTTTCATGCATGTGATTGATAGACTAGATCTATATGTAATTATAATTTCATTATATATGTTATGCATGGAATTAGACATGAGATGGTAAATGTGGTGAATACATTATGAATTGTTGAAGGGTAAAAAGTATTATAGATCCTAATTCACCCACCACACCCCCCCCCCCCCGCCCCCTCAGTATCTTGGTTTCCAATTAAGACTTCCAACATCATCTACATATTTCAAAGTGATTCTTTTATATTTTATTTCATTTCACATCTATATCTTAATTGGGCTGATTGTATACATACATCATCTATATTTATATTTTTTAAGCTATTGGTTCAATTTTACATACACATTATCCTATAAGGGCCAAAGAGAGTATCTCCTTGTATCATATTTCTCTTCATAATTTGAATTTGGTATTGGTGCCCTTCTTCTTTTGGGTTATAGCTAATCTTATTTGGATTATAAGTGGAATCTCATTTGGAAATTATCCTCTTTCCCTCAAATTCATATTTGAATGTCTTAGTGTCCTAGATAAGTGGAGACCTACAATCCTATTATAGTGTCTCCATTTTTTCCCTAAACAATTTGAACTAAGGGGAATAAAGACAATGTAAGGAAAGAGGAAAGAAGGTCTTTTGTGACAAGAAAAATTTTGTGGGCATATGTTGAATCATAAAAACCATGGTGTTGAATGAATAACCTCCTATGAAACTAAGATGAAGATCAAAATCAATCTACATGAGTTCCCCAATGACACTACTCGAACAATACATATGGAAAAAAAGGGAAAATATCTGCCAATCAAAGATACAAAAGACAATAATTTGCATGTGTGCTCCCAAACAATGAATAGATGGAAACCATAGGAAATTCATACACCATTCAAGGATGCAAATGACACATGAATCTATATGAGTGGCCCTATCAACACTAATCAATTATGCAATAATAAATGTTTGATTGAAAATATAGGTTTTAATTATCTAAAAAATTGATCAATTTATGGAACAAAGGAAGCATTCACATAAAGAGGCATGACAGATCCACAAAGAAAAGTGTGGACCAGTGGACATAAAATGAATGAAATGATGGTACAACAAGTGAACAACCTTGGCCTTTGTTTGATGTAGAATTGGACCCAACCTCTAATGTCATGACTTTTTGATGAAAGCCTCTACTCGGGGGGGTAAGTAAAATTGGTGACTTTCATTTGAAATAATTGTATGACATAGGAAGAGAAAAGGTTAAAAACTCTATTCTTCCAAGATTTAATATGTTGTATCTATGAAAAATTTCTTCTTCTTCTAGCTCTCTAAGATATAATACCATCTAAAAAATTCTATAGTTGTAAGATCTAGCTAAAAGAAAAATAAAACATTACTTGCATAATTGAACAAAAAAATAAAGCTATATAGAATTTTTTTTTTAAATTATTAATTAGATTGTGCTCTCTCATTGATTGATAATGATTAAATAATGAGTGATTTATACAAATTGAAACCACATTTAATAAGAGGAAATTATGGTGAAGAGTTTTAGTTATCACCAATCATGTATGAGCAGTTAATAGGTTACTATCTAATTAACAACATTAGTTTGGGAAAAGTCATCATCAAAATTGAAATTTTACCAACTAATTCATGTTAAGACAACTAAACTAGCAATTGTAATTATAAATGCTAATAACTTTAACTAGTGTTTTTCATTTAATGGGAAATAGTTTCTATGGTGTTTCTCCTAGTTTGGGTTTTCTACGTAAAACCTAGTGTTTGTTGCATTGGTGTTTCTATTCTTTCATCTATATATTTACATTGGTGATTTATATTTTACAAATGTTTAGAATAACTAAGAGGGGGTTGAATCAATTACTCAAGGTCTATATGTACCACTTGAACAATTTAAACAATAAACACTTCACTGTTCTTCTTATCCTATTGTTGCTCGGTCTCTACTATAAAACTATCATAAACATATTTTGCATTGCATAATGAAAACAAAATAAAACATAAACAAACATAAAGCATTCATCATAGTTTTGACACTTAGAATTTTACATGGAAAACCAATTTGGTAAAAATCACCAACAACATGTCACTCATTTTCACTCTTTCAAAGTCAGACCTATTAGGAGCCAATCCTATTAAAGGTTAGAAAACTAACTATTAAATATGACCTTGTTAGAGGGTTTAATCACCCTGTTAGGAGTGGCCTTGTAAGAGGATTTTGATCATTCCACTTAGAATATCACCTAGTTAAAGGATTTACATAGACTATTAATTCTTCAAATGAATATTTGGTAAACCTCTTTTAAAATGATTTCAATACAAAATGATTACAATAATAAGAAAGAAAACAATAAGTTTTGATCTGTGATTACAACTCACTTTTGCAGGTTCAAATCTTTGTTTGGTCCTTATGTTGGTTTACTAATAAGTCTTCCATTCACATATTTGATCTTTGTTTTCTTAGACACCCTTAAAGTAATTAGTCCACTCTTCTCATCAACACTTCAGCTTTATGCTCTAATGCACTTATCAATAACAACATCATATCTGCAAGCTTTCTATCTTAACTTCGCATTCACTCAAACCCTTGTGTGTTTCTAATAAACTTTTCTATGTATGTATCTCTTTACATACAAGCTCACACACATACAACACCAACACACACCAATTTTCTGGCTCTATACCTCTTTAAATATGTAATTCATGCTTTACCATTTTCTACATCTACCATAGATCATAAGGTTTACAATCAGGTTCAACTTGATTCAATGTATTTGTCCATCTTCTTGATCATCCTCTAGAAACTTCTCTAGAATCCATATGTTAGGCCTTTACCTAATCTTCTCCTTGAATTATTGATCTAACTCATTAATCTTATCTTCAACATGTTTTACATATCCCAAGAAATCAACTAAGTCAGCTTGATCTTTTGATTTCTTTGAATTTATTCTCTTACTATCACTCGGCAATCTCCAAATTCTAACACTCGATCATCACTAAAATACTCAATTTTTGTAAATATTTTTTTCTCATCATCAACTAAAATTTTTGGTCAATGCTAATTCTTGATCAACACTAGAATTTCTCAACAATAACTGTAGCTCAGTTGACACTAGCATTACTCGATATTCCTTAGTATTTTACTCTTCTCCTCAGCTTGGATTAGCTTATTGACAATTGGCTAATTGTGATATGTAATTTTTATCATTAGTGGAAACACATGATGTACATGTGTATAAGAAACCTCAGAAATAAAGATTCTTAGTGTTTGGTTATCAAAAAAAAGTCTAAGTATAGAATTTGGTTTATAACAGTTGTATTGTTTTGTTTATAACATGTTGCAATCGTCATATTATGACAAAAGAAGTTACATGGAGATATTATAACCTTGAAAGTTTGTATAGACTAAACAAAATAGAGTTAATCATGTTTTGATGAAGCAAGACAATGGAATTGAAGGAAAGAATTGTTTTAGTTGCAAAACAATTACTTGTCCAATTAGGGTTGACATCCTAGATGTTTACTCTAACTTGGAAAAGTGAATTATGGTCTTAGCCAACCCAACAGTATTTAATGAAAAGGCATGGTATTTATGCAAAGGACTTCTTGCGATAAGGAGTGTGTGCTATTGTGTATCAAGTACGCAAACTTGTGAGTGAACCTTTGTGAAAGTGATACATGTGAAGTTATTTATGAACTATCTAGTGATCTGAGGTTAAGCTGAAGATCATAGATTAGTGAAGGAAGGAAAATAATAGTAGATTACTTGTTTGAGTAGTGAGCTCTTCATGTAGTTGAAATTGCATATTTGGGCAGTGGACTCATCTTGCATACATTACACTACAACTCCTAACAGGGTTGGAATCTCCTAACAGGGATTCAAACTCTCCTAACAAGGACTGTTATGCTAAATTTTCTCACTGACTCCTAATAGGGTTCATCCTCTAACAAGGAACATATATATCAGTATATTATCTAGTGGTTATCATCCCCATCAAGGTTTTTCCTTGGCTAGGGTTTCCCTAGTTAACAAAATATGGTGTTATGAGTTATCTTCATGCATTGTTACTATTATTGTTCAACATTACTTTATTGTTTTGTTATGCATGGTTTAAAGTAAGTAATAATATCCATTTGGCAACTAAAGTTTTTAGATTATTGATTCACCCCCCTCAGTAATCCCTATTTCTAACATAGCTTTCGTGACATAAATAATTACTTTACTTTATCAAAGTCTATCTAATCAAATATCCATTGTAACTCCCTTTTCATAACTTTAACCTTTCCTTTAGATGCTATAGTTATGATCAACTTCTTAAATTCTCTTCATCAATCAATAGATATGACATTTAAATTAGGTAGCAATATGTCTCATCAATAGATTTGACATCAATGAAAAGACAAAAAGTGTTCCACTTGTAAGTCTCCAAAAATCTCCCTCTTTGGCATTTTTGGCAACATCTCAAATATCTTAAAACTATTATAAGTAGATAAGTTATCATACAATCCAAAACATTTCATTTTAATTCCTTGGTCTAAATTACTCTCAATGTCTCCCTCTATGATAATAATCTTTCTCTTTTTAGGTTTCACCCTCTTGAGTAATCTATCCTTAGTAATCTCTTTCTCTACATACTTCTCGCTCTTAAGTAATCTATCCCTCTTTGACAACAATTCCAAAGAGATGTAGTGGTCTTAGCTTCAAACTCTTCATACATCTAAATTATGTAGATTTTGCATGTCTGGCTGATACTTGTCATTTGTCTATGACTAATCTATTTATTTTGTACTGAGGTATTCTACCTTAATCATGTCCCAAAGTAGAGTTGTATCGCACCACTATGTAGAATGCTCTAATTAGCACATGTGATTCAATGCACTATCTCTTCTTAAGTATCTTTGGTTAGGGGAATCACCCCTAGCTTACCTCTAAGATATTCATGAGCATCTTTGGGTAATGGTTTTGTGAATATGTCAACAATTTGTTCCTTGGTATTCACATATTTTAGCTTCACTTCTTTTTCTTGAACTAATTCTCTCAAGTAGTGATACTTGATAGCAATGTACTTTGTCTTAGTGTGCATCACTGGATTCTTTGAAATGTTGATAGAACTTGTGTTATCAGAATAGATAACCACTAGATATGTATGTTAGTTTATGGTGACTAATCAGGGAAGTATTGTACATACTTCATAATTCTTTGGGGTTTGGGGCATCAGTATGAAAACAAATTTTGGGTTGTGGACAATGTTGTGGCTGATATGGCCAACATGTTGTAACCCTAAAAGTGGAAAAACTACTTGTATAAAAAGGATTAGGGTTAGGAATCTTTCATTATGTGTGATGCAAAAATTGCTTCGTGCAGTGGTATTGAGTTGTAAGGGATTACAGATTGTAATCAGGTTGTAATCACTGGATCATAATAATATTGGACTTGTTGTTTGGTGGATGTAGTCCAAGATTTGGGTGAACCACATTAAATCTTGGTGTCTTGTGTTCTCTTCTGTGTGATCTATAATTTTTTGATATTGTTTATATTTGCATATAATTGTTATTTCTGTCTGAGGTTAATCCTAATAGTGTATCTCTTCTTTCATTAATTTTAACAATTATTTAATCCACATTATATTTGAACAATTCACTACATTTTCCACATACTCAGTTTCATCTCTAGATTGTGAAATTAAATTCTTCTTCTTGCTTGTTCATGACACCAATCTCTTTCCTACAAAGAATGCACCTACACTAGCACTTTTTCTATCATTAATATTTCCCACCCAATTCAAGTCAGTGAAAACATTCAATTCAAATCTATCACTTCTCTTGTAATATAACCTATAGTCTTTTATACATTTTAGATATCTCAATATCCTTTTTACAACCATCGTGTAATTCTCTTTAGGATTTGCTGAAAATCTAGCAACTATCCCAACTGCCAAAGCAATATCTAGCTTGTTGTGAACAACATATTGCAATTTCCAATCATGGATCTGTACAGGGTCTAGTTCACATCAGTAGAATCATCATTCTTATATAGCTTATGTCTTGTAGACATAGGTGCACTCACTGGCCTTGAATCCACCATACCAAAACAAAACAAAAAATCCTTGATTGTGTGATGAAAATACCAAACTTCATTTGACATACTTGTAATCCAACAAAAAAATTGATTACACCAACCATAGATATCTCAAATTCCTTTTTCATTTCATCAACAAATGGTTTGCATAATGTTTCTCTTCCTCCAAATATAATATCATCAACAAATATTTCATATAGAAATACTTCATTGTTCTTACCATTCTTCAAATATAGGTTAATTTTATCATTTATCCTTTCAAAACAAATCTTCACTAAATAGTTATGGAGTTTTCCATACCATGCTCTTGAGGCTTTCTTCAATCCATAAATAGTTTTGTTCAGTTTATGTACCATGTTCTTATTGATTGGATCCAAAAATCCTTTAGGTTGTTCAATGTATACTTCGTCCTCTAGTATACCATTTAAAAGTGCATATTTTACGTCCATTTGATATACCTTGTAATTCTTGTAGGCTGAGTATGCAAGCAAAGTTTTGACTCCTTGATTTTTTGCTACAAGAGGAAAAATTTGTCCATGATCAACTCCTTCTTGTGCATAAACCTTTCATACCAATCGTGCCTTATTCTTGTTACTTCCATTTTCATTCAGTTTGTTCCTAAAAACCTATGTTATCTCAAAGACATTTTTGTCTTTAGGTCTTGGCACTAAGGTCCAAGTATTGTTCTTCTCAATTTGGTCAATTTCTTTGTTCATTGCTTGGATCCAATCTTCATTGTCTAAAGCATTTTTTAGTGTCTTGGGTTCAAACTCTCATAATAAGCATGTGTCATATTTGATTTTTCTTCTTGTCATAACACTTGATTCATCATCTCCAATGATTTTTTTAGGTTTATGATGTCTTCTCACATATTTGACTAACACAGGTAATTTTCTTCTTGTTTGTTTTTCAGGATCATCTAGAAAAATAATATTAGGCTCATTTCCTCTTCCTTTCTCTAGCTCTAGTTCAAGTTTTGCATGCTCAGAATTTTCTATCTGATGGTCAATATTGCGTGTCTATAACTTAGCATCTTTAGTATGTTTCTTGACACCCACTCTCTATTGCTCAAAAATTTGTATTTGCATTCTATCATTTTCTATCTCATGGGAACTTGCAACTTGACTCAAGTCTAAATGTTGAGAGCATCATCATCCACATAGATGAATTTACTATTATCTACAGGTTTTTCATTACATGAAGTGTCACCTCTTTTTGCAAACTTCTCGACTCTCACATTTACACTTTCCACAACTTTGTTAGTGTTAGAATTTAAACACTTATAAACTTTTCTTTTAGTGGAATAACCTAGGAATATGCCTTCATCACTTTTTGCATCAAGCTTTCCATTCCTATTGTCTTTCAATATATAGTATCTATTACCAAATTTTGAAATATTTAACATTAGGAGCATAACCATTCCATAGTTCAAAAGGTGTAGCATTTTTACCTTTCTTAACTTGTACTCTATTTAGGGTATAGACAATAGTACTAACCACTTTTCTCTATTACTTTTGTGATACACTTTTCTTCATCATTAATTTTCTTGCACAGTCCATTATTGATTTGTTTCTCCTTTCACCTATTCCATTTTGAGGAGAGAAATATTTCTATTATATGCTCTTCTCCATCATTAATGTTCTTGTACAATCCATTATTGATTTTTTTCTCCTTTTAGCTATTCCATTTTGAGGAGGGATCCTTGGTGGTGACATCTATCTTTTTATTCCTCTGTCATTGTAGAATTTATTGAACTCATTCGAAATGAATTCACTACCTCTGATAGATCTCAAACACTTCAAACTCTTCCCTATTTCTTTCGTAGCTCTAGCTAAATACCACTTAAATAACTAAAAAGCATCATATTTAGCTTTAAGAAACATCACAATCATCATTCTATACAAATAGAATGAAAAGTTAATCTTCATATTAACTTTGAATGCCAATGGGTCCACATAGTTCAGTATGAACCGATTCCAAAATATCATTAGCAGTATATGTTTTGCTCTTAAAACTAGACTTTGTCATCTTTCCTAATTTGACATTGTTTACACATAACATTGTTGGGCTTCTTTAGTTTAGACAACCCTCTTACTTTCTTCATCTTACTGATATTCACCAAATTGTCAAAATTCACATGACATAATATTCTGTGCCATAACCAAACATCTTCTTGTTGTGTAAACAAACATGTCTCACTTGATATGTCTAGATAGAATAAGTTACCTCTTGTTTTCTCACTAGTTCCAATTATCTTACTATCATCATCATGTATCTTGTCCTTTCTATTGTGAAATTCAACTTAGTAACTTGATTTTTTCAGCCGTGAAACACTCAACAAATTGTAGATAAGTCCTTCAACCCAGTAAAGATTGTCACACGTTATCTTTTCAATTAGTTGAATAGTACCTTTACCTTTTATAACACATGGGGTATCATTACCAAATTTAAAACATCCACCATTTTATGGACCAATATCTTCAAATTTATCTTTATCATCAATCATATGATTAGAACATCCACTATCGATTATCCATCTATCATTTTTGTTTGCATAAGAAATTAATGCATTTTTCTTATCTTCATCAAAGTCTTCTTTCATAGCAACATAGACAACTTTATCATTATTACTCTCAGATTCATTATCAAACCTTTCTTCAGCAATATAACAATATTTCTTACCTTTTTCATCCTTTCTTCTCTTGTAGTCTTTGTTATCTCTTCTTCCTTTTTACTTTCTTTCCTTCCTTTCATCTGTATCTTCTCTATCAAGTCATCTAGCATCAATATGACCAACTTTTTTGCATAAAAAATAAATGATAGGTAATTTACCTTGTATTTACCTCTTCCTCTTCCAAACTTTTTTGCAATGAGGGCTTCAATTATATCAATCTCATCATCAGAACTATCACTTTCAGTATTCATGTGTTTTCCTTTCATCTTGCTAAGAACTAGTTGTAACTTCAAAGTAGATTCAATAGTATCAAGTGTGTAGTTATCAAAGTTAGATATCTCAAAAGTAGTAAGTATAACAATTAAACCTTCTAAGATTAAATTGTTACCTAGTGTGCATCTCAGTTCTTGGATTGCAGAGACTCTAATGGTATAGATAGGGAGAAGAGTCCTCAATACCTTACTTATCACTGTTTCATCTTTGATTTCTCCATTTTCACCTCAAATATTATTAACAGCCTCTTTAACTCTTGTAAAATATTGTACTATGTTCTCACCCTCCATCATTCTCATGTCATAAAATTTACCTTTCAGGCTTTTTGATTTTTTTTTTAGAACATTGTCATCAACTCCATATATGGTCTTCAATCTGTCCCACATCTTCTTTGCACTGTCACAATATTTTAGGTCATCAAACTTGGCATAGCTTAGTTCTGATGTAATCTCCAACATTTATTGGTTGTTGTCTAGATTTTTTTTCAATTGTTTAGCATTCAAAGAAGCAATTTTTATCTTTACATATTCATTATTCATAAAATTGATAGTAGCATCACTGATACTAGATATATGCAACTTCATCAAGGTCTTCCATGTAGAAAATTTCTCCTTGTTCAGCTTGGGTACATCTCTCTTATTAGTCATGATCTTTATCTTTAAGTACCTTCAAAGTTTTCTCTGTAAGCACTAATCTCTGATACCAATTGTTAAGAATGTTTAGAATAATTAAGAGGGGGTGTGAATCAGTTACTCAAGGTCTATATGTACCACTTGAATAATTTAAACAATAAACACTTCATTGTTCTACTTATCCTACTATTGCTTATTCTCTATTATAAAACTATCATAAATAGAACTTGCATTACATAATGAAAACATTATCAAATCTAAACACACGTAAAGAATTCATCACAGTTTTGACAGCAAAGTTTTATGTGGAAACCCAATTTAGGAAAAACCACCAACAACATGTCATTCTTTTCACTCTTTCAAAGTGAGCCCTTTTAGGAGCCAACCTTATTAAAGGTTACAAAATAGACTATAAAATATTACTTGGTTGGAGGATTTAATCACCCCTATTAGGAGTAGTCTTGTAAGAGGAATTTGATCATTTCACTTAGAATGTCACCTAGTTAAAGGATTTACATTGATTGTTAGGTCTTCAAATGACTATTAGGTCAAACTTTGTTAAAAGGATTTCAATACAAACTCTTTACAATGATAAGAAGGAAAATAATAGGTTTTGATTTGTGTGATTACAACTCACTTTTGCAGGTTCAGATCTCTATTCAATCCTTATGTTGGTTTACTGATAAGCCTTCCATTGACATATTTAATCTTTATTTTCTTGGAAACCCTTCAATAAATCAATCCACTTTTCTCACCAACACCTAATCCTTCTTCTCTAATGCACTTATCAATAACATCATCATATCTGCAAGCTTTCTCTTTTAACTTCGCATTCACTCACACTCTTGTGCATTTCTAATAAACCTTGCTATGTATGTCTCTCTTCACATACAATCTCATAGACACAACACCAACACACACCAAATGTTCATCTTTGTACCTCTTTAAATAGACAATTCATTCTTTACCATTTTCTACATCACTATAGATCTTAGGGTTTACAATCAAGTTCAACTTGATTCAATGTATATGTCCATCTTCTTAATCATCCTCTAGAAACTTCTCTAGAATCAATTTGTTAGGTCTTTACCTAATCTTCTCCTTGAATTTAATGATTCAACTCATCAATATTATCTTCAACATGTTTTGGATGTCCCAAGAAATCAACTAAGTCAATTTGATCTTGTGATTGCTTTGAATTTATTCTCTTACTGTCACTCGACAATCTCCAAATTTTGACACTTAGTCATCATTGAAATACTCAATCATTGTAAAGCTTTTTGGATTGGCATCAACTAACTCACTCGGTTGATTCTAATGCTTGGCTAATACTAAATTCTCTATAGTAACTGTAGCTCAGTTGATACTAGCATTATTCAGTATTCCTTAGTATTTTTCTCTTCTACTTAGCTTGGCTTAGCTTAATCATGACAAACCTATTGATGGAAAGATTGAGGTAAATGACAGCCTAATTGATGAATAGTTATCTTTATTTTTATTTGAATGTGGCTATGGAGAATTGGAAAAAAATTGAAGATTATTTTAAGGAAATGATTAGGATAGTTTCTAAGAAAAATGAAAGGCTAGAAATTGAATTAGAAAAACTGAAAATAGAGGAATGTGATCATTTTTCTACATGTTAATAGACTGAAGATCATGTAATATTGGAGGGGTGAATGAGTAATCAACTAGATCCAAACTATAACCAAACTTCACAATATTGATTAACAATATCAAATTTAACACTTAACCATCCATTTCATTCATTTTTCCTACGCTAACTTGTGAAATTATCAATAAGAACATCTAAGAAAATATCCACACAAGTAACCCAATAATGCGAATACTTTTATTGTAAAAACCCTTGGTCAGAGGGAAAAACCATGGCAAGAATTAATACCCGAAAGTATTTTTAGTCTTCTAAAATGAGCCTTGTTAAAGGATTATCCCTATTAGGAGCTTATAATGGTGCCTAATTAAGAGATAAAATAGTTAGGAGCCACCCATTTAAGGGCTTACCTCTATCCCAACTAGGATATTTATTTTTGATATGCGGTAACTAGTCAGAAAAGTATTGTACACTTTTCATTAAAAAAAATGTCTCCTAAGGTTGAATTGTTAAGGATTTTTTGGTTGAATTTTTAACCATTTCCCAATGTTTAATCATCAAGTATTTACTAGGTTAACTTGTCAAAATAATCTAGCCCTATTTTTGTAAGAGGCAAAAGCTTGTATTAAATAATTTAGGGCTAGGGATTTCATAATGTATGATGAGATAGTAGATTCTTGTGGTAGTATTAAGATATAAAGGATTATAGATTGTAATCAAGTTGTAATCATTGGATAATAAAAATATTGAGCTCAATTTTGTAGAGCTATGGAAGTTAGCATGCAATAAAAATTACTACAGATTATGATATTCACAAGAAAAAAACAAAACTCGCATATAGATTAGGCAAAATGAGGTGCAATAGAGGAATGAAAACCAAAGGGGGAAGCACCCAACAAGCCTCCTTTATATCATAGATGTTTCCAATGATGGAGATGTATGCTCAAGCATTCCTCAAGCCTTTAATGGATGGTGAATGGAAGTGTAAGTGTGGGTGGATATTTCCATTATAAGAGTATTTTGGTAATTTTTTTAGGCTCTCAAAATAGCATTATAAAATTAACATAAAAGTGTGTTAGTTTGTGGGAGGGGAAGGGTCTAATTTGTTGGTGTTTTAAGATACATGGTGATAAAACCTTCTAGAGGGCAACATAAATGGGAATGTCTAAGCGATAGCTACTTCCCAATCTTCAACAATACCTAAATGGATCTGGACCAACATAACGAAGCACAAGGCTTCCTTCACTTTTAGCTCTGCAAAACCAAGGCGAGAGTACCTAGAGATCCTATTGTGTAACCAGTGTAAGCAACCACAATCTATAATTTGAACAAAGTAGATTAAACCCTTATTTCTTGATGGGGACACAACCCAAGCATAGAATGGACACAACAGGAAAGTGAAAATTTTATTAACTATGAAAATATGCTAGTACACTTAGTGCAGAGAAACAGACTCCAAAACATGCCCTATGGACTTACAATAGCATAAATCTAGAGATAATTTCTTCTCCCAGTACCTTCTCTCAAACTCCACTCCAAACTGCCTTTTACAATGCCAAAAATGTCCTTAAGTAGACCCCAAAGGGTTAAGGATTAGGAATACATTCTAGAAAGTGCTAGTTGGAATCCACGAACCAAATAGAAGGCTCCAGAATCCGTGTTAGAAGTCAACGCAAAATTTGAAGAATCTAGAAATAGTAACTGAACTTCTGGGAGGCATAACTTTTAAACCGTAGCTCCGATTAATGAATCGTTTACATTTCTGGAAAGCTCTCAAAGTGCTCTATAGCCCTATGGACCAACTTCACTTGTCCCCCATTTTTTGGCCCTATATGAGGTCATTTAATGCCTTGAACTTGACTTTGAAGCATTCTTAAGAAGTCTCTAGAAACTGAAAAATTGTGATAACTTTCAAACCATGTAACCTTTTGACCTTATTCTTTTTTTGGAATATTCTAAATTACAATTTCAATCCTCCCTCCAATTTACACCTTCTAATCCACCATAATTATGGTTCAATTACATAGTCCTATTTTTTTGGTATTTACATGTATCCCAAGGTGCTAAAATACTCTAACCTAGAACACGGATAGTGGAACTGTGAGAGTTGGAACCTTTATTTGACCCAAATGGGTATCCAGAAATGAAAACACATGAAATAGAAACTAAGTCTAAGTACATTTTTTTTGGGTGACACAGGATTGCCCTTATACCTCTGGATGCTCCTGCATCAGACACCCAGGGTAGATTGAAAAGTGACCCTATCACTTTATGGATGGTAGAGGAAATCCCAAATGGGAAACCTCAGCTACTGATATGAAAGTTGAGTCCTCAATCGGTCGACCTTTCCACTTAACCAGATACTCTTCATACTGCCTATTTCCGGTACTCTTGCCCACACGATGATCTAGAATGTTTTCTATCTCCTCCTTCTTAGAAGCAGGAATTGGACATGACTCTAACATCAGCTCCTCATCTGCACCATCATCATGATACTCTGTCAAGTCTGCAATGTTGAAGATAGGATAAATGTGAATTCCATCTAGAAACTCCACCTCATATGCATTTCCTGAGTCATGTTTCTTCAAAATTTTGCAGGGGCTGAATTTCTTCATCTTTAGCTTGTTGTAAGTACCTTCTGGAAATCTCTCCTTTCTTAAGTGTACCATGACTAGATCCCCTACTTGGAACTCCTTATGTCTCCTCCTTTGCTCAGCCCTAGCTTTATACTGTTGATTCATCTTGATAATGTGTGTTTGGACCTCCTCATGTTCATGCTTGATATGTTCATCAAACTCTTCTACTTCAGCACTTGTCCTCTCCCCTTGCTCCATCTTCCTCAATTCTGGTGCAGTCCTTGGGCTACTTCCATATACAATTTGGAATGGTGATTTACCAGTACTCCTATTTATAGAGTTATTGTAAGAAAATTCTGCTTGTGGTAGAATCAAATCCCATCCTTTGGGCTTATCCCCAACTAAACATCTCAGCAAATTGCCTAGACTTCTGTTTACCACTTTTGTCTGGCTGTCAGTCTGTGGATGATGTGTGGAACTGAATTTCAAGTCCATTCTCAACTTCTTCCACAATGTTCTCTAGAAATACCCCACAAATTTAGTGTCTCTATCAGAAACTATACTCTTTGGGAGGCCATGTAGTCTTACCACCTCTCTGAAAAAAAAAGTCTACAATATGGACAGCATCATGAGTTTTATGGCATGGAATGAAATGTGCCATTTTGGAGAACTTATCAACCACCACAAATACTAAGTCATTACCCCTTTGTGTCCTCGGCAATACAAGAACAAAATACATACTTATGTCCTCCCATGGCTTTGATGGAACAGGCAATGGCTGATAAAGTCTAGTATTGTGACTAAATCCCTTGGCCACTTAACAAATCTAACAACTCTGTACAAACTTCTTCACATCCTATGAAATCTGAGGCCAAAAATAATGTTCTCTAAGAATGGAAATGGTCTTATCTCAACCAAAATTTCCTACCATCCCTCCATTGTGTTTCTCCTTAATTAGATTTTCCCTAATGGAACTCCTTGGAATACACATTTGACTGCCCTTGAACAACATACCATCCTGAATCAGATAGTCTAACCACTTAGTTCTGTCTACAGCAACAGGTTCTTTACAAGCTTTCCATGCTTCAACAAAATCAGGATCCTCGGGGTACAAATTCTTAAGTTCAGCAAACCCAACTACTTCAACCTGCATTACTATAAGCAACAACTATCTCCTACTTAATGCATCTGCAACCCTATTAGATTTTCCACTTCTATGCTTCAACACAAATGTATAGCTCTGCAAGAACTCTACCCACTTCATATGCCTCTGATTCAATTTACCTTGGCTATTTAGATATTGTAATGCTTGGTGATCAGTATATAAAACAAATTCCTTTGGCAATAAATAATGTCTCCATTTCTTTAAGGCCTGAACTATTGCATAAAACTCTTGATCATAAATAGAATACTTCTTTTTTGCATCATTCAATTTTTCACTAAAATATGCAATAGGCTTACCTTCTTGGCTTAATATAGCCCCAATAGCATTGCCACTAGCATCACAATCCACCTAGAACACCTTGCTAAAATTAGGAAGTGCCAACACAGGTTGTTATGTCACCTTCTTCTTTAGCAATTCAAAACTTCTTAGAGCTGCCACAGTCCATTTGAACTCTTTTCTATCCCCTCTTATCATGTCAGTTAGGGGTGCACATATGCCACTGAAATTCTTAATGAACTTCCTATAAAAACTAACCAAACCATGAAATGATCTCACCTCAGTAGCAGACCTTAGAGTAGGCCATTCCAAGATGGCTTTTACCTTCTCTAGATCCATTTTGAGACCTTCAGGTGATAAAACAAACCCCAGGTAGACTAACTCTTTTTTAGCAAAGCTACACTTCTTTAGATTAATTAATAGTTTCTCTTCCCTTAACCTTTCAAGGACACTAAAAATATGCAATAAATGTTCTTCCAAAGTCTTTCTGAAAATTAAAATATCATCCAAATAGACAATACAAAATTTTCCCAAGAACTTCTTAAGTACCTTATTCATAAGCTGCATGAAGGTGCTTGGGGCGTTCGTCAATCCAAAGGGCATGACTAGCCACTCATAAAGACCCTCCTTGGTCTTGAAGGTAGTTTTCCACTCATCTCCTTCTCAAATTCATATCTAGTGATAGCCACTCTTGATATCTATCTTTGTGAAGTACTGAGCTCCACTCAAGTAGTCCATAAGATCATCCATTCTTGGAAAAGGAAACCGATACTTGATGGTTATCCTATTTATAGCTCGAGAGTTTGTACACATTCTCCACTCTCCATCCTTCTTTGGTGCTAGTACTACAGGTATCGCACATGGACTCAGGCTCTCTCGAATTGAACCCTTCTTCAATAGCTCCTAAACTTGTCTGTTTAGCTCCTAAGTTTTAGTAGGAGTCATCCTATGAGCCACCTTGTTAGACAAACTAGCTCCAAGGATTAACTCTATTTGATGACTGATTTGCCCTACTGGTGGCAGTCCTTTTGGAACATTATCAGAAATGATATCTCCAAACTCACTTAATAAATCTGAAACTTCAAGTGGTATTTCACTACTACCTTCCTTATCTTTTCTAGGAATCAAAGCATAGCACATACGCTGATGTTTCATGCCATCTAAAAAATTTCTTTCATCAACAAGAAAAATCCTAACACTGCTACATACCTTTTCACCTTCCTTTACCATGGGCTTCAGTTTGTGGTGAACTCCATCCTTTGTTACAGAGTATGTGTTTCCATGACCATCATGTACTGCATGCCTGTCAAACTGACATAGTCTTCCCAACAATAGATGGTAGATATCTATTGGAATAATATCACAGAGAGATTCATCATGGTAACTCCCAATTTTGAACTTCACTAAACATTGTTTACTTACTAGGATTTTATGATCATCCTTCACCCAAGTGATCTGATAGGGCTTGGAGTGTTTCTCCCTCTTGAGCTTCATCTTAGAGACCATCTCTTCTGACACCAAGTTGTTAGTGCTACCACCAGCAATGATCACATCACAACATTTATTCGCACACTTGCACCTGGTACGAAATAGACTCCTCCTTTGTCCCGGTTCAATCTCCCCACTTAGTAGAACCCTTTCATTTATTAAAGTCTCTCCTCTTTTTGCATCCTTTGAACGTGATGACTGTGCATCCTCATCCACATGAGCAACCCTAGCTTGGCCCTCATCTCTCCTATCTATTCTTCCTTGTCATTGAGGGCATTCAAAGGCACAAGGGCCTTGTTCATTGCAATGGAAACAGGTACCACAAAAACCTCCTCTTCCTAAACCTTGTCCATGTCCTCTACCTCTTCCTCTCTCATCTCCAAAGTTTTGATCATGAGAGTAGTTGAAATCCTTATTCCTCTAGTTCCTGCTAGTACCCACATCTTCATTTTTCCTTTGGGTCTCATTTTGACCTCTAGATGACCTACCACTGCCCCTTCCTCCTTGACCATGCCTTATTTTTCTCCCTTCAAACTTTTTATTTAGCTTCTCTTCAACTCATAGGGAAAATTGGTATGCCTCTTCAACTTTGGTCATTCTTACCAAACTTAATTTCTCTTGGATGCTAGGTTGTAACCCACTGATATAACGAGCAACCTTCTCCTTTTTTGCTTCTGCATGCCCTGCTCTATTCAGAAGTCAATAAAACTCCTCTGTATATTCCTGGACTGATTTTCTTGCTTGCTTTAACCCATGCATCTTCTTAAACAAATCAAGCTCGTAGTCAACAAGAATGAACTACTTCTTTAGTTTGTCCACCATGCGATCCCACCTTGTGATCTTATCCTTTCCTCTTCTATTTCTCTCCAATTGAACCTCTTGCCACCAAATTTTGGCATGGCCTTTTAGTTTGTCCTTTGCAAACATAACCCTATCTGGATACCTGATATCCTCGTACTCAAAGTACTCTTTTAGTTCATTAATCCAGTCGATCAACTCATCTAGTTTCAGATTTTCTAAAAATACACCCACATCAATTGTAGGTCTTTTCCCAAACTTAGTAATGGCCCTAAAAAGCCTCTCCTCTGCCTGATTCAAAACTTCCCCTTCTAGTCCAATTTCTTCCTTTTCATTGTCATCTTCACTTTCGTCACCTACAGTAACATTTGTTCCTCTACAGAGCTCCTCCTGCAACACTCAAACCTGCCTTTGGAGGGCTCTAACCTCCTTAGGATTAATAGCTACAACCCTTCCACTACACTCTCTTCATGGAGGCATCTTCTTAATTCAAACCCACAACCACACAGTCGGTGCTCTGTCTACACACTCAGGAAAATTGGCTCTGCTACCACTTGATGGGGACACAACCCAAGCATAGAATGGACACAACAGGAAAGTGAAAATTTTATTAACTATGAAAATATGCTAGTACACTTTGTGCAGAGAAACAGACTCCAAAACATGCCCTATGGGCTTACAATAGCATAAATTTGGAGATAATTTCTTCTCCCAGTACCTTCTCTCAAACTCCACTCTGAACTGCCTTTTACAATGCCAAAAATATCCTTAAATAGACCCCAAAGGGTTAAGGATTAGGAATACATTCTAGAAAGTGCTAGTTGGCATCCACCAACCAAATAGAAGGCTCCAGAAGCCGTGTTAGAAGTCGGCACAAAATTTGAAGAAACCAGAAATGGTAACCGAACTTTCGGGAGGCATAACTTTTGAACGATAGCTCCGATTGACAAATCGTTTACATTTTTGAAAAGCTCTCAAAGCGCTCTATAGCCCCATGGACCAGCCTCACTCATCCCTCATTTTTCAGCCCTATATGAGGTCATTTAATGCCCTGAACTTGACTTTGAAGCATTCTTAGGAGGTCTCTAGAAATTGAAAAATTGTGATAACTTTCAAACCATGCAGCCTTTTGACCTTATTCTTTTTTTGGAATATTCTAAATTACAATTTCAATCCTCCCTCCAATTTACACCTTCTAATCCACCATAATTATGGTTCAATTACATAGTCCTATTTTTTTGGCATTTACACATATCCAAGGTGCTCAAATACTCTAACCTAGAACACTGATAGTGGAACTATGAGAATTGGAACCTTTATTTGACCCAAATGGGTATCCAGAAATGAAAACACATGAAACAAAAACTAAGTCTAAGTACATTTTTTTTGGGTGACACAGGATTGCCTTTATACCTCTGGATGTTCCTACATCATTTCTCCTACTGACTTATGCAATAACATAGATCTACAATAGCTAAATGCAAGACAATGCAATTCATAAGCTGAGTGAGGGCATTTTGTTTTAGCTCTTCAAACATAAAATATAAAGATGGTTTGAATTTGATTTGATTTTATGTGGATGGGGAAAGTGGATGAAAACCAAGTATGGACAACAAACTAATGATCTTATAGCTGATCAGTGCCTCATCCATTAGGAAATTCACAAATCTCTTTCATATATTTTGGATATCTAAGACACATATCCTATGCCAATACTTCAGATCTATCAATTTACATTGTAAATTGGATACCAATGTTCAATCTAAATCTCATTCTTACCTGATATCCTCCTCAATAAACCTACAACCCTATTAATTTTCCTAAAGCATTTACATAACTCCTTGAATTATAAGCAATAATAAAATAGCATACAGCCTTAAGGGACTGCAACTATGACCTAGGCTTTTTGTTCAAAGATCATAAAACATTACAATTCACTGAGAAAAGAGACAAAATTTAAAATGAAGCTCAACACATATTGTTCTTTGTATTGATTTCCTTGAAATAATATATAAAAATGCATGAAATTCACTCACAAAATACCAAATAAACCAAACGATACAATATACATATGCCATCATACAAGAGAGAAAATTGTGGGAATGAGAAACTAATGGGATGGGAAGGGGTATCACAGCCAAAGCATAGCTTCATGGTCTAGAACCAACATATCCCAGATACTATCCATTTAGACTTCATCAATTCCATAAGCCATTTCTGCTAAATGTTTTTATTCTAGAATTTTCTTTTCAATTTCCAACTCCCAACTTTTCCCCAAACCCTAAAATGAAATAGAGAAATTATATATATAGGATGAAAGAATTCAATCCTAACCAAGAGATATCTTCCATTTCCTCTTCCATTCCAAAATGATCTTATTCTTCAATCATGACTCGAACTTCAATCCCAAAATTCATCACAGCTAGAAAACAAATATTCCTCATAACTAAAAATTGGAGCCAAATTATACTAGAATGACATAATATTATCAAGACTAACCCAGTAGACCTTTTACCATGTGTTTTTACCAAGCCTGTAATTGTATTTTCAATTTTCACCAATTTCACTGAGAAGGCCCAAATTTCACATTTCTGCATATAACTCAAACCAGTGAAGAATACTTAAAATTTGATTCCATAGTTGGATTCCTCATCTTGAGACCTTTCCAACTGTATATGATACTTGATATTTCAGAGAAAAAAAATAACCCCTATGGTAGCCATTTGAAATTCCAGGCCCCAAACCATGAACTGAGTAGCTTAAAATGAATAACATTTAAATATTTAAAATATTTCTATAGTATAAACTATAGAAAATCATTTTTTGAAACAAATTTTTCAAACTCTCAAACTAAATGCTCAAAACTAGAGAATAAAATAAGCAACATTCTAAAATATCTCCTTATATCTCCCTTGGCCACTTACATAATGCCACGTGTCAGACTTTGATTTGCTTATGCCACTCAAATTGGCCCTACAACCTCTTGCCAAATTTTAAACTTTTTTAGGAGGTCACTATGTTGCTACTAGTGAAACCTCCCATTTTCTGGTGGTGACATGGTGACCATTGGAATCCAGCAACTTTTCAGGGAGCTCCATCCCTTGACCATTCACATGACGCCAATTGTCATTACATTATTCATGAACTCTCTGCCAAATTTCTTAATTTTCTGGGAGGTCGCCATGTTTCTACTAGTGAAACCTCCCATTTTTTGGTGGCAACATGATGACCACCAAAATTTGACAAGTCTTTCGCAATTAGTGTACTTGGAGACAAAATCTCCATGCTAGCTAGTCATCCATGGTGGGCCCCTCCTTAGCCTTTTCCTTTCAAAAGGTGGATATCTTAAAGACAACAAACAATTTAAGTGGAATATCATTTAAACATTAAAAATGCACCACCACAATGCATGTGGAATAGATGTTATAACTATTTTTCCTTTGATTTGGATATCAATGCACTGCAGCTGGTAAGTGCTTGAAAGATGATGCACAATCCACTTACAACAAGCACACATATCCTTACGAATCTGAAGAACTTTGAAAATAACATTGATATTTTGTTCTTGAGAAAAAACAATAGATGTTGAACTTGGAGTGTAAGCCAACATTGAGCATAAAAAAGAAATGTAGTATGGGAGATTACAACAAGGGATCATTAAGAATGGGAATGCACTCTTAGAATCGTACTGGCCAATTTGTCAACCATCCCTCTTGGTCCCTACTCAAATTACATGCCCTCCTCCATGACTTTGTTGTTGAACTCAGCTCTTCTTCATGTATGCCGACTATCTTTACTACAGACCATTGAAATTGTGAATGGAAATCTACAAGCTCCTTCTTTGCTAACAAGAGGCTTGGGAACATCCTCCATTGAATAAATTTTGGGGCATGTTTCTTCTCTCTATCTGCTTGAGGCTCTGCCCCTATCACTTTACAAACTATGGCTTTTGTCTTTTTACATGGGCATGTCTTTGACCACAGCTTTGCTTATGTATGCCGCCTCCTCACTCTTCAATCATGGGGCTTTTTTGATCCCCCTACTGTGGCCTCTCTCCTTCTGCCATGTTTACCCATTACCTTGAGCCTTGCATTTTCCTTCAAATTCAAATATGAGACATAGCTCTTTCCCATGGCATCAACTGTAGTCAACCTATGACTAGTGTTGAAGACTTCTCACAGTGATTCGTGCTTTGACCTATGGCTTCTCTCATTCTAGTTCAACTCTTTAGGCTTGGGTTCTATGAGATGGGCTACTATAAATTCATTATAATATGATCAACTTGTTTGTGGAGAATTTAAAATGATAAAATATCCACAACTAAGGTTAAAGAATCAGATTGATTTCATTGGAGAGGAAGTTTTTAGCTATTACTGGAGCAATATGTATGGGTTTTACATTGCACATATAAAACTGGAACTCCCTAACCCTATTATCACATCATCTAGAGGACTCATGTTTCCATTCTTTTCTTTGATTAAGCCTCTTTGCTATGTGTATAATAGGTTCAGGAAGCTCATTAATCATGGCTTCAATGGTTGGACACTTCAGACAAATCATTTAAAGGTAAATACCCTACTGTCAAAATAAACTGGTAACACCACATGACCGCAAGTTTGTTGTTTCCTAATCATAACCCTTATCATTGATGACTTCAAAGGAAACGTAGTTGGGGGTTTCACAAATGGTGTGAAGTAAACCATCATCCCTAACTTGCTGAGACAATGTACTAAGGCCAAAGTTATATATTTCCAAATTCCCATATGTGTCCAAAAGTAGATTTTCTGGCTTCATACCTCCATGGTAAACACCTCTACTGTGGCAATAATCAATAGCATTAATAAGTTGCTAGAAGTATCTCCTTGCTTCATCTTCCTCCTTTCCAACTTTGAAAGATATGTGCCAGCAATTATAATGATTACAATCATTATAATCCTTCAATTTTAGGAAACTTTTAATCCCTGATATACCTTATCAGTCTAATACCATTTAGTTGGGCCCCAAAGCGGGTCCAACTAAAAAAAAACATTTTTAAGTGAATGACCTGTCAAACCAATCCATTAAGCATCTGATATCCATTAGAATTAATTTTGAGCACTAATTGATCATTAAGACTCATTTCACATCTTATCTGCAAGCTGTGATTTTCTACTAATAGGGCTTGTCGGCTAACTCTAAAAATTGATCCAAACAAATAACTTGGCTTTGAAATCAAACTTGTTGATTCCTTATTCTACATACTATTACCCTGTTGAATTCTCAGTCAAAAGATATTGACTTTCAAAGTTTCTCTTTCAGAACTGTCTGCAAGAAAACATGTCAGAAAACCATAAAACACATTTGGATTTGACTTTGAAAATTGGGCAAACTAACACTTGGGGGAACAGGAACTAGAGCATTGGTTTACTGTCACAAAGAGAGTATGAATCTAGGATTAGGGTTCATGAAAAATAATTGTACGTACTTGGCGAATGCTCAAAGTGGGCTACTCGGATTTGCATCACTAGAAGCACTAGCAGAAAAACATTTTTTGCAAATAGAATGGACCTGGGAAAGTGTGCAGACAGATTTGTTAAGATTTAAAAATTGGCACACTTAAAGTATTTTTAGAGTACAAAATAATGGTAAAATCTATTCAATCTCCCCTATCATAAATTTCAAGTTATGACATCACAAACAGGGGTACCAACCAATCTGCCTTTCTTGACACCAGTAAAAAGTTACAAATTACATTTGGAATCACATTCGAAAACTAATCAAACAAATTCATCATAAGCTCAAAATTGAAACAGAGTAAGTCTTTGACCTCTAGAATGCAATTCAAAAGGAGTTTTAGCATTTCAGTCAACTGGGTCTAAGTTATAACAAGTCAAACAAGGCCTCTCAGAATTTTAAACAATTTGCATCAGCATGACAACAATAAATGACCAACTCTGAGGGGTTCAAACCTAGTCAAACAGATTCAAAATGACTCAAAATTTGAAACATAGGTTCTCTAGTATGGAAAATAAACACTCCCAAAGAAGCAAGTCATGAAACATTACTGGGTGCAAGATATTTAATTGCAAACACAGCCTCCTATCATTGTTTGACACTTTGGCAAAAATGAAGAATTAGAAATTGCTCAAAACAAGATTTCATGGAATGGCTCGGAATGGAAAATTATCTTCATGGAACACATAGACATACTGAATGCAAGGTGTTAAAAAAATTAAACACCTATTAGGCCTCAAATGGATAGTTAGGTACATATGCATTAAGAGGCATTTATAGGACTTGATTTCTTAATGGTACTCAAAATTGGGGCTTCAATTTTGAGTCCCAACATAATTTATAGGTTAAGGGGTGATGAGATGGATGGCTAGGATGCAAGGATGGAAAAAGGATGAGGGAGGGCTAGGATGCAAGGAAGGGGAAGCACATGGATTGTGCTTCTTCATATACATAGCCTTGTGACAGATGTCACAAGGAGATTGGATGGGGGAAGAGGGTCAAAATGAAGGGTCAAAGGGAGTTGTGAGTGAGGAGTGTGCAAGAGGGATGTAAGAGGCTTTAAAGAGCCATTAATGCATGTAAGAGCCTTAAAGTTCTTTGGATAGGAATGTAGGAAGGATACGGTTGGACTTTGACTTTGGCTTGGGTTAGGAGGTCTTAACCCTTATTTATAGTTGTACACATGTTTAGGAGGGGGGTCAAGCTTATACTAGGAGGGGACTAGGATGCAAGTGTCTTGACATTAATGAGATATGTTAATTGGCTGGCTAAGTGAGGTTGACATGGGTGAATGGGTTGGATTTGGATAATGATAGTGTTTAGGAATGGTCAGGGGTTAGGAGTGGATTTATTGAATGATTTATTTAATAAAAGGGGATGTGGGATAATTAAATTAAATAGGTATAGTGCAATTATTTAGTTTCATGGAAGAATGGGGATTTAATTGACAATTTGACTATAGGTTGTCATTGATTTTATCAATTAGACTATAGTTAATTAAATTAATTAATTAACTAGGGGATGATGATTAATTAATTTAATATTTAATATTTAATTAATAATGTGCTAGAAAATTACTAAATGGGATGACTTAGTGATGTAATTAGATTTAGGTGTCTACAAATGTTGGTTGACTTAGCCCAGGGATTGGGTGAACCATGTTAAATCTATGTGTCTTGTGTTCTCTTCTGTGTGGTTTATTATTTTTTGATATTGGATACAGAAAACAAAAGAGAGTTAGTTTTGTGAAGAATGGAAAGAAAAGAAAAATGAGAAATTCGAGCTTGTGTATACAGATCTATGGGGACTTACTCAAGTATCTTCCTTTGGTGGCTCTCAATTTATGTTACATTTATTGATGATGCAACTAGAACATTGTTGGAATTCTTTAGAATAACTAGGAGGGGGTGAATCAGTTATCCAAGGTCCAGATGTACAAATAAAACTTTTCATAGCTTAGTCAACCCATATCCATATAACATATTCATCATGCATGCATCCATTAGATCATACATCCACTTAAACTTGTATGTTATTGTCAAATCAACTTTGCAAAAATGTAAGCATGAAACATAACACATTCAATAACACATTTGACACAATGATTTTTTGTGGAAACTCAATTTGGGAAAAACCACCAGTAACATGTTACTAATTCTCACTCTTTTGAAGCGATGCCCTATGAAAGTCCAACCCTGTTAAAGGTTATAATGCACACTATTAAATATGACCTGGTTAGAGGATTTTAATCACCCTGTTAGGAGTGAGCCTTGTTAGAGGACATTAGATCATTCACTTGGAACGTCACTCAATTAAAGGATTTACAAATTATTGTTGGTCAACCTTAATCCAAAGGATTTACCTTAGACTAGTATTATGATTAGAGAGTAATAGTAAGGCTTGATCTGATAACAACTTACAACTCACTTTACAAATTATAGATCTTTGTTTCAGTCCTTCATTTTGCTTGGCTTTCACACACTTCAGCTCTGATAACATGTCCACCCTTCAAGCTTCCATACCCTTAAGTAATCTTACTTTGCATGCCAATTGCAAACTCTATAGTTTTGGCACCATGTGAAACAACACCCTAGACTCCTTGTCTTTCTAGGGTTCTCACACATGCCAACTATTGTTTCATGCCTTGTATTCCCTTATAAAGAGTAATTAGATTTTTTTCCATTCATCCTTCATTGTCCATTTTAGGGATAGGTTGGATTAGGTAGAATTCAATGAATCTACCCATATTTTTATTTTATTCCCTTCTAGAAACTTCTCCTTCAATCCTCTTTGAATTCATCTCAAAATGGTTTATCTTGAATTTTTTGGCACCATCTCATCAAGCTCATCTTCCATACAATTTA
Source organism: Cupressus sempervirens (assembly GCA_028749045.1). NCBI lineage: Eukaryota > Viridiplantae > Streptophyta > Pinopsida > Cupressales > Cupressaceae > Cupressus > Cupressus sempervirens. The sequence goes on from CM053790.1 coordinate 427,083,115, forward strand.
CACAATCCAAGAAATCAAACTTGTCAATTTAGATTCATCAAATTCATGATCTTTCTCATAATACTAACACTCAGCATTAACTTGCTTCTGATGCTCAACACTAACTACATTTCTCGACATCCACTATCAAAACGCTAGGCACAAATTTAAAGTTTACTAGTTCTTGGCATTGACTAAAATTTACCTGGCTTACACTGTATCACTCAACATATACTAAAATTAAACTTTCCTCGGCTCCAAATGATTTTCTACTTACTTTCATTATCTTTTCTTGACACCTACTGTCCACTTGGTCAAGCTTGGCAAACTCAATTCTTCTCTCTTGTTCTCTAGACTTTTTCAATGTATTCAATCTTTGCAACCTAAGTGAATAATAAATGTACTATAATATCATAGTCTTAAATTATCTTTGTACTTCTTTTCCATATCATAACTCAACCTTTCTTCTAGGTGTTATCATTACCTCACTTGATCAAATCCTCTTCATCAATCAAACAAATGATAGTACTCAAATCATCTAAGCAATTGTCTTACTAGCAATTAGCAGATTTGACATTAGTGACAAAAAAATGATTGAAACACACTCTCATACTTGTATCAATCTATTTTCAATAGTCTCCCCCTTTGGAATTGATGGAACACCAAACTTAATCAGTACAACCAACAAAGTACCAAAAAGAAAATAATTCCTTGTGTTGAAATCTCTCCCTCTATCAGCAACTTTCATCTTCTGTATAGGTTAAAAAATTATGTTATGATCAATAGATAATAAATCAATTCATCCTTATGACTCCCCCTAAATCATTTCTTATATCTCCCTCAACATTATCTCCCTCTCACTAGGTAGATGTAATCAGCAGGTACATGATCTCCCTCTAAGTAGATATTCGATGTTTCTTCTATCTATATCTTCTATCTCCCTTTGTGTCTTTCTTTTTGGATTTCTCCCTCACTTCATCATTTCTCCCTCATTGAATCATTTCTCCCTCTTTGACAATAATGCCAAAGACTTGTCATCTTAATATGCAGATATGAATATTCTAAGTTCCTCCCTCAATCACCTAGCTTGTGATTGATTTGTAACTTTAGCTCTTTGATTACTTTAGGAAGCTCCTAAAGTAAGATCCACTGCGTCAATGTGTAACATATGCCAATCATCTTTTTTGATGTAAGGCACTTCTCATGCTTCTTAAATAGCATTTAATAGGGGTTTCATCCCTATTTTACCTCTTAGATACTCATGATCATCCTTAGGTAAAGCTTTTGTAAAGATATCAGCTATTTGTTCTTTTGTGTTAACATATTCCATCTTCACCTCTTTATCTTAAACTAACTCTCTCAAGTAATGATACTTGATTGCAATGTGCTTAGTCTTTCTATACATCACAAGATACTTTGATATATTTATAGAACTTGTATTATCACAATAAAGTATCACAGGTTCAATGATTTCCTCCTTCATACCTTTGAGTAGTTGTTTGATCCATACCATATTTGTACAATTTACTACAGTAGCAACATATTCAACTTCAGCAGTAGATCGATAAATGTAGTTTTTTTTCTTGGTAGTCCATGTAACTAGCCTTGTTCCTAAGAAAAATTTTCCTCCACTAGTGTTGTTTCTATCATCAATATTTCCAGCCCAATCAACATCAATGTAGGATCTTTATTCAAATTTCTCATTTTTCTTATAGTATAAACTATAGTCTTCTGTTCCTTTCAAATATCTCATTATTCTCTTAATGGCCATCAAATGATTCTCCCTGGGATTAGTATAGAATCTTGCAACTATTCCAACAAATAATGCAATATCGGGTCTATTGTGTACTACATATTATAATTTACCAATCACAGACCTGTACAATGTTTGATTCACCTCAGTAGAATCATCGTTCTTAAACAATTTATGTCTTGTCATTATAGGTGTGCTTACTGGCTTGGAATCCTTCAATCCAAAAGTTTTTAGTATCTCCTTTACATGTTTTGACTAAGTGATGTATATACCATATTTCATCTTATGTACTTGCAAACCCATAAAGAACATGATCTCTCCAAACATAGACATTTCAAATTCTTCTTTCATTTCATTTGCAAAAACTTTACATAAAGTATCTTGACCACCAAATATGATATCATCAACAAAAAATTTAGATATTAAAATACCTTTTACTTTCTCTATCTTCAAGTATAGATTGTTGTTATGATCAGTCCTCTCAAATCCAATCTTCACAAGATAGTTATGAAGTCTTTCATACTATTCTCTTGGTGCTTGCTTCAAACCATATAAAGCTTTTTGTAGTCTACATACCATATTTTTGTTGTTAGCATCAAAAAATCCTTCTAGTTGTTCTATATAAACTTCTTCTTCCAATATACCATTTAGAAATGTAGACTTAGCATCCATTTGATCAACGTTGAAACCTTTCTATGTAGAGTAAGCAAGTAGAGTTCTTACTCCTTCCAATCTTGCAACAAGAGCAAATGTTTCTCCATAGTCTATCACTTCTTCTTGTGCATATCCTTTGCAAATTAATCTTGCCTTGTTTCTCATGACTTCACCATATTCATCTAACTTTCTTCTATACACCCACTTGGTATCAGTCACATTTTTATCTTCTATTCTAGGAACTAGAGTCCATGTCTTATTTTTCTCTATTTTGTTAATCTCTTCTTTCATGGCTTTACTCTAGTCCACATCTTCTAAGGCACCTTTCACTATTTTAGGTTCATGCATGCTAAGAAAACATGTATCATTTATCAATTTGTTCTTTGTCATTATTCTAGCATCTTTATCTCCAATAATTTGTGTTGCAAGGTGATATCTCTTGACATACTTTGACAATTTTGGTTCTGCTCTATTTTCCTCATTTGGTTTCTCAACTTTTGAATCACTATGTACATCTCTATTAGAAAGTTCAACATCTCTTTCATGCACACTAATTTCAGAATTAGAATGTACCTCAATTTCATTTTGTAACTCGACACCTGAATGTACCTTGGTTCTTAAATTCAACCCAGTTCAACTCTGCATTCATAGTATGTGACTCGATAGTCACCAAAACTTATTGTTGGTTTGCAACTTGATTTACAACATCTTCATCAGTAGGCATCCCTTCATAAAATTATACAAATTATTTGTATTCTTCTAGTTCCTTAATAGGTTTAGACTCATGTAGTTTTGTATATTCATCAAATTTTGCATTTGCATTTTCCACAACCTTGTTAGTGTTAGTATTTAAACACTTATAAGCTTTAATTTTTGTGGAATAACCAAGGAATATACCTTCTTTACTTTTTACATCTAGTTTACCATTCCTAAAACCCTTGAAAATATAACACTTACTTCCAAATACCTTAAAATATTTTACATTGGGTGAGTATCCATACCATAGTTCAAAAGGTGTTGAATGAGTACCTTTGTTCACTTGCAGGTATAGATAACTGTACTTATAGCTTCTCTCTAGTATCTCACAGCAACATTTTTCTTTATCATGAATGCCGTAGCATGATCCATTACAGATCTATTCCTAACTTTTAGCAAATTCTATTTTGTGGAGGTGTCCTAGGGGAAGATTCGTGTCTTTTGATTCCTATGTCATTAGAAAACATCTCAAACTCATTTGATGTAAATTCTCCTCCTTCATTAGATCTCAAACATTTCAAAATTTTACCTGTTTCCTTCTCAACTCTTGCTAAGTACCACTTAAACATTTGGAAAGCATTAGATTTTGTTTCAAAAACATAACTATCATCATTCTAGAATAATCATCAACAAATAGCATAATGCACTTATCTCTTTTGTAGCTTTACACCTCAATTGGTCCACATAAGTCAATATGAATAGTCTCTAATATTCCTTTAGAGGTATGAGTCTTACATTTAAAACTTTACTTTGTCATTTTGCCTAACTGACATTGTTTGCAAATCATGTTTTCAAGTTTCTTCAACTTAGGCAATCCTTTGACTCTTCTCATGTTACTAATACTAACCAAGTTATCAAAATTAACATGACATAACATCTTGTGCCATAGCCACACATCATCAAATTCTACAACTAAATAAGTAGCATTATCCATATCAAGGTAGAATAGATTACCTCTAGTTTGATCACATTTTCCTATTAGTTTTCCATCAGTATCATATATATTTGCAATCATGTTCTCAAACTCAACCTTACAACTTGAACTATTCAGTTGTGATACACTCAACAAAGTATAGTTAAGTCCTTCAACATAATAAGCATTATCACATAAAATCCTTTTTGTGAGTTTGATGGAACCTTTTTCTTTTATCAGATAGGGTGCATCATTACCAAACCTTACACTATTTTCATCATAATAATTCAAGGTAATGAACTTACTTTTATCTCCAGTCATGTGATATGAACACCCACTGTCAATGATCCATCCATCATTCTTGTTCACAAAAGACACTAGTACAGTTGCCTCATCCTCATCAAAATCAATTTTTATTGCAACATATACTACTTCATCATCATGATCATTAGATTCATCCTTGGTTTCTTCTTTAGCAATGTAGCAAGACTTCTTGCCTTTATCTTTGTAATCTTTGTTGTATTCATTGCAATTAAAACATATTATAGGTAACTTACCTTTGAATTTTCCCTTACCTCTATGAATTGTCTTTGCTAGTAGTTCTTCAAATTATTCTACATCTTCCTCATCTATCTCATTATCACTAGAAACATATTTTACCTTTTTCTTCTTCTTCTCATTAGGTTCCTTCAATGATAGCTTAGCTTTGAAAGAAGATTCAACATTGTCAAATTTAAAGTTATCAAAATGAAATAGCTCCAAAGTAGTGATCCTACCTACCAAACCTTCAAGAGTCAGATTAGAACCTAGTATACATCTTAGTTCTTATATTGTAGAAACTCTAATAGCATAAATGGGTAGTAGTGTTCGCAAAACTTTTCTTAGTATAGTCTCATCATTTATCTTACCATTATATCCCCTTATTTCATTAAAAACATCTTTTATTCTAGAGAAATATTGAACAACATTCTCACCTTATTGTATTCTCATATCATCAAACTCAACTCTAAGACTTTTAGATTTGGCTCTTAGAACATTAGTGTCTCCTCCATAAATAGTGTGTAGAGCATCCCACATTTTCTTTGCACTATCACAACCCTTGATATCATCAAACTTGGTATAACATAGGGTAGAGGCAATCTCTAACATTGCATGGTTGTGTTCTTTCTTCTTTTTTAGATCTTTAGTAGTTAGGGCTCTAGCAGGGTCAACATGCTCTTTGGTGATGGTAGATTGTGCATGATCTCCAAGGCCTCTAAGTTGTAGCTTCATCAAACTTAGCCATGCATGGAAGTTATCTTTGTTAAGCTTGGGTAACTCTCTTTTTGATATCTTGATCTTTCTTCTTCTAGTACCTTCAAACTAGTCCTCTTAAACAAATAACTTTGATACCAATTGTTGAAATTATAAAATTTCACATCTTAGTGAACCCATATCCATATAACATATTCATCATGCATGCATCCATTACATCATACATTCACTTAAACTTTAAGGTTACTGTCAAACCAACTTTATAGAAATATAAGCATGAAACATAATAGATTCGATAACACATTTGACATAATGATTTTACATGAAAACACAATTTTGGAAAAACCACTAGTAACATGCTACTAATTCTAACTCTTCTGAAGTGATGCCTTGTGAAAGGCCAACCTTGTTACAGGTTACAATGCACATTGTTAAATGTTACCTAGTTAGAGGATTTCAATCACCCTATTAGGAGTGAGCCTTTTTAGAGGACTTTAGATCATTCACTTGGAATTTCACCTAGTTAAAGGATTTATAAATGACCATTAGGTCAACCTTAATACAAAGGATTTACCCTAGACTAATACAATAATTAGAGAGTAATAGTAAGGATTGATCTAATAACAACTTACAACTCACTTTCTAGATTACATATCTTTGTTTCAGTCCTCCTTTCTTCTTGGCTTTCATACAAATTAGCTCTGATAGATTGTCCACCCTTCAAGCTTCCATACCCTTAAGTCTTCTTACTTAGCATGTCAATTGCAGACTATATAGTTTGGCCACCATATGAAACAACACCCTAGACTCCTTTTCTTTCTTGGATTCTCGCACATGCCAACTATTGTTTCATGCCTTGTATTCCCTTGTAAAGAGTAATTAGATATTTTTCATTCATCCTACATCATCCATTTTAGGGTTAGGTTGGATTAGGTAGGATACAATGAATCTACCCATCTTTTCATTTTATTCCCTTCTAGAAACTTCTCCTTCAATCCTCTTTGAATTCATCTCAAAATGGTCTATCTTGAATTTTGTACCACCAACTCATCAAGATTATCTTCCACATGGTTCATGCAATCCAAGAAATCAAACTTGCTAGCTTAGATTCATCGAATTCATGATCTTTCGCATAATGTTGACACTCGGCATTAACTTGCTTCTAATGCTCAACACAAACTGTGTTGCTCAACATCCACTATCAAAACACTCGACACAAATTTAAAGTTTACTCATTCTCGACATCAACTAAACTTTACTCACCTTACACTGTATCACTTGACATATACTCAAATTTAACTTTGCTTGGCTCCTATTGATTTTCTATTTGACTTGCACTATCTTTGTTCAGCACTTACTGTCTACTTGGTCAAGCTTGACAGACTCAATTCTTCTCTTGTTCTTCTAGACTTTTTCAGTGTATCCAATCTTTGCAATCTTAAGTGAATAATCAATGTACTATAATATCATAGTCTTAATTGATCCTTGTACTTCTTTTCTATTTCATAACTCAACCTTTTCTCTAGGTACTATTGTTACCTCATTTGATCAAATCCTCTTCATCAATCAAACAAATGATAGTACTCAAATCATCTAAGCAATTGTCTTACTAGTTATTAGTAGGTTTGACATCACTGAGAAAAAAATGATTGAAACACATTCTCATACTAGTATCAATTTTTTTTCAACAAACATGTGGGTTTATTTTCTTAGATAGAAATATAATTTATTTATAACTTTTAAAAAATGGAAAAGCTTGGTTGAAAATGAGATTGCTTAAAGGGTAAAATATCTCAAATTTGATAATGGTGGTGAGTATTGCAGCAATGAAATTGAATATTATTATCTCATTAATGGTATTCATAGGCATTAAACAATTCAAATGACTCCACAAGAAAATGGAGTGGCTAAATGCATGAACATGATGATAATGGAGCATAGAAGGAGCATGAAGTTTTAAGTTGGGCTGCCCTTAACCATGTGGGCATAGGTTGTCAATACCATTGTATATTTGATCAATAAAGGTCCCTCTACTCCTTTGGGTTGTGGTATTCCAAAGGAAGCACAGATTGGTAAGAAGGTGATTTTTTTTCTCATAACATTTGGTTGTGAAGCATGTGCACATATAGATTTTGAGAATAGAATCAAGTAGGAAGCTAAGTTAAAGAAATGTGTATTTATTGGATATGGCATCAATGAATTTGGTAATAGGCTTTAGGATTTTGAAAAATATAAAATTGTAGGAAGCAGGGATGTCATATTCAATGAGAAAGTGTTGTACAAAGATTTGTTTCAGCAATATGAGAAGAAAGAAAATGATTAAGTAGTATTGGATGATACTTCAAAAGATGATGTTCTAGTAGTTCCTCATGCTTTACAATAACAAATACCACAAGCCCCAACGAATATTAGATGGTCAATAAGGCTAAGTAGACCTCCAGAAAGATTTTCTCCCTCTTTTTATTCTATTTTATTAATTGATGTAGGTGAACCAAAGTGTTATGATGAAGTTATACAAGTGGATACAAAGCTTTAGTGGGATTCTTCCTTGATAGAAGAAATGGACTCCTTGCTGAAAATTCAGACTTGGGATTTATGTATGTTTCATGTAGGTAAAAGGGATTTATAGGCTGAAAGGAGAGTATGGAGGTAAGATTTAAAGATAGTGTAGTTGTAAAAGGAGTTGCACAAAAAAAAGTAATTGATTTTGAAGTGATATTTTTTCCAGTTGTTAAAATGACTTCTATTCATACTATTTCAAGTATTGTGGCTATTAAAGATTTGCATTTAAAGCAACTTGATATTAAAACAACTTTTCTTCATGATCATTTGGATGAAGAAATATATATGGAACAACCATAGGGATTTGACATCAAAGGTAAGAGTAAACTTAGTGTATAGATTGAAGAAAAGTTTATATGGCTTGAAGAAAGTACCTCAACAATGAAATCTTAAATTTGACAATTTTATGCATGAGCATGGTTACACTTGGTGTCATTTAGATCATTATATTTGTTTTAAGTGGTTGGATAATGAAATCTATATTATTTTATGTTTATATTTTGATGATATGCTTGTAGATGGGTCTATCATGGATCACATTAAGGATTTGAAACAATAGTTAGCACAATCATTTACTATTAAGGATTTGGGGTGAGAAAAACAAATCCTTGGTATGAAAAATTTGCAGAGATAGTAAAAATAGGAAATTTACTCTATCTCATGTTGATTATAGTGAGAAGGTGGTACAACATTTCTCTATGGAGAATGCCAAAGTTGTCATTACACCTTTTCTTGGTCACTTGAAATTGACTAAGGAGATGTGTCCAAAGATACAAGAGGATGATAAAATGTCCAAGGTCCCTTATGCTTCAATTGTGGGAAGTTTAATGTATGCTATGGTATGTACTAGGCCACATATGGCAAATGAAGTAAGATTTATTAATAGGTATATGATTCATCTTGAGATTGAGCATTGGGATGCAATTAAATAGATTCTCATATATTCAAAAGGAACATCAAATAAATGTTTACATTTTGGGGGATCTACAAAAAATTTACAAGGCTATGTTAACTCATTTTTGGCATGGTATCTGAATACTAGGCAAAGTACTAAAAGATGTGTATTTACTATTAGAAGGAAAATAATGAGTTGGGTTTCTTAGTTATAGAAGGTGAATTCTTTATGCACTACAGAGGAAGATTATTTTGTTTCTATAAAGGAATCCAAGGAGATGACATGGCTTCAATTACTTATGGAAGAATTGGGACACCCATAGAGGGGCAATTGTTTATTTATTAATAGCCAGAGTACCATTCATCTTGCCAAGAAATTTTCTCTACATTTGAAGACAAAATACATACAGTTGTGGTGCCATTTTATTTGATCAATTTTGGATGATGGATAGTTAAAGCTGGAAAAGATACATACAGATGATGATCTCTTCTTCAGCTTTGGTTGGTCTCCTAGATTGAATAGAATAAAGGAACACCTGAGCCTAGGGTGGTTTGATCCAGGGGGAGCCTCATGTGGTAGTGGTATTTCTATAGGATTAGTTTCCATGTGGGAGATTTTATTTAGTATGGAACCTGATCAGTCCCCAAGTGGGATATTCTTGATATGTGGTGATTGATTTGAGGACATCACCTTGGAAAAAAAAATTGGTTGACTCGTCAAGGATATTTGAGTAGAATCGTCAACCATTTCTCAAGGTTGAATCATCAATTATTTTTTAGATTAACTTGTTAGAATTTTTTAGCCATAATTTGTAAGCAATAAAAGTTTGTATAAAATGGCTTAGGGTTAGGGATTTCATAATGTATGATGAAAGAGTAGATTCTTGTGGTGGTATTGAGTTGTAAGGGATTACAAATTGTAATCAAGTTGTAATCACTAGATAATAAGGATATTGGACTCGATGTTAATGGATGTAGCCCAAGGATTGGGTGAATCACTTTAAATATGTGCACCTTGTGTCCTCTTCTATGTTGTTTATTATTTTTTGATATTGGTTATATTTTCAAGTAATTTTTTATTTTGTCTCTTTAGTCCTAACACTTACCCTATTAGGAGTAACCTTGTTAATAGATTTCTAACTCAAATTAATAAGCCACCTTGTTAATGGAATCAACTTCATATTTGTTAGGATTATTCTCACCTTTCAAAATTACCTTGTTAGAGGCTTTAAACTTGAGAACCTATTAGGGTTGCCAAGATGACTGGTCTAAATTTAAAAATTCACCATTGCTTATACAAATCCAATTTAGTTACACCATCTATGCCTTCTAGAAGACATTTAACTACCAGTTTGGTTTCACAACCCTTTTACGATCTCGTTATCCAATCTCACACTTGCAAAAATATCATTATATCATAGAAATGTACATCTCAACATTATGGTAATCCACCACCGAAACCTAAATGTGCTACATGTGTAATATACCTTTAGTTGGCCAAAATTTATTACCAAACCCTACTCCATCATCAGTTGGTACCACTTGATCATCTATTTGAACTATACATTGATCCAACAAAGAATATATAGTTGTTTCACTTTCTCTAATGAAGATGTACACTTCCAAGAAGTTCCATCATAACTGCCAATGTATAACCAATCCTTCATAAAATATTGGTTTCATGTCATTATCACATCATCAACCATTTTTACATGATGCAAGAACTAGTGAAAATGGCCTACATGTTACTAGTTTAAGATCAAACACAAATATTCAATGTGCTCTTCATTTTTCTTCTGGCCAGTCTTTAATTGATCCAAAAGATGACTTGTTGTAAACAAAATCATACAAAATTTTAATGATAATTAAATAACTAATTAAACATCATAAATAAGTAATTTAATCTCCTAAAACATCATAGATTTTATAGACCAATTAAAATATTCACTGTCTACCATAAACTAATCAACGCAGTTGTACTATCTCACTCCAGTCAATCATAACACACTCTATACATATCTGTAGAGTAGTCTAATAAGTGAGTTTTGAAAGTAAGACATGTTATTCAATAAATCTTTGGTAAGACAACCTAATGCTCAGTATTGTTTTACTTTTAAAGGTTTTTGTCACAATTACAAGAGTTAGGGTCTAAGGCATTTGATTGTAAGATGAGAAAAGTTCAAATGACTTAGTGTTTTAATTATCATAATATTAGCCATAAGTCAAAAGAATGCCAAAAACAAAATGAGAATCTTCAGGAAGGAAAGCAATGTTTAGTTTTCTTCATGGAACTTGTTATTTATGCAACACTTTTGGGCATAAGGCCAATCAACAAGGTATCCATCATTAAAAAAAAATGTAAAATATTTTAAATGTGGGAAAATTGGGCACTATGGAAAATTTTGTAGATTTGAGAATGTATCAACTAGCATTGAAAAGGGTCTTCAAAATATTGAAATCAATAAATCATAGACAAAAAAGGAAGTGACAGAGAAATTTGAATGTGAGGAGACACTAGTAATGTTAGATCTTGGCATTGGCTCAATTAACAACTAAGGTAGGTGCTTTGACTCAGGGGGAGAATAAATCATTTCAAATTATTAAAACTCCCCTACCCAAATTCATGTTGGTTGGAAATAGTTTTATATCGGTGAGAAAAGGTTAATGCATTAATAATGAAAGCATGTTATTACAAAAATTATGCAGGGTACATCAACGATAATAAATTTTAGAAAAAAATTGTTATCATGAGCATTTCTAGTTTTAGAAAGGAGATTTCAAGTATTTTCACATTACAAATTGAAGTTTTCATTTTTGAATTCATTATATAGAACTTAATAAATAGGGTTACATAGAGTTCTCGTGGCTCTTAAATCTTCTACTCATGCAGACTCAAAGTATGGAAAGAGAAATATTTATCTAGATGAGTTCAACCAAAAAGGAATAAAAGATTTGGAATATGGCTTACTAGAGAAAGGCGTGAAGAAAGTGAAGGATCTAGGATTTAACATTTGGGGAAAATTCTTGTGGTGTGACAAAATGAAATTCATCTTGTTCATATTAAATAGGTTTCAAGAAGAGACTTTTTTTTTATTAAGAAAAATAGGTTTTACAGGGATCCTAAAACCCAAAAGTTCTTACATAAAAAAGGGTTGCATTTTAACAAAAAAGCCCAGCAATAGAACAACATCCAACCAAAAGGCCAAAACAAAAGATAGGGAAAAATCCAAAAACAAAGAAACCTACAGAGACAATAGAAATCAAAGACAAAACTTTGAAAATTCTTCACTTGCTCCCCCACCTTCCTTTCAAGGTCCTAAATGGTCTCTGCCACTTCGTGGGCTCTCTAAATCTCCATCACCAAGAGCTCATGGTTCTTCTCACATCTCTAATCCATGTGGCTCTGGGTTATGTCTGTTATGGTGTCCTCTTCCATCCTGTCTTCATCATTTGCCTTCCCATCCTTATCCACAACAAACCCCCTAGCTTACAGCTTTCCACTAATAATGACAATGTTTTCATTGAGAGAATTCAGAATAGTTAGCATCTATTTAGCCATGTTGTGGTTGAAGTTCAACATATTTTTTATCCTTTCTTCAACCATCTTGATTTTCTTCCCCTGGTCTGTCGGGTTCCCTTGCTCATTCTTCTTCCCCTGGCTTTCCATCTGTCCCATTCTTTCTTTTACCTCCTCTAACTTGTTAAAAAACCATTTTATAGATTGAAAGTTATCAATCATTTTTTTTTTGCATTGTTGAGAAAATTCATACCCACCTCCCTCGCATTGTCAGTGATGGCCACCAGCACCGGTTCTATTAGTTCTTCCAATTGAATCTTGCCCTCTTTTTCTTCAAGAATATGGGGGTTCATAACTTCTTCGATAATCCCCATTTTAGAGGTTCTAGCATTGAATTTTTTCCAAGCCATACACCTATCTTTTATTACAACCTCACCACATATGTTTCCCTCCTCCATTTTCTCCTTTTCTTGTTCCTGTGGAGGAATGGGAAGAGGAGGGAGCACAGAGATCTCTGGCCCCATATCATTTTGCCCCTCTAGTGGCATGTCCTCCTCTTTATTCCTCCTCTACTTCTTTTTGGGGTTACCAACCAGCTCCTCTCTAGTCTCAACATCCTCCCACTTATTCTCCTCATCTGTTTCCATGTCTTCTCCTTCCCCATTGGACTCTTCTTCACCTTGACCAGTTATTTTGGGCACATGGCCCCTAGGGCTTTTCCTGTGAGGAAATTTACTAGGAGTGAGAGTTTCCTTGTCTCTCCCCCTCTTCTTCCCCAATAAATGATATTATTCCTCCTCCTCCAAGCTTAGGCTCTGGATTTTCTCTGTGTCTGAGGAGAAATTGGAGCTCCCCATCTCCTCAAAAGCAGCCACAGTTTGAGATAGGGGTTTACTCCTAGACTAAACTTTAAAATATTCAAAAAGAAAAAGAAGTAAACCCTCATGTAGGGCAAGGCTAGCACTAGGTTTATTCTTATACCCCAAAATATTCTTTTTCATGGAAGAATATAGATAATAAGGAAAAGAAACCTTAGCTCCATAACAGAAATGGTTAATCAAAACAAAAGGATGGGTTCTAACCCCGTTAAACCTTATATCTAGAGAAATAAACTCAATGATGGCCCTCAGTACATACCCCTAGAGCTTCTTAATTGAGTTCATCTCATAGTAAATCTCACTTTTCACCAACTCCTTCTCTTATGTGTTCTTAGCAAAATCCTTCACCGCATTCACAAAAACTTTTTTGTCTCTGAAGAACTTCATACCCTCGTCAAGGATTTCAGTGACATAGGTGATTACATCCACATTGACATGATGTGACACCCCATCAATCTTAACCTCGCCATCCTTCCAAGAGTTTACCATGAGATTGGTAATTGTAGAGTCATACCCATGAAGATTGGCTATGTAGTTAGTGATGCCACCCTTTTCAAGTTTCTCCCATGCCTTGGTTCTCTGCGTCCATTTCTCTACCTCTCCAACTAGTTCCCTTCTACTCCTTTTTCTCACCATTTCAATAAGCTGAGTGATAGCCTTTCGCATAAACACAATCTTTTCTTCACATTTCTTTGTCCTTTGTTTGCTCCATCCAAAACCACCTTTTCTTTCAATTTCAGAGAATTGGGAAAGAAAATAAGCAACCCATAAAGCATGGCGATTAGACATCAAATCTGTTATCCACTAGTTCCTCCCATATTTTCCATAAATGCATTTACTGTCACACATATTTGCATTAGTTTCCATAATAAACTAGGGATTTCACTCGTACCTCCCTAGATCCTCTCCTGATCAATTAGGCCTTTTGCGACTGACAAAATATTCTCTCTGGTGGTCCATATTGTCATTGTTTCTTTCTTGACTACCTCATTGACAAACCAATCAGCCACCAAGTTGGATTCCCTATACTCATGGTTGACGTGTACATTCTCAAACTTGCCAAGGGTAGTACAAATTTGTTACACTATGTTTGCAATGGTCTAGGTAGGTTGGAGGTCACCTTTTATGCATCTAATGGTATTGTTTGAATCCCCCTCTAGCCATAAGTTTTTGACTCCCACTTCCAGCACCAGTTTAGTAGTGTGGAAGGCAGCACTACCTTCTACATACTGATTTGTTTGGATTCCCAAGGTGTAGGAGAGAGCAACAATACTAGCACCATAACTATTTCTAATGATTCCCCCACATCTCGAAGGACTAGGGTTGCCTATAGTTGTTATATCAAAGTTGGCTTTGTGCCAACATTCAAGGAGGAGTCTCCACTTCACCCCCTATCTTTTCATTCTCTTGTCCTTCTCCCTTTCCTTACTATTACCACCTTCATCAAGATCTCCACCCTTCCTGATAAGAAAATTATCTCTCATATTGCTATTGATTTTATCCACAAGTACATTAGTAGGAGCCTCCCTATCTCTAAAAATTTAGTTGTTTCTCTCCTTCCATACTCCCCAGTGAAAATGGGGCAAAGTCCATATGCTTTTACTATGCAAATTTGTGCCTTTGTACATATTATCCCACTAACAAAAGAAGTCCAAAATATTTATTTTCTTACACTAACTAACCCCATAGTTCTTAGTGAGGTATTCCCAGACCTCCATCGAATAAGGGCAATGGATGAAGATGTGATTAATCGTCTCCAAGTGGTGTTTGCAAAGAATGCATCTATTAGGTATATGCTAACCTCTTTTTGCCAAATTGCCTAGAGTATGAATTTTATCTTGAAGCATCAGCCAGAAGAAAATGTTAATTTTGGGGGTAAGGCCAAGTAGCCAAGCCTTAGCCCATAGAGGTGTCTCCGTTAGGCTCCAAAGGGAGTTGTACCCTGAGGCCACTGAATAGGATCCACTTGGATTACCCTCCCATATCAGTTCATCCTTATTATTACTCAAATCAAAGAGTTTAACATCACCATTATTGGCTTGAGATCATTTGAAATCAAAGACAGGTCTCTCCATCCCTAGTCCATTCTATAGTCTCTTACTTTCATTTTGAATAGCCTTATATAAGTATTGGCCCAGTCATCATATGTGGGGTTATTATTGAGAGGGCCCTGAATCAACCAATTATCATGCCAAAAGACGATGTTCTCTCCATTCCCCACTTTGCATTTGGCCTTAGAGTTAGCTAGGGTCCTTGCCTTTAAGATCCCATTCCATATAATCGAGTCATTCAGGATGTCAGAATCATTGATCAAATATCTTAGAGAAGGTCTTCTAATGTACTTATCCACCAAAATATCTCTCCATTCCCCAATACTGTTAAATATGCACCAGACTTGCTTATGTTGAAGAGCATTATTAAGATGCCTAAGTTTTCTGTTTCCTAAACCTCCATAACACTTGGGGAGACATGCATTATCCCAAGCCACTAGGGGCTATCTTTTATGTTCCTCTAGTTTGGACCACATAAAATCTCTCTAGATTTTTTCCATTTTCTCAGCATATTTGATCGAAATCCCAAAGAGACTCAAGGCATATGTTGGAAGATTCTAGAGAGTGGACTTCACTAGAAGACATTTACCAGCTTGGCTAAGAGTGGTTCCTCTCCAACCTGCTAGCTTCTTATTAAACCTATCAATAAGCCCATTTCAGAAAGAGTTTGACAACTTAGTCCCAAATGGAAGTCCAAGATAACTCATAGGCAAGCTTCCAATCTCACACCCAAGAATACCTGCAATCTTTCTTTGTCTGTCTACAGGGGTGTTGATAAAAAAATACTGAGCTTTTTTCCCAATTAATAAGTTGTCTTGTTCCCCTAGTATACATATCTAGTAATCTCTTCATCAATTTGGCCTCCACGACCGAAGCTTCTCCTCCCATTATAATATCATCCACAAACTATTGGTGAGTGAAAGATACATGCCCTGAAGAAGGTTTAATTCCTCTTTAGGACCCTTCCTATCTTTTTCTCTGAATCAATCTACCTATACACAAGAAGAGAATTTGTTATTGAATAGAGCTTGTGTCATAAAAAAGGATGTGATTAATGATATTATTGGGTTATGTAGTGAAGGAATTGTACTTGAAAATAAATCTGAGTTAAAAACTTTATATTTAATTAATTTAATAAAGTGACTTGGATTATAAAATATTTAATAAAGACACTTAAGAGATAAGATCAAAAAAATGTTCTAGAAGTCTCTGGAGAAGATGGAGAGGAAAGAAGAAATAGGCACCTCGGGGATCCATTCGAATCAAGTAGTTGTTTATCTCTCTTTTGATTTTTAGATTGTGATTCAATCACAGGTGCATTGTGGAACCTAGGGTTTCTACAATTGTCACAGTTGGCCATTGAGAACAATAACTCTCAATTGGTACGCAATTTTGAGGGTGTGAAATATCATCTGAATTATTGCAGATTGGAGGTGACATTCAGTCATTTCATCAGGGCGACTATTTGTGGCTTAGGGCCAAATTCGGAAGATTGAGTTTTGAGGATCACTTTGGGTATTGAGATTCAAAGATATAATCAACTCACAAGGTTCACAAGATCAGTTGCAGTATTGGACAAAATAGGAAAGAAGGAAAGTCTTACTAGACAATCCTCCCAGCCAGCGTCTCCGTATATTAAGGACGAAGTCTGAACCGAGGGAATCGACTCAGATTTAATTAGGAGCTGTTGGATAGAATTCGGAAATAATTTGCACAAGGCTAGCAGATCGAATGCGTCATCGATTTAATTGTCAACTTTTGAGATTCTCCTAGGGCGGATTTCATTATTGGTATTGCCGCGGATCATGAGTCAAAATCTACCGCATGCAAAAGTATATATGAGCACGCAGGAATCCAATTGTGAACAAGTAGATTTCCGGTCAAGGATTTCTCCTGTGACATCCCATCTTGACTATTACTTTTGGAATTGAGAAACTGGCCACCACACCCCCTTGCCCGCTTAATTGCATGCAAATGTCGCGACTCATGTAGATAAGGCTTTCTTCTTTTTATGAGTTTGTTCTCAGATTTTTCTTTTGCTCGAGATTGCCAACGCCGCAAAATTCCATGATATTATTTGGCATTGACATAAACTGGCTCCTCAATTGCATCTGATGGTAATGGAACACCAGTGTGTGGAACACCTAGTATGTGGGGATGAACCATTGTCTGTGGTCCATAAGCTGCAACCATGCCTCCATAATAAGGATCTGCGTAATGATATGCAGCCCTAACCATAGATTGTCCTATTTCAAGTTGAGAGTGAGGGATCATGAGTTCAGGATGTGACAAAGGCACGGCAGGTACTGGAGCCATTATAGCTGGCAAAACCTGCTGTTGATTTGTCTCATTCTGCTTTTGCTGCTGTTGTTGTTGCTCATCTAGAGCACTTCCAACCACACCACGAAATAAGTTGACCAGGCAATAGAGACAATAATCCATTGAATAGCTGGAGGAAATCCGTATTTCGATCTTCCTGCGGAAGATTGCACTAAAGGACAGACGGCACCCAAATCATGGTTAAACAATGAAACATTTGATTGTAATAGGAATTTCTCGCTGAACATTGAAGGTATGATTATATTTTGCATTTAGAATGTCTTGGTGAATTATGTGAGGAATTACTCCATTCATAGTGTATTAGTACAACTCTGATTACAAGAATAGAACTTGACATTAGTTTGTAACTAGTTCGTTAAACAACCTTGGGTGCTAACTATGCCTAATTATTGAAGTTTTAGTATTTTGGTGTCTAAGAAGCAATAATCCTGTCGGGGATATTTCATGTAGGCTCTTGCCTTTAATTAATAGTTAATATTATTTAGTAAGTTTAAATTAAAATTTTATTATGTTATTATTTAATAATTATGATTATAAATGATCTTGTAATTATTTTATTAAATAATCGATAATTATTATTTAAATTATTTTATGATATTTAATAGACGCATTTTTATTTTCAGAGGTTAATGGTAATGATGCGTTCAAAGTTAAAAATGAAAATGGGTTAAATTGTAAGGGGAAAATTGTAGACTTTATCAAACTGAAAACTTACAACGAATTGAAAACTTAAACCTTATTGTTAACCAAAACTGTGTGTTAAGTGAATTTGAACCCAAGACCTCCCACATGAGAGGCTCAAAAGTTACTGTTGTGTTGTAGGCTCTTGCCTTTAATTAATAGTAAATATTATTTAGTAAGTTTAAACTAAAATTTTATTATGTTATTATTTAATAATTATGATTATAAATGATCTTGTAATTATTTTATTAAATAATCGATAATTATTATTTAAATTATTTTATGATATTTAATATACGCATTTTTATTTTCAGAGGTTAATGGTAATGATGCGTTTAAAATTAAAAATGAAAATGGGTTAAGTTGTAAGGGGAAAATTGTAGACTTTATCAAACTGAAAACTTTCAACGAATTGAAAACTTAAAACTTATTCTTGACCAAAACTGTGTGTTTTTAAAACCAAATAGAAACTATGAAACTACACTACCAGTTGTATGCCTTCTTGTGTGTTGGGTTTGGGGTTGACTTAGAGTGTTGACCAATTTTGGGATGTCTACCAAAGGCCAGGAATTATTGTTATGGTGATGTCATGTGTTGTCATGGTTGTGATTTGTATACTTGATTTTGGATCAACCTTGTTAGGATGATTGTATTGGTAAAATACGTGATTTTGATTGGTGATATTTCAGTACCTTCCAGTTGCTTGTTTAAGAACTGATGCGTGGTTTATGGTCATATGAGACCTTTTTCTTTTACTAAGCTTAGGGTAAGTTATCTATCTGTCATGTTCAGAAGTGGCTTGCAATGGAAGTCGGAGCCCTAAAAAGGTTGCTTGGGTAACCCATTGTAGGTTATGTTAATGAGTGATAACATTTCATTAAATGAGAGTAAAATGAATAAATAAATAAGAGTCATTGTTTTTCCTCGCTCATGCCTCGAGTGCTAGTACAGGCTAGGATGGGAGTAGAGAGGATTGTTGGTTGCGACTTTGCTTCGTTAGTATGTCTTGTTAGTATGAAAGGATACTAGTGCTACATAGAGTCACTAGGGGGGCGGAGTCCAGCGAGGCTGCTAGGGTAACTTTAGAGTTAACTCATGCAATGACACTTTCCCACTTGCATAGTAGATTTCCTACATGTCATTGTTGCCTCTAAGTTTAGATGTCATTTGTGTCTTGGTACCTTGAGTTAGATTTCTTTTAGGTTTTTCCTTGACCTGAATGTTGATTTTGACTTTTAGGACTGTTATCATGTTTGGGACATGAGATTATCTCCTCAGCACAGTGGGAGTGGACCATTTAGGTTCCACGAGGTTGGGTGATAGTGCTTTTTACTTTTACCATTGAGATCCGACAATTTGATGCCATGGCTAGAATTCTCTGTTCTGTATTTTCTTTCATTCTATTATTGTGTACTATGATAGATGATTATACCTATTGTATTGTATTTATTTCATGGATCTTAATAGATGATGCAATCTATTTTATGATGTATATTCTTTCAACCTTTCATACCTTGTGACCTGTACAGTGGATGATTATGCATTATGATTATTGCCAAGTGGCATTTGAGATAATTGTATATTATTTAAATGGATTTTTACTTGTAGTTATTCTTTAATGTGGATGTGTTGTATATTAGTTTTAGTATTAATTAAACTTTAATGTGATTCACCATCACGGGACCCTTAAGAGATGTAATCTGTTTATGTTTGCTTATGTATGAGTGTGTGTTATTGCTTCCACTATTTTATAATTGTTGTTGTATATTATCTTATTTTTTAAAAATGTTTGGCTAACTTAGTAAAACTTATTTTAGGTTAATTTATTTTGGGTTCTTTGGTGAGGCGTTATAGAATAGATCATGAACAATTTGACCCAGAAATCATTGCCTAGTTGTATGAATGCCTTAATCAAGTTTTTTAGTTAATGGTTGCATCTTTGAAAAATAAAACAAATTCTCAATTAAATTTTAGGTGAACCAACAAGACTAAGATTGTCATTTTCCATTCTCATTCCCATTTTTAAGCCAATTGGTTTATAGATTTTATAATTTTCACCAGAAAAATGCCAACCCCATAGCTCAGGTTTTACAATTTTCTCCCATCTTTTTTCTAGGATCACCAAAAACGAAACTTTCCTTTTTTAAATGATTTTCAAATTGACCAGTTTCTAATTCTTGCAATATCATCTCTCTTTCTAATCGTGACTATCCAGTTTCTAATTCTCATGGATATTTTCGATCTTTCTAAATCCTCACTCTCTGTTTTTTCCTTCTATATATCTTGGTGACTTTTTAGAGCTATAATCTTCCCTCTCTATCTTTGTTTATGCAGGAAGAAGCAACATATTAACAAAATCATCTAATGCAAAATGTGGCATTCTACAGTATGCGAATTAGATAATGAATACTTTTATGAGAATATTTTCTTTTTAAAGTGCTACAATGCATGAGAAAGCAATGTTAGCCATTGGGGCATATGCAGTTATTGTGGAGTTTGGCAAATATATGCATGAATTTCATATATGTTTGGAGACATCTTGAAAACTTTTAAGAATATTAGGTTTGTGTTGATTGGCTTGCAATTCAATTCTTATACTTTTGCTTCCCTTCAAAAAATTTTGAAGTACAGTTTCTAATAACTTGTGTGCTAATGTAGGGGCGAAGTTGTTAAAAAGGTTGCTATTGACATTTTAGGAGATTTTGGAATTATGAAATATGAAAATAAAATTAAAAACATGTTACTTTCTATGAAAAGTAATTAATATGCTTTGAAGATGCATGTAAAATTTATAAAATTTACTTTCAGTAGAATATTAGACATGTAATCAAATATTTTGTGTAGGATTTGAGCAAATAAGCCAATCAAATCCACAAAGCCTTCGAATCCCTGCATGCAAAAACCTGTCACAGAAGAAAAAGACGAGAAGAGGCAAGGGTTTGCTAAAAAATGGAGATAGAAGAAAAGTTGCTCTCAAATGAAAAATGCATAAGAGATAATGAAGAAAGTACAATGCTCATCCTTATAAAGGTGAGATAGAAACCCTAAACTAAAAAGCTAGGTTGCACAATATAATTAATAAAATATTAATTATATGCACCTACAAGATAGCTTAAGCAAACTAGAGTAATAGGAAAATTAATTAATTAAATCAAAGTGATTTAATTAATAAATGCAAACAAATAATTACTCTAACACCCCCCCTTAAGCGAAGCTCAGGAGGTAAGCTAACCTAGCACAGCTATGAAAGAAAAAAACAAGTGGGTCCCGGCAACAAGGCCTAATCAGGTACCCAGTACAAGGAAATCTCTATAAACTGGAGTAAAGGAGAAAACCCAGTGGGAAAAACCCCTCTCCAAAAAGAGATATAATGACTTCAAGAGACTCTCTCAAAGCCATAAGTACAATGTGTGACTTTAACCCCCCCCCGTGAGAGAGGGTCATGGCTCCAAAGCCCCCCCAGAATGAAAGAACCCCTGGATGAATGAACAAACCACTATGACTCCAGTGCAGAGGAGTGAAAGGTAGTGGACACTGTAGAGGGAACCTCGAAAGATGAGGTGTCACTGGAAGGCCGAGCTGATGCTCAAAGGAGTAGACACGAGGATCCTGAAAGGGAATCCCCAATGTAAGTGGTATGACAGGTGTGCTGACATTGTCATCAAAGAGGAGATGAATGTCCTCTATAGAATTTTCAACAACTACACCTGGTGGCTTGATGAATGGAGCTGGAGGATCAAGCAGTGCTGAAGAAGAACTCTGCTGAACAGAAAAGAGCTCAAGAGGAGGTGGCAAGGCAGTTACAACAGCAGTCTTAGGAACCACACAGAGGTTCAAGAAACCTGACTGTACCACATGATGCTCTCTCAAAGGAGGAGAGTCGTGCTCTGGCAAAGGTGGACCAAAGTGTGAAAAGGAGTAGAGACGGGTGGAAAGATCAACTGTCCCTGTAGCAACAATACCTCCTGTCATACTATCCCAGATGAAAACTAAATCTGGAGTGAACTCAACTGTCTTCCCGGACCCACTGTGAGAAATCTGATAAACCGAGAGAAGGTTTGCAGACAGAGATGGAACATACAACACATCATTGAATGTGCCATCCTGAATGCATACAGTGCCTTTCTCGCAGACTGTCATAATAGTGTTATTCCCAATGATAATATGGGGAATAGGAGAAGCCTCAAAAGAAGAGAAGATCTCTCGAGAAGATGCCATATGGTGAGAAGCACCTGAATCCAGTATCCAAGGAACCTGTGAAGGGAATGTGAAAGAAGCCCGCAATGCATGACCCTTTCCAAGATCCTGTTCAGCTGTAGGATTGACAGAAGAAGACTGATAAGCAGACCCTTGTGAGCCAGAAGAGGATGGAGAGGAAATATTTCTCTTCTGAAGAAGAGCTTGCAAATCCGCTATCTGTTTCTCATAACCATCAAACTTCTTCTGATAAAAAAATGACTCATCATGTGTTCCCTTCTAACAATAGGAACATGTAGGTCTCTCAGTCTTCTATTTCTCCTTCTTAGAAGAAGATGGTGGGCCAGTAGAGTGCTGAGAAGAGGAATCTGATAACTGCTTCAGCTTCTGTTTGCTCTGAGGTGGCTTGGCAATCAATGCCTGTGACTGTGAACTTGTAAGAGAATCCATACTAGTGAGCTTTGATTGCTCACGAGTCAACCGGTCACAAAAAATCTCAAAAGAGGTCATAACATGTCGTGCACCTAGAGTATCCATAGTGGAGTAGAAGGTAGAAGTGAAAATCTGATAAGGTCCTCGAAGCTTGGACAGTATCAGAAAGATACACTCATTATCAGATTTTGTCTTTCCTGCAACCTGTAACATAGATCGAAGAGACTTGAATTTCATCAAGAAATCCTCAATGCTGGTGAATGATTCAGGAATCAAGGAGGTAAACTCCGCATCTATCTGTAGAATCCTGAATTGATTCATTGTGCCAAATAAGGTTGAAAACTTGTCCCACATAGCCCTGGGTGTATTCAAACCATCCAGGTGAAACAGTAACCCCTCTGAAATATTCATTGCAATGAGGCCCATTGCCTCATCCATTTTATTGCGCTGCATAAGAAGCTCATAAGGCCTCTGTAGAACTGGCTGAGCCGCATCGAGACATGACCATAACCCCTTTGCCATAAGCAATCTAGTCATCTGTCCTTTCCAAGTATGGTAGTTGTGTGGTGTAAGGCAGGCGACATAGGAGTCCGCCATTGAGAGAAGAAGACGGAAGTAGAAGGGTCTTATTCTGAATTAAAGTACATAAAAGGAAGTGCCCCCCCGCCCACACAATATATAATGATATCCCTCAAATACCAAAGAAAACAACTATAGAAAGTATAAAAATTGAGAAAAGAACCTGGATTTTGGATGAAGAGAAGAGGGAAATAGAAGTCTCTACTTCAACTCTAAAATTGGAAGCTCAAATGAACTCAAAATGAAACGAAACTAGTACCATTGTCTCCGTCTCTGAACCAGCTTTTCGGCGCTTCTTTTGGATCGGAAAAAGACCTCCGTATGCCCAAGTTAAGGCCAAAAAATCAACTGCAGGTCCAAGAAGGGAGCTATCTGGAAAAATATAGGCATGCGAAAAAACTTGACGGCCGTATGGCCGTCAACAACCAGTCACCAGGAAAAAATCTGGCTGCCGGATTGATGACATCATCGATCAGTTAGATGATGTCACACCGAGACTGCTGCAAGTGGCGGCGCTGCTGGAGGAGGTGGTGCCCGGGCGGTAAACGCCGGTGGCGCTGCCTGCAGTGGTGGCGGTGGGGCGGAGGCTGCGCCGCAGGTGGTCCGCCGGCTACGGCTGAGCTCCGGCCGGGCGTGGGTGGCGCTCCAATGGCTACGGGGTGGCGCCGGGGCGGAGTGGCCCGAAACAAAAAAAAATTTTTAAAAATGCCTCGATCTGCGTGAAGGAGGCCGTACGGCCCTGCTGGGCTAAAAAAATTTGCCTCCCGGAGCAACGTTGTCCAAATCGAACAAATTTTATATGGAAATAAGGGTTTTGACGCCTTCTGAATCCATCTGTGACGTCCATTTGGCCTCAACCTGCTCCAAAAAATAGTGACCCCCCTGTTTTCTCAAAAAATACTCAAAAAATTCCAGATCTGTTCTGCCAAACCCTCGTTCTCCTTTTCTCCAAATCACGAACAAGCTACAACAGATCTGGCTCTGATACCATGTAAGATTTGAGCAAATAAGCCAATCAAATCCATAAAGCCTTCGAATCCCTGCATGCAAAAACCTGTCACAGAAGAAAAAGACGAGAAGAGGCAAGGGTTTGCTAAAAAATGGAGATAGAAGAAAAGTTGCTCTCAAATGAAAAATGCATAAGAGATAATGAAGAAAGTACAATGCTCATCCTTATAAAGGTGAGATAGAAACCCTAAACTAAAAAGCTAGGTTGCACAATATAATTAATAAAATATTAATTATATGCACCTACAAGATAGCTTAAGCAAACTAGAGTAATAGGCAAATTAATTAATTAAATCAAAGTGATTTAATTAATAAATGCAAACAAATAATTACTCTAACATTTTGAACATTATTACTTTAATTTTTTCTAAATTAATCCAAGATTGTCTGAAACGCTAGAGCTACATTGTTAGAAATATCATCTTGCAAGGACATATATAAAATACAAATTATGGGGTGGAATATCGAAAATAATTATGAATCACCAAGTGTAGAACCACTCTTCTTCTTTAAGGCTCCTTGCCCTGGGTTCGTTTCTTTGTCTTCTCAAGCAGTATTTTCTTCACTATGCAAGCACTTGTAGTGCTATGAAATTGCTTGCACTTGTAAGCTTGTTAAATAAGTTTTGTTATTTTTCTTTTGACCACTTGAGAGAAAAACCATTTGTCAACTTTTAGTTATTTTCGTGTGTTAACTTTTGTTATGGTGTAGATGGTAGCTACGTTGTTAGAACAACTAATCCTATGAGCAAGTTTCTACATTTTGATTAAAGTTCGTAATGTAGGATCTCGCCTTAGGGCTATTGTTGGAGCTGATTTTTAATGTGGAATGTTGTACATAAAGTTATGTCATTTAAGATATTATAAGAAAAATTAAATATTATGGATGTACATAGAAATTTATACTAATGATATATATAATGGTGTTTAAATCATCATGCAACCCTATCTTAACTTTGTTTGAGTCTTTGATTTGATACAGATAATAATAAATTCTGTAGTGCCTGCCTTAGTTCGCATTTTTCTATTGTGGCCGAACTCTTTTAGGATAGTTTTATGTCGATGATTATTAGTGACATTATTAAGTGACCATTGTGGACTTATTAAAATCAAATGACCCTTCAAGGTCATGTTCATTCTTTGATCCCCCTAGGATCTATTTAGTTACCCTAGTTCCTCTAGGCCTTTTGTCCTTGGCCCTGGTGCTCCTGCACCAGTTAATAGTAGAAGAAGTGTAATTAATTATTAGTCAATTTAAGTAAATGAATTTTTAAATGAGGGCAAATTAAAAGAAAAGAGATATTAATAAGTGGAATTAAATAATTGAATTATTAATAAGATTGATTTTACTTAAAATCAATGAGGATTATTTTAAATAAATGATTGTCCTTGAAGTGTTTAAAGGAAATTGTAAACTAATTATTAGAAAGTTGATAAGTATTATTCTAATGTTTTGAATAATGTGAATGATTTTATCTAAAAGTCAATGGGAACTAGTTCAATGATTTAAATAAGTAAATAATTATCTTATGATTATTTTAGAAATTATTTTAAAATAATGGAGGGATAATTCTATGTTTTATTCGAAAAGATAAATGGGTTGACTTGGAGATTAAACGAAGAATTTTACACACTTGAAATGTACTTGAAAACAAAAACTGAAATCTCATATTTGGCTTAACCATGTGATTGCAAAAGTAAACTAAAATATGTGTTTGTATCTTGTTCTTTATGCTATCCATGTTTGGGGTTTGGGTGGTCCTAGAGTGTTCACCAGTTAGGATGTTTACCAGAGGCTTGGGAGTTATGTGAATGTGATGGCATGTTGATGTTATTTGGTCTCAATCTTTTTAAAACCCAACCATGGTAATGTGATGGCATGCTCTATGAGATGTTTGTATTTACTAATTGTTATTGCTTTCCAGTCTTCTTGTGTGAAGCTGAGGTGTATGTATTTGAGATACTTGACATAACCATTTTTGAGTCATCGATCAATTATACTTGGGTTACTTTCCAGTCGCCTTGATGGGACTGAAATGTTTGTTTTGATCTTGATGATGTCATGTTGTGACATGTTTTGACTTGACCATTTTGGAGTCTTCGATCAGTATTACTTTGAGATATTTTCCGGTTGCTTGTTGAGAATCGATGGATATTATGATTATCAATGGATGCTTTTCAGTTGACTCATGGAAATTTGATGTTTATATTGTGGATTATATTTTGGTATTTTGTGATTTATGATTCCATGAGCCTAGGGTAGGTTATCTACTTGTAGTGTCGGGAAGTGGCTTGCAATGGGGGTCGGGGCCCTAAGAGGCTGCCAGGGTAACTCATTGTAAGTTGTTTTAATAAGTGAAAACATTTACACTAAATAGGGATTTAATGAACCTAATAAGATAATTGTATGTTCTCGCCCATGCCTCAAGTGCTAGTATAGACTAGGATGGGAGTAGAGAGAATGCTTGGTTGCAACCTTGCATTCCGTAGTATGCCTTGTCAGTACGAAAGGATACTAGTGGCCGCATAGGGATCACTAGGGGGCTGGGGTCTATTGAGAGACTGCTAGGGTAACTCTAGCGTGATCTGTGTGATGACACTTTCCCACTTGCATAGTAAGTTTCCTACATGTCTTTGTGTGCCTCTAGGATTAGATGTCGATTTGCATTGGAACTTTTGAGTTAGTATACTTTTAGGATTCCTGGACTTAGAGAGTACTTTTGTTATGTGATTTTGATAGCCTGTTTGGGACTTGAGATTATCTCCTCAGCGCGGTGGGAGTGGACCATTTAGGTTCCACGCGGTTGGGTGGTAGTGTTTTTTCACTCTTACCATTTGAGATCCGTCCGTAGACACCGTGGTTGGAGCATTCTTGGTTGGTATTTATCTTCATTCTATTCTTGGATCATTATGATAGATGATATACCTTATGATGGATGTATTTACTGGTATGTTTCTTATATTGATGATTTGCATATGTTAGATGATGTTATCTTATGCTTTATTTTGTATGTTAGATATCTTTCTGCATATGATGTAGTATGATTTAGGAGTGACATTCCTACTATGTTAATAGTCGATGATGTCTTTGGTGCTTTGGGATGTTACGCACGGAGAGAGATGGCTAGGGCCCATGATGGTCTAATGATGATATTTACGGTTGGGAGGAACCGTGCACTTAGATAATTATGTGTTATGATTTATGGCTATCTTTTACGATGGATGTTATATCTTTTATGATGATGGATGTATCATGTATGGAATATGGTTTCATTTACTTTATTGCACTTTGAATAGGATGATGTACTTTATTTTCACATATGTATATTCTTGTAAGCCTTTCGTACCCTGTGTCATGTACAGTGGATGATTGAGCATTCCAAATTTAATTGCCAAGAGGCATTCAGAACAAATGTATATTATGGACATTAGACTTTCTATTTATTCTTTCATGTGGATGTGGTAGTGGTTAAACTTAGTATTAATTAGATCAAATGTGACTCAACGTCTTGGGATCCTTAAGGAATGTAACCTGTTATGTATGCTTATAGTTGATTGTATGTTATTGTTTCCACTACTATGTGTTTGATGTGAATGGTTTATTTTTCACGATTTAAAAAAAAAATTGTTTGGCAAACTTAGTAAAATTTTAGATTAATTCTTTTGGATCCCTTGGCGGGGTGTTACAAATTCAAAGCTTGAAACTATAGGGTATAAAATAAACAAGTCCATTGAAGGATGAATCAGGTAATATCTTCTCTTTGTATTTAATGGGGAAACCATTACATGAATTAGTAATCTATACAAACTCAATAATATTATAAAACATTTCACATAAAGTTGTTCAAAACCAAATAAGATATCTCATTCTACCCATATAATTATACAATCCTAATTAATTTTATGCATACATTTTTTTCAAACGTAATCAAAATATTGATTAATAATAACATCTTAATCCAAAGTTATATGTAGATCAAAAAATTGACGTTGTTAAAAAAATCTATTAATAGTGAGAGAATTTGATAAATGGAGAAACAAAAGAGACACGAAAACGCTAAAACTAATGAAAGAGAACTTCAAATTTTTGTTTTATTATAGATTTTCAATGGCTTTCAAAGGCATATGAGCAGTCAATATGAAATTATTATAGCTTATTATGAGGGTGATAATAGGAAGATGGGAAAAAACATATTAAAATTGTCCGCATTTCATGTTTTCAAAGTAGTACAAAATCATCAACACAAAATTATATTGGTTTTATACAGGTTCTATTTTTAGGAAGAATTAGAATTGAGATTTTAAGCTTTTCTCCAGTTTTTTTTCCCTGGAATTACTAAGAATGAAACATTTCATTTTTTAAATGATTTTCAAATTTACTAGTTTCTAATTCTTAGATATCATGTCTTTCTAATCGTGCATGTCCAATTTCTAATTCTAGTGGATATTGTTGGTCTTTCTAATCCTCACTGCAATCTCTATTTTTTCCTTCTAACTTAATGGCTTTTAAGAGCTATAATCTTCCCTCTCCATCACTATTTATGATTGACTAAATCATCTAATACAAAATGTGGGATTCTGATACAAAATGTGGCATTCTAAACTTAGATGCAGATCAGACGATGAATACTTTCCTGAAAATATTTTCTTTTCTGAGTGCTACACTATAGGAGAAGGTAATGCTAGTCATTGGTGTACTAGCATATGCTAGTCATTGGGGCACTAGCATATGCAGTTGCAGGTGTGGAGTTTGGCATATATGTGTATATTTGGAGAAAGGTCTTCATAACTTTGAAGAAATCAAGTCAGTGCTATCATTATTGGTTCCCAATTCAATTCTTATAGTTTATTCCCTACATCTTGTGTGTCAATGTAGGGATGAAGTTGTCACACAGCCTACTATTGACATTTTAGGACATTTTGAGTTGTATATATGAAATATATGGAGAATGTATTTGGACTTGTTTATTTCTTAAAAAATTTTACTCCCATTAGTAATTGTGGCATAATGTATTAAATTTAAGATTTGCAACTCTCAAACAATAATTAAATTATATACTTTAAGTGATAACATGCATGCTGATATAAAAACATTACAATAAGGCAACACTTTTATAAAATAAATATCATTTTGTAGCAATTTTCTACATTATAAAACATTATCAGCTTCTATTGTATGTACAAAAACGTGCAACTACTAGTCTATTCTAATTTCCTATTCTTATACTTGTATAACGAAACGGGCCCTTAGAGATTTGTATTACAAGACTACATGATGCATTTGGAGAACCTAAACCCAATTCAAGAAAAGTTGGGTTTGGAGGATAGGTTTCAAGTCTTTTCCACATAACTAAAGTCTTGCACGCTCATAGGCCGAATCATTGTGACAGAGATTTATAACTCCACATCATCATCCTACCAGCTTGCAGCAGTATCGCGTTTCAGAGCCATTTCAAGTGTGACAACACGTCTCTGCACTCTGTTTTCAATGAATGCAATCATTGTTGGGTATTTATAGTTCAAGTCTTAGGAACAAAGTGACGAAATCCTAATTCCAGATTCTGTCACTTTGTTTGCATATTCCCAGCGCATGTGGAGCCTTACAACGACATTATGGATCCAAGGTAAAGGAATATCTATTTCCAGTCTGAATTCAAATAATATTTGGTTCAGTTAAAAACATCATATTTCCAGAGTCCATATAATTGAAGAGTTTATAACTCTGTGACAATGATTTCTAAAACTAAAAGATTAAACTCAAAAACTATTTCTCAATTACTATCAGGGTTATAAAGCACCTGGTTTCAAACTGTTCATTCTTTTTTTATCGGTAATTTTATGGTCCTGTAGGCTGCTCTGGCCTCGCGTTATTGAATTATTTATTTCATTCATTCATGCCATTAGCCCTTTTGACCTGTGTTATATTGAATACAATGACCTAATTGTCTTATATTATATAATAAAGAGTATAAGATTCAATTTACGTTTGCAGCATTTCTAGCGTCCATTAATGTCTATTGATGTCCCATCAAACTTGTCTAAGTCAAGCGTGTCAGAATCGGATTAAAATTCGGTTGGATGGGGATTGGAGATAAACAATCATATACGGACTGGCCAAAATCCAGTTAAAAACAAGATCCAACAGAAAAGATTGTCCTGCTCTTAGGTACAACTACCATAATAGTTTATGGCATGCCATAGTTTGTCACCCTGCCAAGCATTTTGTCACCATTCTGATCATTGAATGACAGCGTATTATATATGATTTTGAAACCTGACATTTTATTTCTGGTCATCGTTTCATACTTAACCTTCATCTCAAGTGAGAATTTTGATATCACTTGAGAAAAGTGATGTAAAACTTCTATCGATTGATAAGTAGAAGATAATTTCTACAGCAAGTCAAATTGTGATATTGCTATCAGGATTTAACTCTGTGATTTTTGAGTCAAACTCATTGACCCATGTTTTATGAGTAGTGATTCATCCTCAATCCATCTCTCATGAGAATAAATTGAACACTTAGCGCTCATTGGATCTAGGTGATGCTCACTGGGTTGAAGTGCCGAGACTTCCCGGGAGGTCACCCATCCCAGTACTACTCCAGCCTGAGCGCGCTTAACTACGGAGTTTCCTCCATGGTTAAACCCAAAGCTTGCAACCCCATTTGCAAAATCTTCACGAAGTGTTGTGCCTTATGAACCATTCATTAGAAAGCCCTTTAAGCTCATCAATTGATAAGTAGGAGATAATTTCCAAGCGAATGAATGGTTTATAAGGCACAATTCTTGGTGAAGGATTTGCAAATGGGGTTGCAAGCTTTGGGTTTAACCATGGAGGAAACTCTGTAGTTAAGCGTGCTCAGGGTGGAGTAGTACTAGGATGGGTGACCTCCAGGAAGTCCCAGTGCTTCACCCCTGTGAGCATCACCTAGATCCAATGAGTGCTAAGTATTCCATTTATTCTCATGAGAGATGGATTTAGATTGAATCACTACTCACGAAACATGGGTCAATGAGTTTGACTCAAAAATCACACAGTTAAATCCTAATAGCAGTATCACAATTTGACTTGTTCTGGAAATTTTCTCCTACTTATCAATTGATGAGCTTAAGGGGCTTTCTAATGAATGGTTCATAAAGCACAACACTTGGTGAAGGTTTTGCAAATGGGGTTGCACTCTTTGGGTTTAACCATGAAAGAAACTTCATAGTTAAGTGCGCTCACGCTGGAGTAGTACTAGGATGGGTGACCTCCCGAGAAGTCCCAATGCTTCACCCTTGTGAGCATCACCCAAATCCAATGAGTGCTAAGTGTTCCATTTATTCTCATGAGAGATGGATTCAGGTTGAATCAATACTCATGAAACATGGGTCAATGAGTTTGACTCAAAAATCACACAGTTAAATCCTAATAGCAATACCACAATTATATCGATGTCAAATCCAACCTCTATGAATTCATCGAGGATTAGATGGAATAGATATCGAACACACTATCAGAGTTTAACAAAGCCATCATCAATCTGCCGTCCTCTTTATCGAATATAGATAATTAGAATAGAATAATACTTGCAATAAAGTTACATTAAAAATATTAGTTCAGAAACAGATTTAAGATATTGAACAGATTTTTACAGAAGTTACAAAGATGGAAAAAATAAAAAATAAAACTTGGGCTTCTTGTGCGAGTCTTTTTCAGATATTCTTCTATTTTACTAATCTATATTTGATTAGGTCATGAATATGGAAGTAGAAAATGCCTATCACCCACTTGCTGGCCTAATTAGAATATAGTTAGAAGAATAACTGAATAAGACAGGAGACAAGGTGTCAAAAGTCTTCATACAATTTTCTGGTATTTACTTTCCGATAACATTCTTTCAAAAAGACATCGGGTTAGATATTCTGCATGAAGAAAATCTAGAAATCATTTTAGTTACTCATTCATTAGGAAGAATTCCGATACTTTGGAAGAGTTGACACTTGGAAGAGTTGGTGTTATTGACGATTACAAAATCAAAACTACAAAACAAACTACATCGTCGGCATACTTTTGGTTTAACTGATGTAACAAATCAGAACCAGGCTATCATTGATCCCTTAAATTAATGCTGCGTGCCAACCATTTCACTTCACTTGGGCACACAGGAAACAAAGAAAAATAATTAACTAATTCAACATTCTTCGACCTGTCTAATCTAATATTAAATGTTTGTAAACCAGAACCATGATATTCAAAATCAGTAAACCACTACCCCCTGGAAAACAATTTAATACAACCCACTAAAACGTATTCGCTTCCACCACTTTACACTAATTCAAAAACTCAACTGCCTTTAACATTGCAGCTTCGGAGTATTAATTAGATATTAGGTCTCAGTGGTTATATTTAATTCCATTAAGAGAATGGGGCGAGATGTTTTTAACTAATGATTCTAGCTCTATTTCTCTATAGTTAGAAACAAAATCTAATTAGTTCCAGGCTTCTAACTAATGATATTGACTTCGGTACTAACTTCAGTACTCCTCTATAATTGGAGGTAAGAAAAGTTATATTTTAGTGATGGCATAAAATTGATTAAATAAGCATTTTCTTCAATTGCATTCTGATGATGGATCACAGAGTGTGATTCTAAACGTTGATGTTAAGAACCTCATACACAATCTAAACCAGAAGCTATTAGTTCAGAATTCTAATGAATTGTTGAAAATTGGTAACGTGAAATCAAATGCTAACCACAAAAACAGAGGTCTTAAAAAGTATTTGATTTTATACAGAAGACTCCTTAAAAGTTGAAACAATAGAACATCTCTGAAATCATACTCTCTTATCAAACAATATTAAGAACCAAGCAAACTTCCCAAATATAGAAGGTGCCATTGAACTCTGACAATTGGAACGTTTACATACAGTAACCACACCAAAAATTCAAAACAGAACCCAAATTTGTTTGGAGTTGCTTTTATCTTACTAAAACCTATTAAATAAAACCTTTAAAAGGAGAAAAATAAAGGGGTTTGAAAATTATTTCAAAAATTCAATAAAATTTAAACATTTTAAACAAAATTATTAAGTTGGTTGACCTTAAAAAGATGAAACAATAATATAATTCTGAAGTTCATCTTTCAAGCTTCTAATATGTTGGCTGTGGTGTAATCATTGGAATTCAATATAATGAACAAAACGGGAAAGTCAGGATTGTGTTTGGGATGACAAATTTAATCCTGGAATACCTAGACAGACACCGTATCATCACGATTCACAATATGCCAAATCAATACTTCCATGATAAAAATGAAGGGAAAACATACACTTTGAAGTAGAGCTTCTCTGAAATACAAAAGAAGACAGAAGCTTTATGCTAGTGGCTCCACCCTCTAGGTCATGTTACAGCTGAACATCATTTAAATATGCCAAATCAATCAAATCAATACTTCTATAATAAAAATAGAATGAAAACATACACTATCAAGTAGAGCTTCTCTGAAATACAAAAGAAGACAAAAGCTTTGTGCTAGAGGCTCCACCCTCTAGGTCATGTTACAGCTGAACATCATGTAATTTCAGAATTGAGCACAGACCACATAATAATAAGTGTTCCGGGAACCTATATCGCCGAACTGCAGTTCATAGACATTCAGGTTTCTTCAATCAATAAATGAGTAAAACCCTCTAAGAAAGACAGTGACAGATATCATATGCTTTACAGATCCTTAAATCAGCAAGCCAGAAATACAAGCTTGAAATAATTATGTACAACAGTGTTGAGACATGTCAAAACTTCTTAAAAGTTTTTCTCAAGATGCATAATGAGCATTACTTGAACACTTTATTAAGAGAGTGACTAGTCAATATAAATTTTGCACCAAGCAGGATCAACCTGAGTGTAAGGATCATACATAACTGTCACAATAACCATCCTCCTTAAGATGAAAAGAACCTTTTAGTTTGGCTGTCCTGTCTTTCAAGCAACGTTGTACACAGCTAGAGGTTTTATACCTCGCCAAATAGAATAAACTGACTACATCAAATCTCCTGTATTCTGTTGTACAAAACATTCAACAATGTCCTCAGAAATATGAGAACCAAAATATCAACTCCCCTTATGCAAAATCCCTACGGTGCAGCAAACTTTGGAGCAGTTCCCATGTGATGTACAATAGGATCCAAAGAATATATACTATCAATCATTTTGTGAAAAATTCCATAAAAAGAATAAATTCCATAAACCAATGACAGAATATGTAAAATCAGACTATTTCCTTCCCCTTTTTCTCTGCTCACTAGCATTTGCCTGTTTCACCCCATTTCTTGCATCAGTATGTGAATCCACGTCTGTAGAAGCTGAAGCTTCATCTGTATTTTGCCAGATAGGCTTCTCTTCATCCTCAACTTCTGATTTTCTAGCATGACGAGCTCTGTTTCTTCGATCCTGTAGAACATTGGTCCATATTTATAATTTTCCCTAATCAGTAACCATCATTCACATGGCTAAAGGCTCTGAATGTTACTTATATTCATATGAAAAATCCAAAGCAAAAACTAATTTTCTTTTAGTGGATAATTAGTAAGCACACCCACCTCATGATAAGGAAACTCTTCAACTTCAAGCATCCGCACAACATGTCCCATCTTAGGTCTTTTTTCAGAATCTGGATCAAGGCATCTTAGAGCAACCAAGAGCGCTCTCTTCAGATTACGTGTAGCTGGTTTTGTATCCATATTGGGGTCTACAACCTCTTCTGAGCGTCTGTTACCAACCATCATCTTTAGCCATTCTACAAGGTTAACCTGCACCGTACCCAGTAAAACTTATTAATAAAAACCTATGTCCATTCATCTCTATGGTCATACACAGCCCAAAACAACTTCGAAAATATTAAACAAACTATACAATCCAAGTGCTAAAAGAACTTCAGTTGAACCCACCTCATCTGCCGGCCGACCATAGTCAACTGGATCTCTACCTGTGATGGTCTCTAAGAGGAGAACTCCAAAGCTATAAACATCACTCTTTTCGTTCAACAATCCTGTATTTGCATACTCTGGTGCAACATATCTAAAATTGGCAGCAAAATCAGCTGAAAATAAGTTTGATATTGTAATAGCTTTAATCCAAACATAGAGACAACAAAAGAAGAAATGCAAGTAACACTAGGTTTTCCAGAAGTCCAAACACCAGGGGAAAAAAGCTAGTTTTGAAATGTTCACTTTTGGGCTTCAAAAAGTCAATACATGATTACGACTTAAGAGAAAACAAACTCCATGCTAATCATGTAAAATAGAGGCAAGGAGCATAAAAAGCAAGCCTGGAAAAGAACATCTGAAATAATATGCTAATCCAAGAATGCAATATTCGTGCGTATTCAGCCAATAATCAAGTTTTCCTTGATATTTATTATCCATTGTATAAATACACGAATAAACAAAAGAGCAGTCAGATGAAATTTTCCGAATCTCTTTCAACAGCTATTGAAGCATTAGAAACATACAACATCTCTTGAAGAATTAGAAACATACCAGCAGAGAGTGAAAGGTTCGTTGAGTAGTTGGTGACAGTAGAAAAATTTAAAAACAATGATATTTAATATAGATTAATTCTATGAAGTATGTTGCAAGCATTTCAAATAACACATAAATGGATTACTATAGAGGTCAAATTTCTTATCTAGACAATTGCACAATCTCATATGATCCTATAGAAATGAGCAGACTGAATATAACCAATACACATAATTTTTTATGAAAAGATGTTGATTTCCCTTTCTTAAATATTGTTTCAGTAGGTTGAATCGAAGTAGCTTGGGATGAAAATTCACGTACTATAGTAGTTGTAAAATTGAAGTCACAGAGTAAGTAATTAAATACTTGACGATAGTTCAGGCCAAGGCCAAATTAAGAGAGAGAGGTTATACCCGAAAGTGCCCATTACTCTAGTTGTGATGTGGCTCTTTTCTGATCCAAGAAGCTTTGCTAATCCAAAATCTGAGACCTTGGCATTAAAATCACTATCCATTAAGATGTTGCTGGCTTTGATGTCTCTGTGAACAACCTTTGGCTCAATAGCCTCATGCAGATATGCAAGCCTGCAAGCACAGATATAATGAATTTGGTAATTCCTCAAAATCAAGAAGAAAATAAATGTCTCATAATATGATGGATACTTTAAATTTTAAGTGCTATGACATTTATGAACAAAGCATTTATTTTGCGAAATTTTGTTAAGCACTGCTACTCAACTCATTCAACAAAATATTAATATGATTTTACAACAGTTTATTAAGCACACGACAACAATAAGTTGCTATCTGAGCAAGTCAGAAAAATGCTACTCACGCCTTTGCAGTTCCAAGAATGACCTTCATACGGGCCACCCATGTCAAAAAACCTTGTTGCCTCATTGCTCCATGAAGCCATTGGTCTAAATTACCATTGTTTACATACTCATATACCAGCATCCTGATCAAAATGTTGTTGTAAACATTAGCATTTATAAAACTTATATATTCAGAACACAATACAAAGAAAAACTGACTACAGAAATGGTATTGATGTTGAGTTCCCATTGTAAAGGAACATGATCAAAATGCCATCAACGAGAGATTCATCTTCCTAAAGAAAAGGTACTTTATTTCCTATATTTGAAACCTTCACCTGTGGGTTCCTTCTATGCAGTACCCAAGGAGACGCACTAGATTTTTGTGTCGCACATGACCAATAGCCTCAACTTCTGTCCTAAACTCCTTTTCTGCTTGTCCTCTAAACCAAATCAAAGATATTGTAAACTGAGAAAACCCCTTCAATCTATTTAGCACTGGAGGCTGCTTCAAAACCGAAGATAAAGATAGAAAGATATATAAACCAAAAAGATGATGATTAACTAACAATAGAGAATCCAATTAAAGAGAGAAACTCACAAATTATTCAGGATGTTCTTCACTGCAACCATAGTTCCATTTGCAAGCTGGCCCTTATAAACAATTCCATATCCACCCTCACCCAGCACATTTTCCCTTGCGAAGCAATTTGTAGCAACTTCAAGGTCCCTAAGTGTAAACCAATGACCCCATCCAAGATGTGAAACTTCAGGCAAACCACTCAATGGTGAAGCTGGATTGATTGCATGGGAAGATGAAGCCCTATAAAGTGTGAATGTGCCCGAGTTTCCCTCATCTCCTGAAAGTGAATTTCCTCCAATCTCCTGTTGAAAGATAGAGCTGCTCTGGCTGTGACTATCCATATCAGTAGATCTCCTTATACCAACGCGGACTAAAACCTTTTCTGATTCTCTGTCACTGGACTTGTCAATGGTAAGAAGAACAGCATCACTCGGAGACAAATTTACTGCCCCTACCCTCTCAACCTTGACTTCCTTAATCTCCTTTGAGACCTTTGGAATCTGGGTCGTTGGTAAGTTTTCTAGAACACTGCTTGATCTTCTTCGAGAAGCAAGCCATACTGATAATAGAATTAGTATTATGACAATAAATGCACCAACAGCTATGCCAATCACAACCCATAATTTCAGCCCAAACAGGAAAGTCTTCTTGGATAGCTCAGCATTTAGAAAGCCACCACCAGATGACATTGTCTCCTGCCAATAAGTCAACAAAACTATCAGTACAAATCTTTGACACAACCTTGAAACAACTAAAACTAACATAACTTTTCTCGAACACATTGAGAATTATAAGCACAATAAAAGTTAATTAATCAACGTGATTGAAAAACTGCAACAAACAAGCAGAGAGAAATTGGCAAGTGAAAATACAAAACAAGTTGCTGGATAACGTAACAAAATGCCAATTAATTTGCAATGCATATACGAAAATGCCTCACTCAGAAATTTCTGAGAAGACCCTACTAAAATCTTCTAATTCTAATTTATAGCTGTGCAGCACCTCTCCTTGTTCAAAAGGGGGTAAAACACTACTGGCTGAGACTAAGGATGGACTTCAACGAAAAAAATTAACTTACAATTTCATGGCAACAAGAATGCAACCAGGTAGAAAAACTTGTGTAAAGGCAAACTATTGGTAATATGCAAGATAAACTAAAAAAAAGATCTTTGGGTCAAGTACACATTGTATAATGAGAATGACAACAAACGCGTGGTCCTTGTTTCGTGTTAGTTTCCCAACTGCAAAGCATATCCGACAGCAACCATAGGGATCCTGACTCCTGTGTAAATTGATTAAACGTAAAACCCCACATGCATAGGGCATAGTTTCTAAATCCCGGTCAACTGTGATTTGTTGGGTATCAGGGCACCCTTCAAGTAGATTACTTTACACATAGATCAGAGCAACAAACTAGGTCTTAAGGGCATAATGTGTTAGCTAATCTTTCCTCAGAGAAGGAATGTCAATGGTAATGAAAAGTCTTAAAAATTTGTATCAAAACAGAGAATACAGAACATCAGTTCTTATTTACGAATGCATACCACTTTCAATGAGTTTCACCAGCAGAAAATCTCAACTACTGTCCTGCAAAAATGACTAGACGTCTAATCTGCTTCCTCTGTGTATCATGCATGTCACTCCGAGAGAATGCCAATTTCAAAGCGCTGTTGATCCAAATGTGAAGGTAGATTCCACTACGCACAACCCAAAGGGCAAGAAAGTCGGAGGGAGAGTTCAAAGATAGCCATCTTTGATAAAAGGGGGAAAACAAAAACAGAGATCACAGAAAATACAGAGTGGGCCAGCGGTTGGGGCGGCTGGAGGGCGGCTCAGAGGAAGTCGTCTACCATAAGCAACATCATTCCAAGCAACAAGGCCCACTGGTAGACGAGACACAAACATATCTCTCATAAAACACTTAGTTTACAAGAATAGATTACAAGATTCCACCAGAAAAATAGCTAATGCCTAAATTTGGAAACAGAAAAAGAGAAATGGGTATG
Organism: Cupressus sempervirens; assembly: GCA_028749045.1. NCBI lineage: Eukaryota > Viridiplantae > Streptophyta > Pinopsida > Cupressales > Cupressaceae > Cupressus > Cupressus sempervirens. The sequence goes on from CM053790.1 coordinate 427,122,470, forward strand.
CCAGTCGTCTTACACATGAATGATCCCGATTCCCCTTTTATCTCAAATGGGTATTGTTCAGTTTGGGAATGCCCCCTCCTCTCTCTCTCAGACGGGTGTAAGAGAGAAGCAGAGAGAAATGCAAATGAAGAAAACGAAGTCGAGACGGTTTGCTTGACGTCTGGTGATGATAATGACAAAGGAGGGAGTAAGGGGCCACCACCACAAGGGCCTAGGGCCAAATCTATTTTCACTCCAACCAACGGTGGAAATCTCTTAGTTACCTGTTACAACAACAATACAATGCGTCTGGTAAAGTGGTCCCTTGCATTTGCTGAGAACAACATATATTTACCCGACAGCAGGGGAGGAGATGAATGAGAAAAAAGAGTGGTAGATATCGATTGGGACTTGTAAAAACTTTTTTTTTTAATTTTCATGTGGTGGGGAGGAGGGAGTGAAAGAAGACACCTTTCCCCTTTCCGTCGGTCGACACGAGTAACACGAGACAATGTGAAACGCCTTTGACAGGGTCGCCACACGGGAAGGTTGACTGCCTCAACCCCTACCTCCTCTCTCTCTTTTCCCTGGTAACTCTCCAAAATTGAATGGTACAGTTTCAGATTTAAGTATAATTTTCTATCACCTCAATAATTTGAAAATCAGTTTGACTTTTGTTTTTAAATGCCTTCCTTGATTGTAAAGGAATGTATTCATTCCAAATGTAAAACCTAGGCTGGTTAACTCACTATCAATAAATCAAGTACAACTAGAAGTGTGTTGTAAATGGATTTTTTATTTTTTATGAGGGGGATTTAGATATTAGGTTGGCTATTCTTTATATAAAATGGGCAATGATCTAAAATATAAATCAATGTTTTTCTTTTTCTTTTTTCTTTTTGTAGCATTATGGAAGTTAAGTATGCAGATTAAGCTAGTAAGAACTTTGTTAAAATCTATCGTGGTATGCAAAAATAGGTTTTTTTTATAAATGGGCAAATAGATGTTGTTTTGCGTGGAGAATATTTGAGTCCATTATATTTAGATGTGGGAATCCTCTGAAGAATTTGATTGTTTAGGAATAAAAATAGATCTCTTAGTTCTTATCGTTCTTTAGGAATTATAATAGATTCAAAATTATGTGAAGGTTAAATATGCATTAAGCAAGATTGAACATGTGTATCATAGCCATAGGATTGATCATATTGTTGGTGTCACTTTATGGATTGGTGGTATTTAGAAATACTTAGGGGAAATTGATGGATTGTGAGGATTTACATTCTCTTAAGTTACTTCTTGTGTCTATGAATTATGATAGATTCAAAGTTGTGTAAAGTTTAAATTTGTGTTCAGTGGGATCAAATGCATGCACCTCAAACACGGGATGCACTATCCTCTCATTTTTCTTGGTTATGTTTTGATATGCTCTTTGGCTTTTGTTTTTCCATCAATTATAGCCAACCTAATAAAATCTTAAATGGGATTATCTTGCTTGAGTAAGTGACTTTAATGTTACATTATTTTTTTTCCCTTTTCTTGTTTTAGTATGCTCCTCAAAAATTAAAGTTCCAAAATTCGCTAAGCTGAGCTCACTAGGGCTTTTAAAGAAACCAAGAACATTTTATTTATGTTCCTATGGAACCTCTAGTGGATCATTTCCCTTTGCCAAAAATTTTGTTTCCCTTTGCCAAAGCTTTCATGGGAATCAAGAACCTTTGGCTTCTTATTCCTGTAGAGCCACTTATGGATTTCTTTCCACCCTTGAAACAAAAGGGATAAAGATTTGTTTTTAATCTCAATTTATCATAAACTATGTAACTTGTGAAGATTGAATGTGTGACACCTCACTAGGGAAACCAAGAGAAATTAACCTAAATGTGCTACTAAGTTTACCAAAATAAATAAATAAAGTTTATGCAACATCAAGATAACAATGCAGAAGCAATATAATATTTCACATCACATGAAGCAATACAAATATAGTTTTCATTTCTTGAGAGTGCCTAATTGTTGAATCTCATTTATGAAAGTTTTAGAATTAGATTTACTCTTGAATACAATTTCCACATCCATAATGAAATGTGTAATGCATGATCTCATAAAAGAATACATAAGGTGTATACATTACCACAAAGTACATCCAAACACATGACATCCATTGCACATATTCTAGGGTATATAAAAATAAACCAAATATAATACATTATCTCATAAGGACCTCAAGATATTAAATACATAATACATGAATGCATAGATACATCAACTAAATATAGAGAATTTCTCAAAGAGATGACATTTGAGAATAGTACAAACTTCAACAATGGAACATCCAACATTGGTGTAAATATGTGGGGACCCCAATGGTAAGAGAGGCACTACCTTTTGACCTTGTGCTAACCTAATTAGGCCCACACCCATTATCCTGGGGAGATAACGTTCAGTCCACACACAGGTAATCAAACCAAAAAATTATCAACACAAATCCTAGGTAAGGGATCTTGAAAGCTCTCTATCTTAAGAGGTGTCACACATACAACAAGGAGGATCCCAAAGGCAACCAACATAAATACACAAATATAAATATATAGGAAACCTATGATTCATATTGGGAAGTGTCATCACATGAGTCAACTCCAATGTTATCCTAGCAGCTTTGGACCTTGATCCCCTAGTGACTCTATATGGCATCAATAACTTCACATATAGACAAGGCTTAATAACAATGCAAGACCTCGATCAAGCACCTTCTCCCACTTTTATCCTAGTATGTACTAGCACTCAAAGCATGAGTGAGGAACATAATTGTCTTATTAACTTATTTTAAAACCCCTCATTTAGTGTGTAGTGTTATCACTTAATTAAGTTACTTACAATGAGTTATTGTAGTAGCCACTTAAGGCCTTAAACCCCATTGCAAGCCACTTCCCCACTATACATCTAGATAACCTACCCTCTCACACAATGGCAGAGTGGTCAAATTTAGGGTTTTCACAAGGGAAGGAATGGTGTTGGCAGGGCCATAACTAGAAGGTTATATGGAGTAATGGAAAAAACACCTTTAGAAAACATAAAACATAAAGGGTTCCAATATATTGAACCCAGAAAACTATGATGGCCCTATAATAATCGGGGTAGAAAATGATTTTCTAAAAGTGGACAGAATCATTTAGAATCAAGTTAAGCCAAAGGTAAGGATGGCCTAGAGGAAATACATGTGGGGCATGGGAGTCATTAGAATGAGAAAAGAAAAGAACATCCAATGAGAAGGTTTACTTTGATAAATTTGGAAGATAGATTTTAAATCAATGGTGCAAAAGTTCTAGAGACCAAAGATTATGGTAAAGAAGGAAAATACCTTGGTGGTTGAACCATCTTAGATAAAATGTTCAACAGTTGGCTTGGAAACAATAGGTCAAGAATGGTTGGATTCGGTAAGTTTCTTGAAAAGTTGTGCTTTTTTTTCTCAAATGTGGTGGGGAATGGCCAATAGTTAATAAGATAAGGACCTCGTGTGATAGGCAATGGGGGCAATTCAGGAGTTTTAAAACCTTAGAAAATGGGTTTTATATGGTAATGGTGCATAGCTCCCATGACAAGGATGTTATTTTAAATAGCAGCCCTTATATGATGGATGGAAAGGGGTTTTATATGAAACCATGGGAGACCAATTATGATCCAACAAAGGAGATGATTCAGACATATCCCATACAAGTAGGTCTGTGAAACCTTCCATAAGAATATTGGAATGAGGAATCTTACATGCTTATAGAGAGTGTGTCAGTAAGATACATCAAAATGATTGAAATGATGGACAAGATGACCCTTCAAATGTTCCTTTATATTTCCATACAATGGAATGCTTGTCACCTGATTCTAGAGCTTTTGGAATTGTATTCTTTAGAAGGAGTCTGAAGGCAAGCCCTCTCAATAGAAGAGGGTTTGATGGTATGTGTAGAATGTTTAAGTGAAGATCGTGAATTAGATGGAAGTGAGGCTTTTGGCAAGGACAGAGACCAAGAGCAAGATAAATTATTGTAAAGAGTGATGCTACTCGTAGAATATCATTCACATAAGACAGAGATGTCATGTGAGGAGCATCTAAATATGGTAACAGAGTAGGAATGCATCATTATCTTTGATAACAAGACAATGGGTGAGCAGGAGGATAGGGGAGTATGGCTAGTGGATAATTGGTGTAAAGAGGAGATCAGTATGATGATAGTATCACCTAAATAGTAGGGTAGAAGGGATGGGGTCAAGAAAATCCATCATAAGGAGGTGATGAAAGTGGTGAGGATGTGAATGACTAGGTTAAGGAAGAAGGGTTGAGGTACCACTGTCAAAGTGAAGAGGAATAGGGTCAGACTAAAAATAAGGGAAAGGTAGATTTCAAATCTCTACAAAAGCCCCAAAGGATCAACCATTCTGATGGAAGAAGGAAAAAAGATCATAGCTATGTGGTCAAGTAGAATGGAGAAACCTAATCACGAGGATAAGAGAGGTGAATCAAGAAGGGAAGATGGTGGGGTGAACATGTTTAGGGACGATGAATCAAATGTGGAAGGGGAGGTTTGAGATATACAAATCTCACCTATGAGAAATCTAGAGATTTATTTTGATTGAGTCAAGGATTCTAGTGGTAACACAATGGAATTCAATTCAGAGGTGGAATCAGAAGAGGACAGTTAGAAAGACTTCCTAGTATTGGAGGATGTTTATGTTCTATGTGATAAGAGATCATTGTCTCAAACAATAGCGAAGGATCCAAAAGCGAAAGTGGGAGAGCATAAGAAGAGAGGTTAGAAATCTAACAAAACTCTATTATTACAGGCAGGTAGTGTAGTTGGGTAGAGAAAATTGAGATCAGGAAGAGGTTATGACTCTTCTCAAAAGCAATAAAGTTATTATCATGAAATTTTTAGGGCTTCAATGCCCCTGATAATATTTTCTTGATCAAGCGAGGTTTTGATGAAGAGAGGTTGAATTTTGTGATGTTGCAAGAGACATAGATTAAAAAAGAAAGACTTTAGTTTTATTAATAGGTGTTTTGGCAGATGAAAATGTTCCTAGGTGGAAGCTTTAGGAGCATCAGGATGTCTGTAGTGCTTGTCCTAGTTTGTATTTTTTCTTTTATTGCCAAACTCTTTTAGGCCAATTTTATGTTTGATGGTTAGTAGTATTGTTTTGAGATTATCAGATATTGTTTCAGATTCAGATAATTTATGATGAGATTACTTGGTACTCTATACTTCATGTATGCATGATGATTATTATAGTGTTTTCAATTATTTGATGATGTTTAGTTAGATGGATTATCACATGTGTTTTCTTATGAATACTTACCCCATACTACATGTGTATGGTGTGCATGTATGTTTTCTTTATGTATGGCATTTCTGATGTGGTTAAGGAAGGGAGTCGTAGTCACTTGCTAGTCGAGATCTACATGATGCACCACTTCCTACCTTTGCCTATTTAGCTTAGAATATTATGTTTGTATATGCGTGGATTTTATGCAGGTTATAGGTACCAAGTATCAACTTCCCTGAATTGTCAGGATGAGCGTACCCTATCGCATTATCTCAATGGTAAGAGAGGGGAGATAAGTTCTTAAGTTCAAATCCTAAACCTTTCTAAGCCATTTCTCCTACAAAATTAAGACAAGTATTTGAGTTGACTACCTTCTGAATGCATCAAATGACATTAATTCATGATAACCCTTTAGTTTGATTTTGTATGTGTTTTGCTATGATGGGTTTTCATATTTTATTTTATGAGTCCTTGGTGATTTTTCTATTAATTAAGTCTAATTAAAAGATTAAATTAATGATTTAATTTAATGAAAAATTATTATGATATTTTAATATTTAATTATATTTAATTAATTGAAAAATTAATTAAATAAAAAGAATTAAAAATTTAAAGATAAAAGTTATAAGAATAAATTTAGAATGTGATAATATTTATTTAATTTAATAATAATATATTTAGAGTTCATTTTTAAATAAATGCTAAATACTATTATTATTTAAATTAATAAATATTTTATCAATTAACATTTCGAAAATAAATTACAAAGTAAAAAAAAGAAATTAATTTATTAAAATTTTAATGATTGCATGATGCGTGCATGAGATTAAATTTAATAAATTAATTAAAAGAGAAGTCAAGTTTTAAAAAATTAAATAAAGTAATTTTAATAATTCAATAAATGTGCATGGAAAAGATTAAGAAAAGATTAAGAAAAGTTAATAATGAGTTAAAGTCTGGTGAACAAGGAGTCCTCTTTGGTGAACGCACAATTAGTGCCCTGATTTTAAAAGAGAACTCTTTATCACCAATGGATGGGTTCATTTTCGAGAGAATTTTAAAAGAGGAAAGAATTTTGAAAAAGAGAAGGCTTTGAGAGGAGGGATTTCTCTACAATCATCTTGAGCATAGCAATTAGCATTAGAGTCCAGGTAGATGCTTGTGATTTTTCGCACAATTGATTATACTCTTTCCTTTCTTGTCTTCATCATGACTATGAATTGTTTGTTCGATTTTCCCTATGATGAATCTTTCAATATCATATTCTGAATTTACTAGAATGCTTGTGAGAATTATTCTGAATACATGGAGATTATAGTATCGTTAATGTAGTGTCTGCCCCTGGTTCGCATTTTGTTATTGTTGCTGAACTCTTTTAGAGCTAGTTTTATCTTGTTGGTTAGCAGCATTCTTTTGAGATTATCAAATATTGTGCTATGGATTCAGTTTATTATGTGATGAGATTACTTAGATTTTGCATTTCATGTATGCATGATGATTATTTTCAGTATTTGCAGTTATTAATGATGATTGGTAAGATGATTTATCATCATATGTGTTTTCTTATGGATACTTACCCCATACTTGCATGTGTATGGTGTGTGTGTTTGCTTTGCGTGTTTGCTTTTGTATGGCGTGTCTGATGTGGTTAAGGAAGGGAGTTGTAGTCACCTGCTAGTCGGGATCAACATGATGTACCACTTCCTGTCATTGCCTGTTTAGCTTAGTATATATTGTGCTTGTACATGCATGGTTTTTATGCAGGTTGCAGGTACCGAGTATCGACTTCCCTGAATTGCTAGGATGAGTGTACTTTATCACATTATCTCAATGATAAGAGAGGGGAGATAAATTCTCAAGTCCAAATCTCAACCCTTTAAGCCATTTGTTCTAATTGGAAAATTAGGATAAGTATCTGAGTTGAGCACCCTCTGAATGCGTCAGATGACGTAATTCGTGATATTAACCCTTGGTTTGATTTTGTATGTATTTTGGCTATGATGGGTTTTCATATTTTACCCTTATGAGTCTTTGATGTATTTTCTATTAATTAAGCCTAATTAAAAAGATTTAATTAATGGTTTAATTAAATGAAAAATTAATAGGGTATTTTAATATTTATTTTATTTAATTAATTGAAAAATTAATTAAATAAAATAATTAAATTTGAAAATAAAAGTTAAAAGTTTAAATTTGGAATGTGACAATATTTATTTTAATAATAATATATATTGGAGTTCATTTTTAAATAAACGACTAAATAATATTATTATTAAAGCTAATAAATATTTTAGAAATTAAGTTTTGAAAATGAAATTTAAAAGTGGAAAATATATTAAAATTATTAAAAGACTCTAGATTTCATGTGCTTAAAATATAAATATATTAAGATTGAAAAGTGGAATTATTAAAGTTAGTGAATGAGATTTAATAAATAAATAAATTAAATCGGAAAGAGTAAATTAAATATTATTTTAATATTTGCTCACATAGGAGTTGGCAAATTCTTGAGAGTTGTCATGTAGACAACACTGGAGTTTTTACTCTAAGAATGCACTAGTTGTCTACACTTAGGAATTAGCATTTTTATTTGAGCGCATGGTGTCTACAACCTTAAGACTTATCTAAAAGGTTGGAGAAGACTCATGCTTGGTTGTCATGCATATCTTCTAGTTGTTTCTAAAGACACTCTAGATGCATCTTAGAGGCCTTTAAATAGAGGTTCTCCTAGTGTGTTTAGGACAAGCTACAAGCTTCAAGCAAAAATGGAAGCTTCAAGCTTACATGCATTTGAGAAGCTCATATGCTTCTACATGCTCATATATTTTTTACATGCTTCTATGCTTCTTCTAGCACTTCTAGTCACTTGGAGGATTCGGTTGGCTTGGATCTTGGAAGAGTTGCGAATGATGGAGAAAGAAAGGATTTTCTATGGACTTTTGAGGCATGGAAAATTAGCATTAGTGTTTAGGTGCACTTGTGATAATCACATATTCTATTTGCACATTTTCTCTTCCTGTCTTCATCATGTCTGTTATATGTGTCTGAAACTTCTCTATGATTGAATCTGTAATTTGAAATTGGAATCTAGATATGTATTTATTTGGTTGCAAAAGAAATCAATAGAGAACTCATTAGAAAACCCTAGCTTCAATTTAAGAAAGAAATTAGATCTGAATTGGGTTTGGGTTCGAATTTATATTGTGAAATTAGATAGACAAGATTTGAAATAAAAATAAAAATTCTAAGTTGAGAATTTGAATGGTTAGATGTAATCTTTCTATCAAATTATATTTTCAAATGCGTACGGACAAACCTATTAGATGGATGAATGGATAAATTTAGAGAACAATTACCTTTTAGAGGAAATTCTTAATTCATCATAAATTGTCTTGTCGCTGCCCTTGGATAGACCCGAACTCAGTAATTCATAACTTTTTATTGTAATCGAATTTATTCGATCGCTCTGGTCAGAATTGGTGCAACTTGGCCCTCTCCAACATATTTCAATTTCAACCCGATCCAACGGTTCATTAGGGAGATATGGCCCTTGTATTGGGACTGTTTTATTCAAAGACAGAGATTTCTCCATTTCTCATAACCAAGAGTTCTTTATGCTTAAACTTTACAAAAATAATATATCAAAGTATGGTATGAATTAAAGATATTATTGCAATCTTCCCTTAGTAGAATCTTATTTTTTATGCATTAGTTTTATATGATTTATTAACTAATATAATTTAATTAAGATTAGTTAATAGTAGGAGAAGTATAATTAATCTATTTATCAACCAACATAGGAAGTATTTAGTTGAGATATTAATATTGGAGATTTGTTATAATTTTTTATTAGTAAAGTAATAATTTGAACATTGATGGAAAGATACATAGTTGACTCTTAATGAACGAAACTATTATTAGCTGATAATCATATAGTTATTGACATAGCTACTAGTTAATTTAATCGTAGAACTAATTAAATTTAATTGGTAATAGAGTTTTATTTGTTTTATCAAGGGAATATTAGTATTCATTGAAAGAATGACGAATGTGGACATTATAGATTTATTAATAAGATTCTCAATATAGCTTGTTATTAAATATTAACAATTTATTATTATTGAACTATGAATATGAATATTTGTGTACTAGATTATAGTTGACTTTTAACTTACAAAATTATAGTTAGTTATTAGTCAACTGATATTAATTGGAACGTTGCCAAAGATATATAATTATTAATTAAATTAATTAGAGTTAATTAGATTTAATTAATAATTATGTTATGTAATAAAGATTTAATTGATATGATTATTTTAACAAGGTTGTAAAATATTGATATCAAAGTTGATAGGTCTTATTCTAATGACTTGAATAATGACCTTAGATATTTTAGTGGTGAGACTTAGTAATATTGAATTGAAAACTATTAGAATAATAAGAGTCATGGAATTGTGTATCAAGGTTAGCTATTTGATTTAATTGATCATTTTAATAAAGATATAATCTTCTTATTCGAAGATTGATAATTGGCTCTTTTATAATATAACGAATAATGATCTTTTGATTATGTTGAAAAGTTGAATTAATGATAAGAAGAGTCATTCAATTTGTAACATTGATCTTAGCAAAATAAAGTAAATGATTTTATTAAGTGTCAAATGATTTAATATGTATCCTTCAGTTATTCTTAGAATGTTATTCTTAATAATAGAAGGATAATGCTATCAGAGAACAAATGGGTTGACTTGTAGGTCAAATGACGAAGCTTAAGACACTTGAAAGTATACTTGCAAACAGAAAACTGGAAACTCCTACACATTATTCAGCTATGTGATTTTAATAAGCCAAAATATGTGTTTGCATTGTGTATTCTATATGCTTCTTGTTTTGAATTTTGGGATGACTAGTGTTGACCAGTCTTAGGTTGTTACCAGAGGCTCGGGGGTTATGAAATGTGGTGGCATGTTGATCTTATTTGGTCTCGATCTTTTTAAACCCAACCATGGTTATGTGATCGTGTGCTCTATGAAATATTTGTATGTACTAATTGTTATTGTTCATCAGTCTTCATGTGTGAAGTTGAGATGTATGAGACACTTGAGCTAATCATTTTGGAGTCATCGATCAGTTATCCTTGAATTATTTTCTAGTCACCATGATGGGACTGAAATGTTAATTTATTTCTTGATGATGTCATTTTGTGACATATTTGACTCAACCATTTTGGAGTCTTCGATCAGTATGATTTTGAGATATTCTTGGTTGCTTGTTGAGAACCATTTATCTTGAGATATATTTTGGTTATTGAAAACCAATTGATACTTATGATTATCAGTGATGCCTTCAGTTGCCCATAGAGAACTGTTGTGGTCATGATTTTTTATGGATTCTTTTTTAGATGCTCATGAAGATTTGATGATTCTTATTTTGGAGATTTGATGATTCTTATTGTGGATATTTGATGCCTTTATCATGGTTATTTGATGATTCTTTTTATGGATTATCTTTTGAATTTTCTTTCTAGTCGTTTGTATAAGACTGGGCTGATTTTATGATTCCATGAGCTTAGGGTAGGTAATCTACTTGTAGTGTTGGAAAGTGGCTTGCAATGGGGGTCGGGGCCCTAAGTGGCTGCCAAGGTAACTCATTGTAAGTTTTGTTAATAAGTGATAACATTTACACATTAAATGGAAATTAAATAAACTTAAAAAGATAATTGTTTTAATATTCTCGCCCATGTCTTGAGCGCTTGTACACGCTAGGATGGGAGTAGTGAGAACGCATGGTTACGACCTTGCATTCTGTAGTATGCCTCATCAGTATGAGAGGATGGCCGCATGAGATCAGTATGGACCCGTGGAGTTTAGCTAACTGCTAGGGTAACTTGTACGTGATAAATGCGATGACACTTTCTCACTTGTATAGTAGGTTTCCTAAATGTCATTATGTGCCTCTTAGAATTAGATGTCAATTTTGTGTGTGTTGGAACATTTGAGTAGTATACTTTTAGGATTCCTAGACTGTTGGAGATTTAAGCTATGTGATTTTGATAGCCTATTTGAGACTTGAGATTATCTCCTCAGCACGGTGGGAGTGGACCCCGTAGGTTCCACGCGGTCGGGTAGTAGCGTTTTCCCACTCTTATCATTTGAGATCCATCCGAGTCACCGTGGCTGGAGCATTCTTGGTTGGTATTTATCTTCATTATGTTCTTGGATCATTGTGATAGATGATATACCTTATGATGGATGTATTTACTGGTATTTTCCTTACATTGATGATTTGCATATGTTAGTTGATGATATGTTATGCTTTACTTTGCATGTTAGTAGGATGTTTTAAGAGTGACATTCCTACTATGTTAATACCGATGATCTCTTCGGTGCTTTGGAATGTTACGCACGGAGGGATGACTAGGATCCACGATGGTCTAATGATGCTATTTACGGTTGGGAGGAACCATGCACTTAGTTATTTATATTTGTGATGTATGGTTATCTTTTATGATGGATGTTTATATATTTTGTGATGATGTATCATGTATGATATGTGGTTTCATTATGTTATTGCATGTTGGATTACTATTGGATGATGATGTAGTTTATTTTCACGGATGTATATTCTTTAAAGCTTTTCATACCTTGTAACATGTACATTAGATGATTGAGTAATCTAAAATGTAATTCTAAAAGGAAACTTGTATATGGTTTAAGAATATTGGATGTATCATTGTTATTTCATAAGGATGTGATGTTAGACGAATAGTTAATTTAGATGTGATTCAACGTTAAGGGATTTTTAAAGAATGTAATCTATTATGTTATGTTATGTGTACTTTTATTCGAATTGTTTCTATTGCTTTCGCAAGTGTTGTGAATGGTTTATCTTTCATGTTTAAAAAAAAATTGTTTGGCAAACTTAGTGATATTTTAGATTAATTCTTTGGATCCCTTAGCGGGGCATTACATTTGGTATCAGAGCTCGAGTTTCAACATTGGGAGCTCTGAGTATTTTGGAATGCCATTAGTGTTAACTAGTTGAACAAAACGAAACTTTGAATTATCATGTGTATCTATTTCAAACTGAAAACTTGAAATTAGGTGAACTAAAACAGAACTTAAAATTGTTACTTGCATATTTTTCATGCTTCAACACTTAGCTTTCAAAACTGAAAATTCTACTGAAAACCTAAACGAAGGCAAAACTGAAAATTGAAACTCATTCCAGTTGCAAACATGTATCTTGTATCTATGTTTCAAGGTAGTATGCCCTTGATTATCTTTGCAAGCATTAAGTTGCTCTTGTTTAGAATGTAGTAGGGGATCTATTTCAGTAGTTGTTAAAAGAATGAATGTTGGATCGATATAGTTTTCAGTTTACCATTAAACCAGAATCATATTGCTCTAAGTGTGTTGTAATATCCTCAGTCAGATCATATTCCCTTGTAGGGAGGAAAAGGGATCAATCGGACCCACATAGTGAGTATTTTAGTTTTTCATTCTTGTAAGCTTCCAAGAGTAAGCCTAATCCTAGGGGGTGGATGTAGTGCCTACCCCTGGTTTGTATTTTGTTATCGTTGTTGAACTCTTTTAGAACTAGTTTTATGTTGTTGGTTAGTAGCATTCTTTTGTGATTATCAGATATTGTGCTATAGATTCAGTTTATTATGTGATGAGATTACTTAGATTTTGCATTTCATGTATGCATGATGATTATTTTCAGTGTTTGCAGTTATTAATGATGATTGGTAAGATGATTTATTATCATATGTGTTTTCTTATGGATACTTACCCCATACTTGCATGTGTATGGTGTGTGTGTTTGCTTTGCGTGTTTGCTTTTGTATGACGTGTCTGATGTGGTTAAGGAAGGGAGTTGTAGTCACCTGCTAGTCGAGATCAACACGATGCACCACTTCCTGCCATTGCCTGTTTAGCTTAGTATATATTGTGCTTGTACATGCATAGTTTTTATGCAGGTTGCAGGTACCGGGTATCGACTTCCCTAAATTGCCAGGATGAGCGTACCCTATCACATTATCTCAATGATAAGAGAGGGGAAATAAATTCTCAAGTCCAAATCTCAACCCTTTAAGCCATTTGTTCTAATTGAAAAATTAAGACAAGTATCTGATTTGAGCACCCTCCGAATGTGTCAGATGATGTAATTCATGATATTAACCCTTGGTTTGATTTTGTATGTATTTTGGCTATGATGGGTTTTCATATTTTATCCTTATGAATCTTTGATGTATTTTTTATTAATTAAGCTTAATTAAAAAGATTTAATTAATGGTTTAATTAAATGGAAAATTAATAGGGTATTTTAATATTTATTTTATTTAATTAATTGAGAAATTAATTAAATAAAATAATTAAATTTGAAAATAAAAGTTAAAAATTTAAATTTGGAATGTGACAATATTTATTTTAATAATAATATATATTGGAGTTCATTTTTAAATAAATGACTAAATAATAATATTATTAAAGCTAATAAATATTTTAGCAATTAAGTTTTAAAAATAAAATTTAAAAGTGAAAAATATATTAAAATTATTAAAAGACTCTAGATTTCATGTGCTTAAAATATAAATATATTAAGATTGAAAAGTGGAATTATTAAAGTTAGTGCATGAGATTTAATATATAAATAAATTAAATTGGAAAGAGTAAATTAAATATTATTTTAATATTTGCTCACATAGGAGTTGGCAAATTCTCGAGAGTTGTCATGTAGACAACACTAGAGTTTGTACTCTTAGAATGCACTAGTTCTCTACACTTAAGAGTTAGCATTTTTATTTGAGCACATGGTGTCTACAACCTTAAGACTTATCTAGAAGGTTGGACAAGACTCATGCTTGGTTGTCATGCTTATCTTCTAGTTGTTTCTAGAGACACTCTAGATACATCTTAGAGGCCTTTAAATAGAGGCTCTCCTAGTGTGTTTAGGACAAGCTACAAGCTTCAAACAAAAGTGGAAGCTTCAAGCTTACATGCATTTGAGAAGCTCATATGCTTCTACATGCTCATATATTTTCTACATGCTTCTATGCTTCTTCTAGCACTTCTAGTCACTTGGAGGATTCGGTTGGCTTGAATCTTGGAGGAATTGCGAATGATGGAGAAGTAAAGAATTTTTTATGGACTTCTGAGACATGACAAATTAACATCAGTGTCTAGGTGCACTCGTGATAATCACATATTTTATTTGCATTCTTTCTCTTCCTGTCTTCATCGTGTCTGCTATATGTGTCTAAAACTTCTCTATGATTGAATCTGTAATTTGAAATTGGAATCTAGATATGTATTTATTTAGTTGCAAAAGAAATCAATAGAGAACTCATTAGAAAACCCTAGCTTCAATTTAAGAAAGAAATTAGATCTGAATTGGGTTTGGGTTCGAATTTATATTGTGAAATTAGATAGACAAGATTTGAAATAAAAATAAAAATTCTAAGTTGAGAATTTGAATGGTTAGATGTAATCTTTCTATCAAATTATATTTTTAGATGCGTGCGGACAAACCTATTAGATGGATGAATGGGTAAATTTAGAGAACAATTACCTTTTAGAGGAAATTCTTAATTCATCATAAATTTTCTTTTCGTTGCCCTTGGATAGACCCGAACTTAGTCATTCATAGCTTTTTATTGTGATCGAATTTATTCAATCGCTCTAGTCAGAATTGGTGCAACTTGGCCCTCTCCAACATATTTCAATTTCAACCTGATCCAACAGTTCATTAAGGAGAGATGGCCCTCGTACTGAGACTATTTTATTCAAGGACAGATATTTTTCCATTTCCCATAACCAAGAGTTCTTTATGTTTAAACTTCACAAAAATAATATATCAAAACATGATATGAATTAAAGATATTATTGCAATCTTCCCTTAGTAGAATCTTATTTTTTATGCATTAGTTTTATATGATTTATTAACTAATCTAATTTAATTAAGATTAGTTAATAGTAGGAGAAGTATAATTAATCTATTTATCAACCAACATAGGAGATATTTAGTTGAGATATTAATATTGAGAATTTGTTATAATTTTTTATTAGTAAAGTAACAATTTGAACATTGATGGAATGATACATAGTTGACTCTTAATGAACGAAACTATTATCAACTGATAATCATGTAGTTATTGACATAGCTACTAGTTAATTTAATCGTAGAATTAATTAGATTTAATTGATAATAGAGTTTTATGTGTTTTTATCAAGAGAATATTAGTATTCATTGAAAGAATGACGAATGTGGACATTATAGATTTATTAATAAGATTCTCAATATAGCTTGTTATTAAATATTAACAAGTTATTATTATTGAACTATGAATATGAATATTTGTGTACTAGATTATAGTTGACTTTTAACTTACAAAATTATAGTTAGTTATTAGTTAACTGATATTAATTGGAACGTTGCCACAGATATGTAATTATTAATTAAATTAATTAGAGTAAATTAAATTTAATTAATAATTATGTTATGTAATAAGATTTAATTGATATGATTATTTTAACAAGGTTGTAAAATATTGATATCAAAGTTGATAGGTTTTATTCTAATGACTTGAATAATGACCTTAGATATTTTAGTGGTGAGACTTAGTAATATTGAATTGAAAACTATTAGAATAATAAGAGTCATGGAATTGTGTATCAAAGTTAGCTGTTTGATTTAATTGATCATTTTAATAAAGATACAATCTTCTTATTCGAAGATTGATAATTGATTATCTTATAATATAACGAATAATGATCCTTTGATTATGTTGAAAAGTTGAATTAATGATAAGAAGAGTCATTCAATTTGTAACATTGATCTTAGCAAAATAAAGTGAATGATTTTATTAAGTGTCAAATGATTTAATATTTATCCTTCGGTTATTCTTAGAATATTATTCTTAATAATAGAAGGATAATGCTATCGGAGAACAAATGGGTTGACTTGTAGGTCAAATGACGAAGCTTAAGACACTTGAAAGTATACGTGCAAACAGAAAACTAGAAACTCCTACACATTATTCAGCTATGTGATTTTAGTAAACCAAAATATGTGTTTGCATTGTGTATTCTTTATGCTTCTTTTTTTAGGTTTTGGGATGACTAGTGTTGACCAGTCCTAAGTTATTACCAAAGGCTTGGGGGTTATGAGATGTGGTGGCATGTTGATCTTATTTGGGCTCGATCTTTATAAGCCCAACCATGGTTATGTGATCATGTGCTCTATGAAATATTTGTATTTACTGATTGTTATTGTTCATCAGTCTTCATGTGTGAAGCTGAGATGTATGAGACACTTGAGCTAATCATTTTTGAGTCATCGATCAGTTATCTTTGGATTATTTTCTAGTCACCATGATGGGACTGAAATGTTGATTTATTTCTTGATGATGTCATGTTGTGACATGTTTGACTCAACCATTTTGGAGTCTTTGATCAGTATGATTTTGAGATATTCTTAGTTACTTGTTAAGAACTATTTATCTTGAGATATATTTTGGTTATTGAGAACTAATTGATACTTATGATTATCAGTGATGGCTTCAGTTGCCCATAGAGAACTATTGTGGTCATGATTTTCTATGGATGCTTTTTCAGATGCTCATGAAGATTTGATGATTCTTATCTTGGAGATTTGATGATTCTTATTGTGGATATTTGATGCCTTTATCATGGTTATTTGATGATTATTTTTATAGATTATCTGTTGAATTTTCTTTCTAGTCGCTTGTATAGGACTAGGGTGATTTTATGATTCCATGAGCTTAAGGGTAGGTAATCTACTTGTAGTGTTGGGAAGTGGCTTACAATGGGGGCCGGGGCCCTAAGTGGCTACCAGGGTAACTCATTGTAAGTTTTGTTAATAAGTGATAACATTTACACACTAAATAGAGATTAAATGAACCTAAAAAGATAATTGTTTTGATGTTCTCGCCCATGTTTTGAGCGCTTGTACAAGCTAGGATGAGAGTAGTGAGAACGCATGATTGCGAACTTGCATTCCGTAGTATGCCTCGTCAGTATGAGAGGATACTAGTGGCCGCATGAGATCAGTATGGACCCGTGAAGTTTAGCTAACTGCCAGGGTAACTTGTACATGATAAATGCGATGACACTTTTTTGCTTGCATAGTAGGTTTCCTACATGTCATTGGGTGCCTTTGAGAATTAGATGTCAATTTTGTGTGTGTTGGAACCTTTGAGTAGTATACTTTTAGGATTCCTAGACTTTTGGAGATTTCAGCTATGTGATTTTGATAGCCTGTTTGGGATTTGAGATTATCTCCTCAGCACGGTGGGAGTGGACCACTTAGGTTTCACGCGGTCGGGTGGTAGTGTATTCTCACTCTTATCATTTGAGATCCGTCTGAGACACCGTGGCTAGAGCATTCTTGGTTGGTATTTATCTTCATTATGTTCTTGAATCATTGTGATAGATGATATACCTTATGATGGATGTATTTACTAGTATTTTCCTTACATTGATGATTTGCATATGTTAGTTGATGATATGTTATGCTTTACTTTGCATGTTAGTAGGATGTTTTAGTAGTGACATTCCTACTATGTTAATACCGATGATCTCTTCGGTGCTTTGGAATGTTATGCACGGAGGGATGACTAGGATCCACGATGGTCTAATGATGCTATTTATGGTTGGGAGGAACCATGCACTTAGTTATTTATGATTGTAATGTATGGTTATCTTTTATGATGGATGTTTATATATTTTGTGATGATGTATCATGTATGATATGTGGTTTCATTATGTTATTGCATGATGGATTAATATTGGATGATGATGTAGTTTATCTTCACGGATGTATATTCTTTAAAGCTTTTCATACCTTGTAACATGTATAGTGGATGATTGAGTAATCTAAAATGTAATTCTTAAAGGACACTTGTATATGGTTTAAGAATGTTGGATGTATCATTGTTATTTCATAAGGATGTGATGTTAGATGAATAGTTAATTTAGATGTGATTCAACGTTAAGGGATCCTTAAAGAATGTAATCTGTTATGTCATGTTATGTGTACTTTTATTCAAATTGTTTCTATTGCTTCCACAAGTGTTGTGAATGGTTTATCTTTCATGTTTAAAAAAAAAAATTGTTTGGAAAATTTAGTGATATTTCAGATTAATTCTTTGGATCCCTTGGCGGGGCATTACAGTTAAAACCTTCTTTCAATAGATTTCAATATGGAAAATTAAATGGGGAGGGTTTGAACGAAATAGAAATTTATATTGCAAATTTGTTGGCTTTCCAAAAATTGAACAGGAAAGGGTTTTGTGTTAAATGTGAAAGTTTTAATTGAAAAATTTGACCGGTTGGTCGTACTTCGTCTATTAGATTTGGTTTGAAACTTTTATAAAAATAAAAATAAAATAAATATAAATATATAATAATATATTTTTTAAAAGACGGTTTTGGTTTCTTTTTTAAAAAAATTATTTAAAAAATTTAAATATATATTTTAAGGGGGGTGGGGCTGTGACACCCCCACCTCCCCCACTGCACCTGCGTCGGCAGCATAGGCTGACACAACCTTTAAAGGCTGCATGGTAGGCATGCTGCCATGGCAGCAAGGCTGCCATGACCATAGGTCAACGACCTTTAATGCAGGTGAGTTCTTTTTTAAAAAATATCATTTTTTATATATTTTTAAATTTTAATAAATTTAAATTGCATTCAAATTTTATTAAATTAAAATTATTATTTATTAATAATTTCATTATTAAATTATATTAATATTTTATAATTTAATAAAATAATAATGAATGTAATATAGTTAAATAAATTATTAATTAATTTAATTGAATTTAATTTAATTAAGATTTATTAATAATGAAAGTTATTTAATGAGGTTGTAGATTTAATTATTGTTGTTAAAATAATTAATAATATTAATTTTAATAAAATTATAATTATCTTATTTAAAATCAATAATGGTTACTTTTATAACTTAAATAAATAAATGATTATCCTCATATTATTCTTTTAGGAAATTGACTTTTATATGAGGGTAACTTTATATATTTGAATCAAATAAATGAATGGGTTATTAGGTGGAATAAATTGAGAATCTTATACACTTGAAACATACATTGAAACACAAACTGAAACTTTACTTTTAACTCTATTGTGTATTTTCAACATCAAATTCAACTATGAAACCTATACTTTGTTATCTATATGTTGCCTATGTTTTGGAGTTTTTGAGGTTTGTCCTAGCGTTGACTAGTCCTAAGATGTTACCAAAGGCTTAGGAGTTATGTGATTGTGATGTTATGATGTTTGATCTTGATCTTTTAAACCCAACCATGGTAATGTGTCTAGTATGTTCTATGATGTGTGATGATCTAATGATTGTTATTGCTTTCCAATGTTCTTGTGTGACACTGAGGTGTTTGGTATGATTTTTTATTACTGATGTCATGTTGTGACATATTTGAGTTGACCATTTTTGAGTCTTCGATCAGTATTATTTTTGGGATGCTTTCCAGTTGCTCGTAGAGAACTTGTGTTATTATAATTATCTCGTGATGCTTTCCAACTACTTGTATAGGACTAAGGTGATTTTTATATGATTATTGATTTATACTTTTATGAGCCTAGGGTAGGTTATCTATATGTAATGTTAAGAAGTGGCTTGCAATGGAGGCCAGGGCCCTAAGTGGTTCCCAGTGTAACCCATTGTAAGTTGTTTAATAAGTGAAAACATTACACTAAATGGGGATAAAATAAATCTAATAAGAGTCTTTGTATGTTCTCGTCCATGCCTCAAGTGCTAGTATAGACTAGGATGGGAGTAGAGAGAATGCTTGTTTGTGACCTTGCATCCATACTGTGCCTTGTCAATACGAGAGGATACTAGTGGCCGCATAGGGATCACTAGGGGGTCAAGATCTTGAGAGATTGCCAGGGTAACTCTAGCATGATTCATATGATGACACTTGCCCACTTACATAGTAGGTTCCTATGTGTCTTGTGTGCCTCTGGGTATAGGTGTCGATTTATCATAGGACCCTTGAGTTAGAATACTTTTCGGATTTCCTGGACTTAGAGAGTACTTTTGTTATGTGATTTGTTATCTTGTCTGTGACTTGAGACTATCTCCTCAGCACGGTGGGAGTGGGCTATTCAGGTTCCACGTGGTCGGGTGGTAGTGCTTTTTACTCTTACCATTGAGATCCATTTGTAGTCACCATGGCTGGAGCATTCCTTGCCTGTTTTTCCTCTTATTGTATCTATGTATCATTATGATGGATGTTTATATCTTTTATGATGGATGGATATATCATGTATGGTGGATTATTTCATTTACCTTATTGTACTTTGATCATGGATCCGAGGAGGATGATGTATTTCTATTTCTACATATGTATATTCTTTTAGCCTTTCATACCCTATGACATGTACAGTAGATGATTGAGCATTCCAAAATTTATTTTCCAAGTGGCATTTAGAAAAAATGTATATTATTTATTGGACATTGAAATTTTTAATCATTCTTTCATATGGATGTGGTAGTTGTTAGAGTTAGTATTAGTTAAATTTAAATGTGACTCAACGTCTTGGGATCCTTAAGGAATGTAGCCTGTTATGTATGCTTATAGATGATTGTATTTTATTGCTTCCACTACTATGTGTTTGATCTGTATATTTTATCTTTCTTGCTCAAAAAAAAATGTTGGCAAACTTAGTAAAACTTTAGGTTATTTCTTTTGGATCCCTTGGCAGGGTGTTACAATGTCTTAGTGTGTTATGGAGGGTTAAAGTGGTTGTAGTTGAGGTGATCCAACAAGAACAACATTGACAATGGTTAAAAGTGGTTTCTAAACAATTAAGAGTCGGTTTTAATGTTATAAATATTTATGGACCAATTTAGGATGGACAAAAAATGGAAGTTTGGCAAGATCTTTCAAGGGTTTTACAAGCTTTAGAGGAAGAGGTTGTATTTATTGGGGGGAGGGGGGTCGGGGGTGTTCAATTTTATCCTCAACCCGGCTGAGAAAAGGGGAGGAAGAAGTTGGATATCTCTTAGTCAAGATGATTTCAATGATTTCATAGTTGAGAATGGTTTGTTTGATTTTCCCTTCAAGCGAGGGGAATTCACATGGACGAATCAAACGCCTAGTTTTGTTAATATTGCAAAAAAAAAAAACATATTTTTTTATTGTATGTGATTGGGAAAATTTTTAATGGATGTGTGATACTAAGATTTTACCCTTGGATGGATCTGACCATTTTCCCATTAGTTTGTGCCTACAAGAGGAGTACTCTCCATATATATATCCTTTCAAGTTTGAGGCTATGCAGCTTAGAGAGGATAGTTCTAGGAACTTGGTTTAGGAATGGTGGTTAAATGCTCCAATGATAGAAGGTAACAAATATCTTTTTTTTTCAAAAATTTGCAATTTTAAAAGATCAAATGAAGATTTGGAATCAGGAGCATTTTCAAAATATTTTTGAGAAGAAACTAAATTTGGAAAAATCTTTAAATTTTCTTCATGAAAAATTCATTAAGTTTGGATGTTAGAGGATGATTTTGAGCATGAATTTTTTTAAAGCAAAGAGTGTAAAGAAGTGTTAGCTAGAGAAGATATCTTTTGGTGGCAGAAATCTAGGAAAACTTGGTTGAAAGAAGAGATAGGATTACCAAGTTTTTCCATACTTGGTTAAAATGAGAAGGGTACATAATAAAATTTAATCTATCAAGGATGATGCAAGGAGATAGCTATAGGATATGGGGAAGATTAATAAAGAGATTGAAGCCTTTTTCAAAATAAGCAAGTAGAAAGCGGTGTTGGGTAGGGAAGATCTTGATAAAGTGTTAAATATAATCCCACACACTATATTTGAAGGGTAGAATAATATGTTGATGGGTAAGGTCTCTCTTTAGGAAGTGAAGAAGGCTTTGTGGGGTTTAGGTAGGGATAGAGCATCAAGTCCATATAGATTTCCATCTTTATCATTTTAGGTCTTCTTCAATTTTTGAGGTAAGGATATATGGGAAGTGGTGGAGGATTCTAGAGGTGACTATTTTAGTCTAAAATATTTTAACACATTTACGACTTTGCTTCCAAGGAAAGAAGAGGTGGCATCTTTAGAGGATTTTAGGCCCATAACTCTATGTAACAATATTTATAAGATTATCTCAAAAGTGATAGCTAATAGATTAAAACAAGTTCATGGTTATTTCTTCAAAACAAAGTGGGTTTTCTCTAGGATGCTCAATTACGATGGTGTGATCATAGCTCATGAGATGGTCCATTTTATTTGGATTAAGAAGTTGGAAAAGATGATGGTGAAACTTGACATCAAGCATTCTTACAATGAGGTGGATAGAGATTTTTCTATGGTCCTTGATCAATTTGGGTTTGATGATTAGTGGGTGGAATGTTGATCTGAAAAGTCTCTTTGGCACAAAGTTTGGAAGAAGTATGAAGTGTTTCATTGATCATTAAAAGACTTTGATTGAAAAAAATGTGTGACAATCGGTTAAAGGAAGGAGAAGAAGAAGGCAGTTGATCTTTACCAGTTAAGGAGTACACCAACATACACTCTGGCACACCTATGCCAACATAGACAGTTAGAAATGAATGATAATTGATCCAATTCATCAACAAAATGAGTCACCAATGATGTGACAAGAGGTAAGAGTGAAATGACAAAAGCAAAAAAGAATGAAGGCCACCATTGGATCATAAAAGGATTGACAGGGCTAGGATTCTAGGCCTTAGGCATAGGGGTCATAGGTATGAATAAACCAAGAATGGAATTCAAATTTTTAATTTGAGAATTGAGGGGGATAAATTTATTATGGATAATTGTGCCTTAACACCAAAATATGGATATAAGCAATGTAATCAGATAGAAGGTTGTTCTTGAAAGTTGTTACTATTGCACACAAGAAGAAAAGAAAATAGAGAACACAAGGAGCAACAAGAAGTAGACTAGTAGACAAAGTAGTTGTAGAAGAAAAAGGGACAATGGCATGTTGTTGCAAAAAACCAGGTGGAGAGGTGAGATAGGAGAACTCACCAAGCAAATAAGAAGATCAATGCATCTTTGAGGATACAAAGTGAAGATCTACATGGCAAGTCGGTGCCACATCTAAGGTCTAAACATAGTAGTATGCTTTATTACCATTACATCTATTTGTAACTATTAACAAGTAAAGCTTTAGTTGTAAGCTTATTGTGAAATCCTCTATCAAGGTAGCTTTCACGGGCTTTTGTAACCCTGTCAGGTTGAGGGCGTTCCTAATAGGATGCATTTCCAAAAGAAACACTTGTAGCTCTTAATAGGGCAATCCTTTACATGTATTATAAGGGCTAGTGGATATATTATCCCTACTCTAGTTTTCACCCTCTAACCAAGGGTTTCCACATACAAAATATATGTGCTAACTTGATGAATTTTTTTGTGTGTGAACTTGCTTACGTTTACCTTAATGCATTTATCTTGGTGTTAGCTACCAAGTGACTTACATTAAGCTTAGTTAAAGTAGTTAGAAGAACAGCTAGCTTTAAAGAAGGTACTAATTCACCCCCCTTCTCAATACCAGTTGGGACCAACAATTGGTATCAAAGCACAGATCCCTGCTACAACAAATCTAACAACTTGAGGGAAGATCTTATTGTTGGAAATATAAGAGAAGTGACTAAGAGGGGAGGGGTGAATTAGTTGCCACAAAAATAAATCCCAGATCCCTTAGATGTCAATACAAAACATAAACTTTGTTGAAACTATTGTTACTCGATTAACACACAGGCACTTGGTTCACACTAACAATATGTTGTAACTTAGCAAGTAGTATAATATCAACTGTTACTTGGCAAATACTGAACATGCAAATCTTAAGATATTAATTGTGATTAACCTTAATTAACTTAGTTGCATACATACAAAATAAATAGCATGAACACAAGTGACACCAAGATTTAACGTGGAAACCCAATTTGGGAAAAATCACCAATTGCAACTAGTTATTGTTTTTCATTCTTATGAAGTGAGCCCTGTTAGGAGCCAACCCTATTAAAGGTTATTGTTGTCACAAAATTTTGCACCCCTGTCCAAACTTTTTACCTAAGGACAACCTTGTGAAACATGGAAACAACCTCCAAGCTATGGGACTTAAATAGTGAGGTTGAGTCTCTGGAGAAGGCCGATTTCCTTTACTATCAGGGTGCACCTAACTACACTTGGAAAGGAAAAGGGAGAAAGAATGCATAGAAAGAAAATCTACCTTCTCTAACCTAAGGGGGTGATGCACCAAAATAGAATGTTCAAACCAATCTCCACTCATACATGCACTTTTGAACCATCATGACACCAAAAGGTATACACATTCAAACTTGTTTTAATCTAACAATCACATGGAGATCAGAAAACCCAAATAAATGACATAAGGGATAAGAGAATTCACTTATATATCATTTATAGGACAAAGAGAGATATAGTCATGCAAGATTGTAGAGATCCACAATACACTAATGAGAGGCAAATAAGTCTTTGCACAATGCATCAATGTCTAAAGAGATAAGGTAGACTTTCATATAGGTTCAAGGGCAAAGGGAATTTATAATGACTTTTGTAGAGCAATATCAAGAAAATAGAGAAGAGTTGACTCTAAAAAAATTTACAAAAATTACCTTTATAGCTCAGGCATAACTAAGATATTTCTAACTAGAGTTACTCCACAACCACTATCTTAAATGCTTCAGAGAATAATCAAACAACCCTGGGAAAAATCTGATCTTAGTATAGATTTAGATACAATGAAATCCAATATTTTGCCAAAATAGAGCCTTGAGAAGATAGAACGACGCCATTAAATCACTTTGACCAAATAGATGGATAAAACTAGAGATGGTGGAGTGTTTTACTTCGTTCACTAGGTACAACATTCATTGGAAAGTGGTTGGAATTGATCATGAAGATCAAATCATGCAAGAAACCTTATCTTTCACATTTTTGGCTTTACAAATTAGTGAGGTCAACAAGTCAACCCAATCAAGCAACTAGAAACCTCCATGTGGACCAAACATATCATTTCCCTTTGCCACCTCGTGGAGTCCTCACACATTTGACCACCACATCACCTTGATTGCACCACCCTCAAACTTAACCATGACAACTTGCAATATTTTTTATTTAATCGTGATGTTAACCTAATTGTACCTACCAAATTGGGCCCATCAAGACACATGGAAAATCCTCGCTATGTCACTATGACTAAAGGTCGAGAAACTTCCTATAATGACATAGTGAGAGGCATTAATCTCCCACCATCTGACGATCTTGAAAAATCATCAATCCTACCAGTGCACCAACCAATATAAACATGATTTTTTGCTAGCCTGTCTGACACTGGCCCACCACACCATGGCCCACAAAGGAATAGACGCACCTACCATGCGTCAACTCATCACTTTGTTGCTATGAATAAATATCGAACAACTTCCTATAGCGACAAAGCGACCACCATTGATCTATTTGCATTGGACGGTGGAAAGTATAAATTTAGAACATGTGGCCCATGACCTTAACATGTTAGAGGCTCAACCAATCAAAATGAAGCAATTGGAACAAAATTCTACCTTAGCACTTACCTGGTACCCTTCTGAATAGCTGCCCCACATGTTCTCAAGTGTAAGATTAGAACTACGCAAAATTCCCTTTACGACCTTATGAGATCTGACATCTTTGTAAGATCTTACATCTTCACCTTTAGCCTTACGATCCTATGATATCCTCTTTGGCTATTTTTGGCATAACATCAAAGCTCGATCTCTTTCCTTTCACGATCTTACAGAGCATCTCCACTTCGTAGCATCATAACGCTCCTTTTTCTTTCTCCCAATCGTATGGTTAAAGCTTTGTCGTAACATCATTAATGAACCCTTTAAGGTCTTCGACCACTCAACTAACATATAATCTTAAGCCTTTCTCTCTCCTCTCCTGATCCTACGATTCCTTGATATTACAAGTCTGGCATAACATCATAGACCTTTGAAAATCTTTCCGCAATCTCCCGATCACATATCATCTTAGGACTTAAAATCTTGTCTCACAATATTATGATGACCTTTGCTAGTACAATCTTATAATCTTACGGTGGGTATCCCGATCATAGTATCTCACCTTTACTTCTTGGGCTTCTCAATTTTACGACCACTGTAACATCGCAAGCCTTCACCTTTCCTCGCACAATCTTACAAACTTTTGTAGGATCATAGGCCCTTGACTTTCAACTCTTGACCTTATGATATCTTATTTCCATGGCATTAAATATAAAATAGGGAGTGGTCATTTATCTTTTAAATTCAAATGTGGTGATTTTGGCAGAAGGGAAAACATGACCAATAGTTATAAAAGAAATTGTTAGGTGTGACCTTGTTAGAGGATTTAATCACCTTATTATGAGTGGCCTTGTTAGAGGTCTTTAAACATTTTATATAGAAAAGCCACTTTGTTAGAGGATTTGGAAAATAGTTGTTAAGCTAACATTGTTAAGAGATTTGATACATTGCTACAATGGTTAGAGAGTAACAATGATATGAATTGATTGCTTATGCAACTATATTGCTGATTTCAGATCTCAATTCTGGCTCGAATACTTGGTCTTTCCTGATTAGATTAATCTTTGTTGCCCAATAAGGATATTTTGTTTATCCTTCCAATTCGCTTCCTCTAAGCATCTTCTTATCTTCCACACATTCTAACACACATTCAATCCTCAACCTGACCTTATACATATATAGTGTCAAGTCGGCTTGAATACAACTTAGAATAATTAATATTCATCTCCTCAATTGGCTAGAACCAACAAACAAATCCATTAAATTCAATATGCCAAAACAAGAAAATCCTTTGTTAGTCAACCTTGCTTGATAGATACTAACACTAGAATGATTTTCCTGTGTTAACCAAGTGAACTCAGTTAACATTGCATCTTTGCAAACCTCCTTTGATAACCAAGTGAGCTTAGTTAACACTAGTTCCATCCAAGTTTCCTTTGATAACCGAGCGAGCTCAATTAACACTCAACTTCTGTGAACTTCTCTGCGACGCCCAAGTGAACTTGGTAGGCACTCCATTTTGAATTAGCAAACACTGGAATGCTTGGTAGACATAAGAAACTGTCTTCATCACCCAAGTGAGTTTGACATAAACTAATTGGGAAAGATATGACATTTTGTGTAACATCAAAGAAAATATACAATTGATCAATTGTTTTCAACAATCTCCCTCTTTGAAATTTATGGAAACACAAAATTTTCATAATATAATGAAATTTTAGAGAAAAATAAATTAAGGAAAATATTATTAGTTTCATTCAGATTCTTATCCATGAGAACTCCCTTTATCAATGTGAACTCCCTTTGATTTCATTTTCTCCCTCTATCAGCAAACTTTTTTGTCTTCAAGATCTTCTTTTGATAGAAAACTCTCCCTCTTTGATATCAGATAAAGTTATTCCTCTTTGAATTCTTCAAACAAAATTTCTTTGATATGATAGCCAACTTCTCCCTCTTTGACATCTTATGCCAAAGACAATATTCAATGAATTTCAATTTACCTAATGTACAAATTCATAAATAGTCTGCCCTTTCATTACTACATTAAAATTGACTAATCTTCAACATGCTTTGGTTGATGCATCACTAAATCTTGTTTACTAAGCTTTAGATAGGGGAATAACCCCTAACTTACCTCTTAGATACAAAAATGCATTCTTATGTAATGAATTTGTGAACATGTCTACAATTTATTCTTTAGTATTCACATATTCCAATCTCACCTCTTTGTCTTGCACCAATTCTCTCAAAAAATGATATTTTATGTCAATGTGTTTGGTCTTGGTATGCATTACATGATTCTTTGAAATATTAATTGCACTTGTGTTATCATAGAAGATAACGATTGGATCCTTGATTTCTACTTTCATACCTGCCATTAGTTGCTTGAATCAAACAACATTGGAACAATTAATTGTTGCTGCAACATACTCTACCTCTGCTGTAGACTTAGAAATGCAATTTTGCTTCTTACTTATCCAAGACACTATTCTCTTACCAAGAAAGAATGCTCCACCACTGGTGCTCTTCCTATCATCAACACTTCTTGCCCAATCTGCATTAGTGAAGTCTTTCAAATCTAAATTTCCTCCTTTCTTGTACCATAATCCATAGTCTTTAGTACCCTTTAGATACATCATGATTCTCTTTATTTCCATCATATGATTTTCTTTAGGATTAGCTAAAAATCTTGCCACCATACCAATTGCAAGAGCAATATCAGGCCTAGTATGTACAACATACTGAAGTTTACCAATCATTTATCTGTATGTGGTTTGATCTACCTCCTTTGAATCATCATTTTTGGAAAGCTTATGTTCAGTAGACATAGGTGTTCCAACTGGTCTTGAATCCTCCATTCCAAACTTCTTCAACATCTCCTTGATATACTTAGATTGAGTAATGTAGATACCATATTTCTTCTATTGAATCTACAAGCCAACTGATAATTTGATTTCTCCAAACATTGACATCTC
This sequence comes from Cupressus sempervirens, assembly GCA_028749045.1. Lineage (NCBI taxonomy): Eukaryota > Viridiplantae > Streptophyta > Pinopsida > Cupressales > Cupressaceae > Cupressus > Cupressus sempervirens. Next base: position 427,151,348 of record CM053790.1, read on the forward strand.
AAATTCCTTACTCATTTCCTCTAGAAAAGCTTTGCACAAATCATCATTTCTAGTAAATCATGTATCATCCACAAAGATTTTTGCCAATACAATCTTCTTGTCTAGTCCTTCTTTGATGTATAGATTGTTGTTATCATTTTTCCTTTGAAAACCAATCTTCATCAAATAATTATGAAGTATTTCATACCAAGCTATGGGAGCTTGCTTGAGATCATACAATGCTTTGCGCAATTTATAAACCATGTCCCTTTTGCTAGGATCTACAAAACCTTTATGTTGTTCTATGTAAACTTCTTCTAGAATTCCATTCAAGAATGTAGATTTCACATCCATCTGATACACTTTAAATCCTTTATATGTAGCACAAGCAAGTGGAGTCCTAACACCTTCTAATCTTGCAACAGGAGCAGAAGTTTCACCATAATCAATACTTTCTTCTTAAGAATAACCTTTGCATACTAACCTTGCTTTGTTTCTTGAAACTTCTCCATCTTCATTCAACTTATATCTGAACACCCACTTTGTGTCAATTACATTATTATCCTTGGGTCTAGGAATAAGAGTCCGTGTCTTATTCCTTTCTATTTGTTTTATCTCTTTATTCATTGCTTCAACCCAACTTTCATTATCCAAATCATCTTTAATTGTTCTAGGTTCAAATTTAGTAAGCAGATATGTACCTTTCAATTTGTTCCTTGTCATTGCACCATATGACTTGTCTCCAATGATTTGTTTAGGTGCATGGTACCTTCTGACATATCTTTCTAATATAGGTACTTTGGATTTAGAACTTGTTTCACTTGCCTCACCATGATCTTCTTAATCATGCTCAGTTCCCACTATCTGTGACTTAGGTCCTTTAGATTCAGACTTGGGTTGCACTAGTTGCAACTCAGTAGCCTCTAACTATGACTGGGGTCCTACAGACTATGACTCAGGTTGCATAGCTACAACTCGGGTGCTTCTGGATATTTTGAGTATTTGGGAGGTGAAGTCTGCTGACTTCTAGTTGGATTAGGAAATGTATCAGGTTCAAAGTAAATATACTTTTTGTAATCTTTAGGCTCTTTGTTGCTCTCTTCTTCACTCTTTTTTGCAAACTCATCAATCTTCACATGTGCACTTTCTATGATCTTATGAGTGGTTAGATTCAAACATTTGTATGCTTTACTTCTGCTATAGTATCCTAGGAATATGCCTCCGTCACTTTTGACATCAAATTTACCTTTCCTAGTCTCCTTCAAAATATAACATTTTCTACCAAATACTTTCAAGTAACTTACATTAGGTTTGTAGCCATACCATAGTTCATAAGGAGTTTGATTTGAGTCTTACTTTAGATGTACTCTATTCAAGGTATGAACTACTGTATTGATTGCTTCCTTCCAGTATTTGATTACAACATTCTTTTCTATCATTAATGTTCTTGCATAATCCATGATTGATTTGTTCCTTCTTTTTGCTATACCATTTCATTGAGATGTACTAGGGGGTGATACTTGTCTTTTGATTTCTCTTTTAGTGCATAATTTATTGAATTCGTTAGAAATAAATTCACCTCCTCTATCTAATCTCAAACATTTTAGCTTCTTTCTTGTTTCCTTTTCAACTCTAGCCAGATACCACTTGAACTTTTGAAAAGCTTCAAACTTATTTTTTAGATACATTATTGTCATCATCTTAGAATAATCATCAATAAATAAAATAAAGTACTTATCTCCACTATAGCTCTCAACACCAATAGGTACACAAAGCTATGTATGAACCAACTCCAAGACTTTTTCAAAATGATAGTTCTTGCTCTTGAAACTTGTCTTGCCCATCTTACCAATTTGACAATTTTTGCATAGGCCCATATCAAGTTTCCTTAGACTAGGAATACCTCTTACTCTTTTGTTTTTTTATTATCTTGAATAGGTTATCAAAGTTCACATGACATAACTTTTTATGCCATAACCATCTTTCTTCTACTTGAGTAATGAAACATGAACTTTCACTAAGATCTAGGTAGAATAAGTCCTTTTGTTTAGTTACCAGACTCAACTAGATTTCTTTTTCCATGGAGCAGCTTGGCCTTCCCATTCATGAATTCTACCTTCAATCCTTCAACGCAATAAGCATTAGCATCTGAGCTCATTGGTTAGAGAAGTATAGCCCTTTCCTTTTATGCAACATGGTTCATTGTTTCCAAATCTTACACTTACAGCATCATAGTGTTCCATATGTTCAAACTTTATTTTATCACTAGTCATATGATGATAACAACCACTATTAATAATCCATGTATCATTTTCTCTAACATGAGAAATAAGTGCCATTTTATCTTCTTCATCATCAGATTCATCTTTTACAACAATATAGACCATCTCATCATCATCACTACTATCTGAATCTGTAGCTATGAAACAAGACTTCTTACCTTTTTCCATATAGTCCTTGTAGCTTTTGAAATCCTTTCCTTTTCATTTTTTTATCTTATTTTCATCTTTGTCTTCTCTATTTGGACACCTTGCAACAATGTGACCAACTTCTTCTCAAGAAAAACATATTAGAGGATTTTTTTCTTTGTACTTTCCTTTGCCTTTGGGATATATTCCTACGAGTAGAGCTTCAATGGCTTCAAGATCACTGTCAAAACTATATTCCTCTTCACTTTTAGATTGTTTTCCTTTAGACTTTCTTTATTTCTTCTTAAGTGACAAATTATCTTCAAATGCATACTCGAGATTGCTAGAACTAGGAACATAATTATCATAGTTATCTAGCTCAAATGTTGTTAATCTCCCCACTAGAGTATCCAAGGTTATCTTATTATTTGGATCACATCTCATCTCTTGAATAACTTAAACTTTGATTGCATAAATAGGAAGAAGGGTTTTGGGTACCTTGCTTACCATTGTCACATCATCTATTTTCCCTACAAAGGCTTTGATTGCACTGACACTAGCTTTGATTTTGTCAACATATTTTGCAATGTTTTCATCTTCCCTCATCTTCATTTGATCAAGTTGACCTATCAAGCTTTCTACCTTGACTCTTCTTACATTATCATCACATCCATAGATATCTTTTAGTTTGGTCCACATCTCATGAATTTTAGCACACCCTTTGACCTCATCAAATTTAACATAGTTAAGAGTTGATGCAATGTCAATCATCATAATGTTATGATTCTTCTTTTCAAAAATCTCCTACATAGTCATTTCTCTAGTAGAAGATTTCTACTGATCATTCAAATACTTCAAACCTAAATCATGGATGGTTTCTAGATGTAGCTTCATTGGTTTCTTCCATGCCTCGAAGTTATCTTTGTTCAACTTGGGAATCTCTCTTTTGTAAGACATCCTGATCTTTACCTTAGGTCCTTGAAACCTTCTCTACAAGCACCAAAATATTTGATACCAATTGTTGGAAATATAGGAGGAGTAAATAAGAGGGGAGGGGTGAATCAATTACTAGAAAAATAAATCCTAGATCCCTTAGATGTCAATAGAAAACATAAACTCTGTTGAAATTGTTGTTACTCGATTAGCACATAGGTACTCAGTTAACACTAACAATATGTTGTAACTAGACAAGCACTATAATATCGAACATGCAAACCTTAAGATATTAACTGTGATTAACCTTAATTAACTTAGTTGCATACATACAAAAGAAATAGCAGGGTAAGGCCATGGTAATGGGTCCCACTTTTTGGCCAAGTTTGACACTAAAGTACATATTTTTTAACAAAAACTTGATTTTCAAATGCATATTGCTATAAAATTGTAAAGAATTTGATGATGATGTAAACTAGTGATTTTTAGCATTTTCTACCTAGTTTGTAAAAGTATTTTTAAAAAAATAAAAAATTAGTTGAAGTCAATTTTTCATCTCTTTTGAGAAGTGATTTATATGAAAATCAACATTTTCAAAGAGTGAAGAGTCATTTGATCGAGATAAATTTTTTTTTTAATGATAATGAAAAACTTATTTCAAGGATAGCATAATAACATCAATATCTAGCAAGTTTAGTTGGTTTCATTCAATTTCATTAAAAAATATAGATTTTATTTAGTGTTAAAGTGACACTAACGATAACTCAAACATAGCTTGGTTTTTATCAATATAATTTGAGTTGTATTTATCAAAATGAATTTTTTCTTGATTTTCTAAAAAGGAAACACACATACCTTTTATGGATATATTTTAAAAAAATATAAAATTTCTCATTATCTATTTTTTCGGAAGCTTTAAATCTAAATTAGTGAAATGGCCAGACAACCTATATTGAATTAAAAAAAAATTTAAACATCATGATAAACACAATATATACTAAAAATATAGTCATTGGAAAGCTTATTCAGAGTACAAAATTTTTCTATATTTAGTTTTAGAATATGGACTTGTTTAGCCCTTGTTTAATCCCTCAAAAGGGGAAAAAATGATAGAAATTTGAGTAAGTTTGTAAAATTTCCACTTTTGGGACCTTTGAATGAAGCGCTTGGAGAGGCTTTGAATGTAGGGGCTTCATTCAAAGTTCCCTAAGGGATTATTTGGGTGGCCCTAGGGGGGTTCAATTGAAGCCCCCTAGCCCACTTTTTGGCCACTTAGTGGCCAAGGGGGGTTCAAACAAAGCCCCCTAGCCCACTTTTTAGCCACCTATTGGCCCTAGGGGGTTGAAATGAATCCCCCTAGGCCACTTTTTGATCACCTATTGGCCCTAGGGGCTTCGTTTGAAGCCTTAAGTCTTTGTTCAAAGCCCCTGTGGTAGTTGGCACAAGGGGCTTCGAATGAAGCCTAAGACTTTGAACAAAGCCCTTAGGGCCATGACTTTGAGTGAAGCCCTAGGGGGCTTCATTCAAAGCCCCTAGAAGATAATTTTCCCACTTTTCATCTGATTTTTTCATGATGAAAAGTGGGAACCATTATTGTGGCCTTACCTAGCATGAACACAAGTGACACCAAGATTTAACATGGAAACCCAATTTGGGAAAAACCACCAATTGCAACTAGTATCTATTTTTCACTCTTCTAAAGTGAGCCCTGTTAGGAGCAAACCCAATTAAAGGTTACAAAACATACTATTAGGTGTGACCCTATTAGAGGATTTAATCACCCTATTAGGAGTGGCCTTGTTAGAGGTCTTTAGACACTTTAATCTAGAAATGCCACCTTGTTAGTGGATTTGGCAAATAGTTGTTAAGCTAACTTTGTTAAGAGACTTGATACACAACTACAATGGTTAGAGAGTAACAATGATATGACCTAATTGCTAATGCAACTATATTGTTGATTTTAGATCTCAATTCTGGCTCGAATACTTGATCATTCCTGATCAGATTAATCTTTGCCGCCCAACAAGGATATTTTGCTTGTTCTTTCAATTCGCTTCCTCTAAGCATCTTCTTATCTTCCACACATTCTAACACACATTCAATCCTCAACTTGACCTTATACTTATATCATATACATTGTCAAGTTGTCTTGAATACAACTTAGAATAATTAATATTCATCTCCTTAGTGAGCTAGAACCAACAAACAAATCTATTAAACTCAATATGCCAAAACAAGAAAATCATTTGTTAGCTGACCCTACTCGGTAGATACTAACGCTAGAATGATTTGCCTATGTTAACCAAGTGAACCCAGTTAATAGTGCATCTTTGCAAACTTCCTTTGGTAATCAAGTGAGCTTGGTTAACACTAGTTCCATCCAGCTTTCCTTTGTTAACTAAGTGAGCTTGATTAACACTCAACTTTTGTGAACTTCTCTTTGACGCTTGAGTGAACTCAGTAGGTGTTGTCTTTTGAACTTAGCAAACATTGGAATGCTAGAAGACATAGGAAACCATCTTCATCACTCGAGTGAGTTCAACATATAATGACTGGTAAAAATATGACATTTTGTGTAACATTAAAGACAATATTGTTAGGAATAAGGTGTCTCAACCTTGTATAATTCCTATTCTTATTATTTGTTTTGTAAAATGTATTTCTTGCAAATAATGTTGATGTGTTGACATCTTGAATTGTATGTAAGGAGATCATGGCTAAAACGGCTATGACGGATTCCTATGACACGTAATAGCTATGTTAGGAAGATTAAATGACAGGTGAAGACATGTGGCAACTGATAAATTGGAGTATTGTACACTCTACCCCAATAGTGGGGTTCGGGGCATCGCCCCAAAATTTTTTTTGGGGTTCCTATTTTCTTGGAGAATGGTAAAACCCTAATACGGTTTACCTTTGGGAGTAGCCCTAAAGTGAAGCGCATGTTATAAGCATTTTTAGGGTTGCGAAGAGATGCGATGTGAAAAAGGTGTATTGTTGGTACTGCGAGTAGCTATTGGAGTCTTCTGTTGTCAATGCTGAACTTGCATTGCAAGTGTATTGTAACCTTGTGTTGAAGATAATACATTGTGCAGGTTTTGAAGGGGTGGGGTTGTTTTACCGAAAGGTTTTTTCCCACCAAAAAATCCTTGTGTTATGTGTTCCTTTCTCTGTCTATTTTCTGTATGCATGGTTGGCTGCAATATTGTTGTTTACATGATATTGAATCTGTAAGTGAAGAAGATTTTAATAGGATTTGCATCATACTTTCCTTATGAGATTAGTGTAGGAAGCTATTTTCGCACCTAAGTTTCCTTACAAATATATAATTGATCAATTATTTTCAACACTTATGACAACACTAATAAGATAGCTAGAGGAAGCCATGCACACCATCAAAGACTTGAAGACAAAATTGAGAAAGTCCCTAGCTAAGAGGAATAAATTGATGAAAAATCTTAGCAAAAGACAAGAAGTCATTGAACATCAACATAGCAATTCTAAGGAGTCATAAGAATCCATCTCTAAATTAATGGGTAAAATAGATAAGCTAAAGGAAACCATTAGTCAGTTGAGTAAAGAGAAAGAAGAGCTAACCAAAGAGGTTTCTAAAGGTCGAGCTAAATGAGATGCTACCATCCTAGAAAAAGATGAAGTTGAAGTAGAAACAAGGAGAGCATATGAGCTTATGATGGAGGAACACAACCACCCTAATGTGGAATAGTTCATGGAACAGATTGAACAAGTGCTCAAACTCACATAAGAGCTAAGATGCATAAATGAATCAAATGAAAAGTTGGGGAGATTCAACGAGAGCTCTAAGAAGATTAATGAACGACTAAAGGCTCAAAGAAGAAATAAGAACATATTTGGTCTTGGCTACCAAGGCAACAACAAGACTAAAGAGGGAGAGACCTCTGGAGAGAAGAACCCAAACAACAATAGATCAAGAAGCACATTTCTAAAAGGTAGGGGTACTGCTAAACCCACCTATATTTTTTGTGGTAAGAAAGGGAACACATTTGGTGGGTGTTGGTTTAAGCAGATTACACCTGTACTATAGTGTACCTATGAAGGGTACTACAATAACTGCCATCTCTATGACCATACTACATAGAAGTGTATTTCTCATTTTAATGAGAAGAGAATACATGGATGTTTCTATTGTTGCAACAAATATGGGCATAGATTAAAAGACTACAGAACAAGAGCTATAGACAATACAAGGTCTCCCAAGGCAATGAGTCTCATTGGAAAGGATAGGTTTCCCACACCAATCTTTATGAATTATAGAAATAAAGGTCATACTACCTCATAATGCAAGCTAAGCATGGACCCAAGGAAAAATACCATACTATGGAAAGGTATCAGTATCACCTATTATATTTTCCACAAGATAGGTCACCTTACAATAGACCATAGATGTAGTACAAGATAAGGCAACAAGTCCCCAGTCAAAAAAGAGAAGAACAAGACTATGGAACAACTGGAGGACTTTTCCACCAAGTGGGTGAAGACAAGTGAAGTGGCTGAAGCAAATCCATATGAGGTTGAGAATTCATTGGTCAATTGTGAGACCTCGCAAACTAACTAAGCACATAAAGCTTAGAGGGGTGAGAACTCATTGGTCAATTGTGAGACCTCACAAACTAACTAAGCATATAAAGCTTAGAGGGGTTAGATGATAAAAGAATACAATGATAAACTAGTCCCCTAGTTTAAATTGGTAGACACAAAAACAAGGTGATGCTAACCATAAGAGAAAGTGTAGCCTATTGATGGAAGATCAAGAGGCAAAAAGTAACCATTGCAAAGTGATCTGAAGCATTAATGAGACATATCCAATGGTAGGTAAAATATTTTTCTGACCATTACAACCCAAACATTAGAATTTCTTGATATAAATATGAGGACAAGAATTCATTTGAGACTTTGTACTATTGAAATCACTTGAGCTTTCATATTGCAAAACCCTAAGAACTTACAAGAAAATTTGTGGAAGTATCACCTACAAAAAGAATCTTTGACTGTTTTGCATAGAAAATAATTGTGAAATAGGCAAGAACAATTGATGAAGAGATTAACAAGCTAAATCTGATCAACATCCAACATTGTAGTCATCCAAAATACTAGGCAATCGTAGCAAAGGGCAAGGATGTGGAAGATAAAACTACACTATCATCACTTCATGATGATGTTCTACTTACAAAAGATGTAAGCACATACCTAGAAGTCAAAATTTAGGATGTATATCACATTTTACTCAAAAGGAGCCCTAATGATGTAGTACAAGGTAGGAGAATCCCCAAGTGAGATGTCTAATCCCCCAATAAATAACCACACATCGAAATATACACAGCAACCTAGATATTTAGATCCAAAACAACATCAATTCTCTTGATAGAATCATAAGATTTATATCCAACTTGCTCAACTATAAGGCCTTTCGAGTTATGGCCAAATACAACAACAATTACAATAACAGTTTTGCAAGACCCTACAAGATCCAAACTCTAGCTAGCCCAAACTCACAATCTAGTAGAAAATCCTATGAAGAATCTAAAATCTATGTTTTCAAAGCCCACACTTAGCTACTAGCTCTATTAAACTTCATTCATCTTAGCTACTCCATGCTAAACTAGAATTCACTCATGTCTTAAGACAAGAAATGACCTCCTACTTACACTAAACCAAGCCACAAGTCAGCCTAGGAAATTATATTAAATAAACATTTACATATTAAATAAACCCTCAAGCCATAAGTTGGCTTGGAAACAAACATTAAATACATGAAATAACTAAATACTTAGGACAAGCCCCAAGTTTACAATATGTAACTAACTCATAAGATCACCTAAAAGTATGTGCCCTTAGGCATAGGTCCATGTGCCATCCAACAATCCAAATCCAAGAGCACACATGCCAACTCCCTCATATCGAAGCTCGCGAATACAATCTCAAAAGTCTGCATGTAAATCAGAAACATGTTGCCAGCAACCACCAAAATGGCTCTAACTCCAAGATGATTAATCCCAACTTCATATGCACTTAGGATAAGATTCCCCAATATTCCTCAAACACATCTCAAATGCACAAGTCATAGGTCCACAAAATCTAAGTTTGATACTCCTACCTTAGACTCCCCAAGTAGATGGAAACATATGTCCCATACTTTGATGCCAAAGAAATGTTTGCACACAACTTCATTTTCACCAAAGGCTTCCAATTCATCTCAAATAGAAGAACAAATTTGCACATCAACCATCTCTACTTCATCCATCCAAACATCAGAATCAAATGAACCTTAGAAACCAAATCAACATGCTCACTCCTAGGAATAAACTAAACATAATGTTTCACTAATAACTCCTGTAACTAATCACAACTAGCAATAGTAAAATCCTCAAACATGAAAACCATGTCAACAAGATCATGTAACTCTAAAATCAAATCATCAACATGTAAGCCCAAATCCACAATAAGAGCAACACATAAATCCTCAATCATGTCAGTCATAAGAAGATCCACATGAGGAACATACAAATCCAAATTAATAGTATCATGTAGATCCTCAACCAAATCAACAACTAGTGAATCCACATTAGTGATATCCTACTTCATATTAGTAGAAAAACCCATATCATCAGCATGTAAATCATCAATCATACCAACAATATGGGATGCCAAAATTATATCCACATCAATAGTAATATGGAAATCCAAATCAACCATATCAATAGTAACTTGTACATCCTCAATCATCTTAGCAACAACATATGAATTCAGATCCATATTAGCAACCATATGCAAATCCTCATCCATATGCAAATCCTCATAATCAACAATCTCATCATCCACAATAAGATTCTCTACAATTTTCATGTCAGACACAACCAACTGATCATGAAAAAAAAATCTCCTTTTCAATCTCAACAAGGTTGGGAATCTCTTCAGTGAGCTCAGGTATCTCAACAACAACCACAAGTTTCTTTATAGGTTGTCTACTAGACTCCACAAATTGATCAAAAAAACCAACCACAAATACCTCTTTAGCTTCAACAAAGTCATCCTTTATATTTTTCTCTACAACAATCTTCTTAACTGGCCATACAACTCTTTTTCTAATCGATAGACTCCAACTCTAGCAATCTTTGCAAAATTCAGCTATCATTTCCTTGATTTGATTGGTTGAATCAACTTCCAACTGAGCAAACTTCTCAGTTATCTTCAACTCCATCACATCATAGAGATCTGTAGTTATCATGGGGTCCAATCATCTCAAAGACATCTTCCAAGATCTTCAAAAAACCTCTGTAACAAATCACCAACTAGATCATTTATTCCATCTTCATAACCATCTCTTCATATTGAGATATATTTGTGAGTCTTCTACAATTGTAAGTTAGAACCATAGTCTTCTACCTCACAACCAAGATATCTAGGACTCCGGAAAGAATAACCCACCACAAGATCAAACTTTGCTCCAACCTTCACTCAAAAACCAACTCTAATATCACTTGATGTAGTACAAGGTAGGAGAATCCCCAAGGAAGATTTCTTGGCCCCTAGAAAATGACCACACATTGGAATATACACAAAAACATATATATTTAGATCCAAAACAATATCAATTCTCTTGATAGAAAGATAATATTTATATCCAACCTACCCGGTTGTAAGACCTTTCAAGTTATGGCCAAATACAACAATAATTACAATAATAGCTCTGCAAGACATCACACAATCCAAACTCTAGCTAGCCCAAACTCATCTTTTGGTATAAAATCCCAAGAAGAATCTCAACTTGTGCTCAGAAACTGTCAAGCAACCTTCTTTTTTCCCAAACCCACACTTAGCTACTAGCTCTGCTAAACTTCATTCCTCTTAGCTACTCCATGCTAAACAAGAATCCACTCATAGCTTAAGACAAGAAATAACCCACTAATTATACTAAACCAAGACATAGGTTGGCCTAGAAAATTATATTAAATAAACACTCACATATTAAATAAACCCTCAAGCCACAAGTCATCTTGGAAAAAAACATTAAATACATGAAATAACTAAATACTAAGGACAAGCCCCAAGTTTACAATACATAACTAACTCATAAGACCACATAAAAGTACATGCCCTTAGACATAGGTCCACTTTGCATCCAATAATCCAAATCCAAGAGTGCACCTACCAAATCCCTCAGACCAATACTCATGAATACAATCTCCAAAGTCTACAAGTAAATCAGGAACACATTACCAGTAGCCACCAAAATGAGTCTAACTCCAAGATGATTACTCCAAACTTCATGCACACTTAGGAAAAGGTTCCCCAATACTCCTCAAACACATCTGCTATTGTGTAAACCATAAGTCCAAAAAATCCAAGCTCAATACTCTTGCATCACCTAAAGGAGGAACATAAGGATTTGGAGAGTTCCACGCTCAACACAATGATGGACATAGCCAAATTTTCCCGTGAAGAATGGGAAAGGTTTTCTTTATGAAAAAATCATGAGTAGTGTGTATGGTTAGACAAGCTATACATAATCACAAAAAGGCCCTAATTGAAAGGGTAGTTGTCTTCAATGCATTTGGGATCAATCTATCAATGAATGTTATGTCAAAAAATTAAGCAACTTCATTGATTGGAGGAAAGATGACATAGGATGAAATGGGTTACATAGTAAATAGGATCCCAAACCCCAAATTAGGGTTTGTGGCCATGGAGGTGGGGTAAAAGTTATGCCACACCAATTGGGAGAACAATTTCCCTAACAACATAACATATAGAGAGGTTCAAACCATCCACAAAAAATTTAAAATTGACCTATGTGGATATTTACATAGGAAGATAATAGAGAACTTGGGAAAGATAGTGAATGATCATATGGATCAAACCCTAAGGTTTGGATCTATACTTGTATGCATGTTCTTCTATCTAAGGGGAGAATTTCCTAGATCTCTACACATCAATTAGAGTGAAGAAAAACCAATCATGACACACATATGTGAACTATACAAAAAATTAGAAGGAAAAGGGAATCCCATGCTATGGGATTACTTCAAGGGTTTCAAGAGGGAGATGAATTAGAGAGAAAGGATACCCACAAGTTTGATGGAGAGCTACAAATATCAAATTTGTTGTCTTCAAGCAAATATAATTGCATTATGTGTACAACTCAACCAAGAATTCTATGTTTGACATCATTTAGATATGAAGTAAAGTATGAAGATGCATGACCCTACATAGAATGGCTAGTAGCGTTAGATGAAAGATTTATCCTACCAAGGTTTGGCACCTACATAGAGATTAGAAATAGGCTTCTCATGGAGAAGAAGAAAGATCAACAACCAACTCTATAAAGGGTAATGAGGAGTCAACCACCTAATCCATCTAGGACAAAAGCATTCAAGATGATGAGTACTAAGGAAATGGAAGAAGAGTTAGCAATGATTCCCCCTCACATGACTCAAACTCAGGAAGAAAAAGAGCCATCGCTAGATCAACCTAAAGCTAAAGAGATTGAATTTGAAGGTGATATAGTTGGAATACTTACAATCATTTAAGCAATTGAATAAGAGGAAGTTAAAGTATCAAAGGCACTGAAGAGAGGTAAGAAGAAATCTAAACTAGTTCCTATTGAAGAAATTGTGAATATAATTGTCGAGAAGCATGATTGCACAATCCTTAAGAATAGAATTTCAAGATTTTCTAAAGAAAACAAGTTAAAGGCTATAAATGTTGTACTAGATAGCATGAGCATAATAGAAAGAAAATCATGCAATATTGGGTTGATGATACCTAAAGAATTAAGAAAAATATGGAATGAAAAAATGGAGCACAAGAGTCAAAGATTATGAGAAAATGGTTGAGTATTATCTAGTCAAGATGAGACCAAAGTTGAATGAGTCTCAAAAGATGTTCCTTATAGAAGTATATAGAGTAAGGTTCAACAATAAAAGGATGTCATAGACATCTTGACTGGTCGAACCAACTAGACACAAGAAATCATAGCCCAACTTCTAAAAGAAATGACTTCAAATATTTCTATGTGAAGAAAAGTCAGACTCTAGGAGGCACAAAGGAACCATCTATTTCAAAGGTTAGTAAGGAAGTCAAGCCTAAGAAGGAAGAGGTGGAACCAAGCACAATATTTGAGCAAGATAAAGGAACATAAGAAGGGAGAAAGGAAACTCCTTGTCCTCGAAGGGAGGAAGATGTTCCACAACAAGAGAAGTGGGAAACTACTAGAGTGACTTAAGAGGAGTCAATTGCACCTAATTTGATCAAAGTACAAGACTAGTAGATGAAGCCATACAACTTGATCAATAGAAGGGAGAGTCAAGTCACCAGGAGGCATGACTCAACAACATATAGATGAAATAATCAATGCAACCAAAATCTCTATTGATTCATCCCCAGAAAATGATGAAGATAAAATGGATAAATAACCTAAACTAGTGCTCATACAAGATTATGAACCATCAGAGGAAAATTTACCAAAAATGAGGAAGAACTAGAGTCACCACCAAAGGGAGGTGAAGAGGTAGAAGAAGATGTAGAGTTACATAGAGAAATTTAAGATATCACAATAAGGCCTACATCTTCAAGATCAAGAGTGTCTAAAAGAAAAATACATGAATAGGCAAGCAAAAAGAGAGCACCAAGCATAACAGTAATGATAGGTGGTGAGTACTCTAAGAAGAGGAGGAGGCCATTTAGGCATATGATGGAGTCTTCATCATCATCTTTGAGATCTAAAGATGAAGGATAATGTTATGAGAGGAATGCCAACATGACAGAAGAAAAGGAGAAACTAGATGCAATGATTATAGAAAATAAGGAAAATATCAAAGACATGGATCTAGAGGAAATAAATGAGTATAAGTAGCAACTAAAAAGACAAAGTGAACTTAAGAAGCAATAAAAAGCAAGGAAAATGGTAATCACTAGAAATTTAATTACTAAGATATCCCCAGATGTCACATATGATGCTAATACAAATCTCATCAACCAACTTTCCACACTGGTTGATAATATAAAGGATAATCAAGGAAGTGTTGAAACACTAGTAGAAAAGAGGATACAAGCCAAAAGAATAAACATACCACACAATATGGTAGAACAAGACATGACCACTCTACAAGAGGCAAATAACAAGATGGATGTAACCTTGCAAGCCTCAACATCGGTCATGAAGAAGACATCATATCTGTGAGCACTCTCATTTGATCTAGAATATAAGTTACAACAAGCTAAACACAAGCATCAAAAACTCAAATATACTTTCAATGTAGTAACTAGTTTTGTAGCTGAATACTTATCCAAGACCCAAGGGATATTAAATCTCATTCATCAGATCAAGGACGAGCAAGAGAAAAGAGATATTGGCCAAATGGAAGTACAACATAAATTATCCCCAATGACATGCATCATCCAAATGCATATTGCAATTGTAGATGCACCAGTCACTAGAGTACTAGGAAACACATTAAGTAAACTTGAAACACTTTTGGATGACTTAAAAAGTGAGATATTTTCTTTCACAACTTGAAGGCATCATGGGATATGTTGATTGTTTTTAAGACTACTAGGTACCTTAAACCCAATACCAAAAACCATAAGACAAAAAACAACCTAAGGATTAGCCAAATCCTATATTTAGTATGTCCAGTCTTAGCTTCTAGACCAACTTCAATAGAGTATACGAATACTCCCTTCACTTTAGGCTCTATAGGGCCAAGGTGGGAAAACCTTAGGAATTTATCTGATAAATTTTATGATACTCTTCTTTTCAAGATTTATCCCTTATAGCAAAAAAATGGTCATAATCTTCTTAAATTTGTAATAAACTTCTTGATGACAATGGCTATTTGTAATCAATAGGAAAGTAATTACAAATAAGGGCTGAACAAAAACTTTACTTCTTCATTACTCGAAATAGAAAATTGGTTTTGATTGATGTACATATCTTGCAATTATACAAATCATCAAACTTGCAACTGAAATTAAGTGATTAGTGCATTATCCATTGTTATATAGAGTCAATACTAGTAGTCTTGGACCTATTTAACTAACTTGAAATTAAATTTGTCAATAGTGAACTCTAAACTTCATTCTTATCATTTCCATCTCATATACCCAAAACTTTACCTCTTATTGAAAGCAGTTACTTAATTCCTTGAACTAAATGCAATCGACATGAGGTGTGCAATCTATCTGAATTGCAATAAGCTGAAAGAATATTGCTCATTTCAATCTCAAAATCATAGATATGCAAGAAAGGAGACAAAATTCAAATACATAGATATGCATAAACTCTCTGTTGTATTAATTTCCTTTGAAAATACATACAACACTAGATATAGACTCACAATATAACTCAGAACTTGACCATTTGATCATTCATATTCATTATTCTCTCAAGTTCACAAGTTTTAGCACATTCATACAATCACAAAGACTAGATGGATTGTAAAATAACATAAACTGAAAAATGTACAGACTTCCAACCTCAACTCCTCATCTTGGAAATCCTTAAAAAGGATTGCAACAAGCTATAGATGGGAGGGGGACACATGTCATCATCTTAATAGAAAAGAGAAAGGCAAGACATAAATTATCCTGTGCTTAATTGAAAAATAGGAGGGTAGTTGAAAATTCAGTAGGTGGCACTTTACTACAACAACTTTATCTTTCCTCTACTTTGTCTTCTTCTGCCATCCGCTTCCTCAAAAGTTTCAAAACTTGATAGGCCTATTTATGAGAGTTTTATCCTTCTAATAAAGTGATTGAAGTGTATCTTATCTTATCTTTTAATCTCTTATTTTCCTTTAACCTCAATAATGTTTCAGTTGCTTCCTACTGGTAAGGCCTTTATTTCTCCCACTGCTTCCCATACATATATCTCTTGCTTGGTGGGCCATTCTATAGTTTTGACCTCCTTTAGGTCTTTAGTGGCTTTAGTCCACCTAGCATATGTAATTGCTTTAGACTAAACAAAAAACTTGTTTAAGTCTATCTTTGCTCTGAACAGGGAGTCAATCAATTTATTATATGGGGTATTAGAGCTATCTTGAAAAACTGCCATGGTGGCCTCCTGAGTCAAAATGACACCAAAGGAATCAAACCATTCTTACCAATCCCTCACTGTATTAGTGACATCCAAAATTGGTGGTATACAGGGTTATATACCTTGAGATAAAACCTTTATCTTCCCCTACATGAATTGCAGTTTACTAGTGAAGAAGCCGATTAATTCTTTGACTACCTTTAAGCCCTCCTTCACTGCGATTATCTTATCAAGAAAATCTAGCTTTTTAGCCATCAATACAATAAGCCTCTCTAAAAACTATGTATATGGCCCTAAAAAATTGAATGTCGGTGATAGCCATGAAAGTACCTCATTGCAAAATTGCTCAGCACTTTGAAAAGCAATATAAAAATTGTGAGCCTGATGTGATATATTCTTCAGAGTCTCAACCCTGTGGCTCATCAAACTTTTAAGGATAGTAGTCCTTACCTCATCTCCTTGTTGAGTTGGTGGAGCATCAATGCTCATTCTACTAGGTTTTTCTATATCTTTTGCTTCCAAACCATTTGTTTGTGTTGGGGCCTCAGTTGTGTCCTTGGCTAGTTACTCCTAATCTTTTTGCTCTTGTCTTTGTTCTATAGCAACCATCTGTTCTTCACTTACAAGTTGCTCTCTAAGAGATGAAACCTCAATCTCTAGTGCTTGGACCTTAGCCTCAAGCTCTGAAATTTTCTCCTTATACACATGGCTCTTTCAAGTTCATCCTCATAGAGCTTCTTTACATCAATGTAATCATGTATGTAGTTGGAAAGTTTGGTGTCAATCTCCTCTACTTTAGCCTCATTCATGAATGAGAAATGCTTCATGGCCTTTGAGATTTATGTACTAGAGGTGCTCTAAAAAGTCCACACAATCATGTTACCCTATTTTTTTCTCTGTACATCCATTAGCTTTGGTTTATTTGATGATGGAGCCATGCTCCAAACTACCATAGATTTTGTATTTATGTTGAATCTAGTTCCCCTCAACACTCCATTAGCACCAAATACCTTATATGAGATGACATTCTCCTATCTCCTTATTTGATCAAGCATAAATGATTGTTCCAAATCCCAAATAGGTACTAGCAACTTTCTAGTTCTTTGCACAAGGTCCCTTGCCTCTTCTAGAGTCATGACCTAACTCTTATAATCATAAGCCGATAGCTTCTCAACAAATTCCAACTTCTGCTCATCTGATTCTCCTAGTTTCATCTTTAGTACCAACTCACTGTATTTTACCTTATACAAAAAGCTCTTAAACTCAACTGACTGATGATTTCATCATCCTCTATGAATTGTTGGGCCTGAATGATCTTATCATCCAACCTTGTTGTTGCTAGTTCCAAGTCTGTGAGTGTGCTCTTAGCTGCCTTAATTCTATCCTAGAGATAGCCTTATCTTAAGTCAACAAAATACTGACTATTTCCTGGTAACATTTGTAGGGTCCTCTGCTTCACCTCTATAGGGATATGGACCACTTTCTATCTCTTATTCCCTTTTGTGGTCCATGATGTCTTAGGAGTGTCATCTTCCTCTATTTCTAGAGTCACATAAGGTTCAGGGCTATTTGGGCACACCCTCTCTTCTTCTCCCATAGGAACCTTTGGCATCTTGGCCATGATTTTAGCATGGTTAGTGACCATCTTCCTAATCCTACAAGGATAGGGGATATCTAAATAAAATCTCTAAAAATTGGGATCCACTCTCTTCAACTCCTTTTCTACCCTTAAAACATCATCCAACTTTTTCAGATTGTCAATTGTGTCACACTCTACAACTATATTTGGAATAACATATTCATATGGTAGCTCCTTGATACTTGAAACCACATAATTCCTAATTTCTTTAATGGTCCCCTTCATCTAATTGTCAGGATCATACATCCTATAGGGACTAGTTGACAAGTTGTAGTAGTGGAGGAAAGAATAGATTTGATCAAGGGCCTCTTGTCCAATTGAAAAGTCCCCCACCTTGAAACATCTACATAAGAAAGTGCCTTTATGCACTTTAGGCCCTAGATACTCCCTATTGACCATAAACAACCACCATATGAATTCCATTATTCCCAACCTAGGGGGAATAAACTTTGGTAATATGTGGGGTGGTTGGGGACAACCATAGACTCTCATCAAGGAAAAATTTGGAAATAAGAAAATGTCCCCCCAATTATGGTATGATATTTTACCCTTAGGAAGCAGGGCTGGTCTCACTAGACTTTTCAAAATCTTAGGTGCCCTAAAATAACCTGGATCTAACATTCTCATTATCACAGTACTAAAATTATTAAAGAATGAAAAAAAATCAGAAAAATGATAATTATTGTCCCATACCCATGTCCACAACTAAATTGGCAGCTCTCCATTTGCATCAGTGTTATGATAAATGAAATTAGAGTTCACATACCCCACATTCTTGTAGAGGATCAGGTGCATCAACAATGAATAATGATAGAACTTGAAATCTTCCCTCCACTCTAAGCTAGGGCAATATTTTCCTTCATCACCTCCAAAATTTATTCAACATAATCATACTCCTCCCCATGGTAGGAGTCTTGCACATCTTTGGTAATAATAAATTTAGCTCCATACCCCATATTAGTTCCATCTTTCCTAAACATCTTGTGGACACCATATACTATTTTTACAAAGTAATTTAAATTTTTTTCCAAAGCTTCCACCTTTTTAAGGTAATCACCCACACTCTTTAAATCCATAGGGATATGTTGCAGCATAGAATTTCTAGTGTAGGCCTTGGTATTTCTCTTGAATTTCTTGTGCAAATCCTCCAAATCTACAGGCTAGCCCATGGCTCCATCCAATCCAAAAACTTCAATGAATGAAGCACAATAAAGTGTACATAGTAGAGTTCCATATTTCCTATGGAAGGATTTGGTGGCTGAATTGTATGATCAAATTAGGGCCTTCACCAAGTCTACATCTACAAAGACCTCTAGAAAGATCAACTTTGCCAAGTTCTTCTTCTACGGATTACACACTAGGATCTTCTTCTCCTTGTTATGATAAAAATATTTGAATAACTCAAAACATGTGACCCCAGGTAATGTAGCATCTCTACACAGACCATATGGGTTAATAAAAGCATAGTTATCTATAGCATTAGCATTTAAAGAACTTGAAAAAAGCTTAATCCTTTTTTTGAAAAACCTATTAGGTTTCCCTCCTTTAGAAGTCAAAGTTTCTGCCACTTCCAAATATGACACTTGAATTTCTTCTACCTCATTATCAAACATCTTGAAAGTATGCTGGAGAACACTTTATGAACTTCGCTCTTAAGCACTAAAAACAATTATCTATATGCACTGAAAACTTTGCAACTTGTCAAAATCCCTTTCTCTGTAAACGAAAAATTGTAACTGATTGATGGGATATCTTTAAAGCTTGATTTATATTATCAACATTCATTTTTGCATTGATTGTCAACATGATTGAGCCATAAAATCAGCTTATTCTATTACCTTAGGGGAGCATCATCATTATTATACAACGTTGCATTTTCTATTTATTGCTTAATCTCATTGGTTGAGAACCCTTTGTCATTTCCAGCTCAAAAAATAGAAAACACAATGTCAACTTAGGGTTTATGATCATATGATTGACCCTTGAGTCAAAACCCTCATAATATCTTAGGTGGGGAAGAAATGCCCTTCAATCTTACAATCCCTTGAAATCAAAACCCTTATCGCATTGTTGCAAGGCTTGGAAAAAGTCTTTACGATCTTATGATATAGTGGCTACCGTGGCATCAAAATTTTCCTTTAAAATCTTTATGATCTCATGATAGGCAGTTTATGTTGCATAGTGTAACATCTCATCTTATCTTTCTATTAGTTTGTGGTGATTGATCAGGGAAGTACTGTACATACTTCATAAATTTTTGGACCATGGCTAATGTTGTGGCCGATGTATGGTTGACATATGGCCGACCTATTTTAACCCTAAAGAAACATAAAATTACTTGTATAAAAGGGCTTAGGGTTAGGTGTTTTTCATAAGGTGTGATGTGAAAATTGGTTCTTGTAGTGGTATTGAGTTATAAGGGATTATAGATTGTAATAAGGTTGTAATCACTGGATCACAATAATATTGGACTTGCTTTTTGGTGGATGTAGCCTAGGGATTGGGTGAACCACATTAAATCTTGGTGTCTTGTGTTCTTTTTGTGAGATCTATTATTTTCTAATATTTTTTATATTTGCATGTAATTGTTTTTTCTATTTGTGGTTTAATCTTAACAAGTGGTATTAGAGCCAGGTTGTTTTTTCAGTTATCCTTTGCAAGAAAGTCTCATAGTTGAGTGGGAGTGATGGAAAATGAGGGTAAGCTGAGGGTTGACAATTTTAATGGGCAAAACTTTCAGTTATGGAAGATGTAAATGGAAGACTATCTTTATCAGAATGATTTATGGAAGTCGTTGGAAAGAAAAACCAAGAATCAGGGATTTATGCCAAGTGACGATTAAGATCTTTTAGACAGAAAGGCACTTGGAAGAATTTGATTATGCCTAGCACCATTAGTGGCATTTAATATTACAAAAGTGAAGATGATGGAAGAGTTGATGGAAATCCTAGCAAAATTGTATGAAAAGTCCTTCGCTTCAAATAAGGTATTTCTCACGAAGCATTTATTTACTATGAAAATGGTAGAAGTTGGATCTATTGTGGATCATTTAACTTATTTTAATACTATTACTAGCCAGTTATCTTTTGTGAGTATTAATTTTGGTGAAGAAATTAGGGCTCTCTTGATTTTGCATTCTTTGCCTGGAAGATGGAATGACTTGGTAATGGCTATGAATAATTTTGTTTTTGGATCTAATACCCTAAAATATGATGATGTAGTCAGTGTTATTTTAAGTGAGGAAACTTGTAGGAAATCCTTAGGTGGGTCTACATCAGGAAGTGCTTTGAACAAACAAAGTAGAGCTAGAATGACTAAGAGAGGAAACAATTCTTAAAATCATGGGAAATCAAGAGGAAATTCAAAGGGAAGGAGGTCTCAATCGAGAGGACCAAATGATTGCTGGTACTGTGAGAAACCAGGGCATAAAAAGAAAGATTGCTGGACTTAAAAGAAAAATGAACGATATAAACTAGATGGAGACAAAGCTCAACAAATGTGGTAAGTAACAAATCTGAAGAGGATTCTTTGCTTATATCTTTAGAAAGTGTTTATGATTCATGAGTTTTAAATTCTAGTGCTTCATTTCATGCTACACCTCATAGAGGTTATTTCATTGATTATGTCCAAGGGGATTTTGGGCTTGTTTATTTGGGGGATAATGAACCCTGTTAGGTTGTTGGAAAGGGAAAAGTTAAGATTAAGTTGTAAAATGGGAATTATTGGCTACTACATAAGGTAAGACATTTTTTGAGGATGAGTAAGAATTTAATTTTAGTAGGACAACTCGGTGATGAGGGTTGTGTAGTTACTTTCAATGATAAAAATTGGAAGGTTTCAAAAGGTTCCCTTGTAGTAGCAAGAGGTGTGAAAGTAGGCACCTTATATCTTTTTACAAGTCATATTGTTCCTTCTACTTTGATTATTTATGAGAAAAATAAATGTTCAAGAACAATTGCTGTAGTTGAGTAGGGAGAACAAATAGTTGTTGTAGATTCTGATACAGTATTGTGGCACAATAGACTTGGGAAAATGAGTGAGAAAAGTATGAAAGTAATTCATTCAAAGAAAGTTTTATCAGGTCTAAAATGTGTTAATATGGATTTCTATTAAAGTTGTGTGTATGAAAAACAAAAGAGAGTGAGTTTTGTGAAGACTAGGAAGGAAAATAAAAAGGGAGAAATTAGAGCTTGTGCATATAGATGCATGGGGACCGACTTAGGTATCTTCCCTTGGTGGCTCTCATTATTATGTTATATTTATTGATGATGCAACTAGAAAAGTATGGGTTTATTTCCTTAGACAAAAATATGATGTATGTTGAACTTTTAAGAAATGGAAATGCTTGGTTGAAAATGAGACTAGTAAGAAATTAAAATGTCTCAGATCTGATAATGGTGGTGAGTATTGCAGTCATGAATTTGAAGATTATTTCTCCACTAATGGTATTCGTAGACAAAAAGCTATTCCAAGGACTCTATAGGAAAATGGAGTGGTTGAATGCATGAACAAGACTATAACGGAGCATGCAAGGAGCATGAGGTTGCATGTTGGGTTGCCCTTACACATGTGGGTGGAGGCTATCAATACTATTGTTTATTTGTTTAATAGAGGTCCCTCTACTCCTTTGGGTTGTGGTATTCTAAAGGAAGCATGGACTGGTAAGAAGGTGAGTTATTCTTTTCTCAAGACCTTTAGCTGTGAAGCTTTTTCTCGTATAGATTTTGAAAATAGAACCAAGCTGGAAGCTAAGTCAAAGAAATGTGTATTTTTTGGATATGACATTAATGAATTTGGTTATAGGCTTTGAGATTTTGAAAATCATAAAATTGTAAGAAGCATGGATTTCATATTCAATGAGAAAGTGTTATACAAAGATCTGTTGTAGCAACATGAGAAGAAAGAAGATGATTATGTAGTGTTGGATGATACTCCAAAAGATGATGTTCCAACAATTCCTTATGATGTGCAACAACTACAATAGAAAATACCACACAACCTCGTGAATGTTAGACGGTTAAAAAGGCTAAGTAGACCTCTAGAAAGATTTTCTCCTTGTATTCTATTTTACTTACCTATGCTAGTGAACCTGAATGTTATGATGAAGCTGTTTAGGTGGGTACTAAGATTTAGTGGGAGTCTACCATGAAAGACAAAATGGACTCTTTGTTAAAAAAGAAGACATGGGATTTATGCAAGTTTCTTGTAGGTAAAAGGGTTTTACATAATAAATGGATTTATAGATTAAAAGAAGAGGATGGAGGTAAGAAAATATTTAAAGCTAGGTTAGTTGTAAAAGGATTTGCATAGAAAAAGGGCATTGATTTTGATGAGATATTCTCTCCTATTGTTAAAATGACTTCTATCTGTACTATTTTAAGTATTATGGCTATTGAAGATTTGCATTTAGAGTAGCTTGATATTAAAACAACCTTCCTTCATGGTGATTTGGATGAAGAGATGTCTATGGCTCAGCCACAGGGATTTGAGGTCAAAGGTAAGGAGAAATTAGTGTGCAGATTGAAGAAAATTTTATGTGGCTTGAAGCAAGCACCTCAACAATAATATCTAAAATTTGACAATCTTATGCATGTGCATGGATAAAGTAGGTATCATTCAGATCATTTTGTTTATTTTAAGAGGTTGGATGATGACAACTACATTATTTTATGTTTATATGTTGATGATATGCTTGTAGTTGGGTCTAAAATGGATCACATTAAGGGGCTGAAATGTGAGTTAGTACATGCATTTTCTATGAAGGATTTGGGGACAACAAAACAAATCCTTGGTATGAAGATTTGCAGAGATGGGAAATATAAGAAATTGACTCTATCTTAGGCTGATTATGTTGAGAAGGTGTTGCAACATTTCTCTATAGAGAATGCTAAAGCTGTCGACACACCTTTACCTGGTCATTTGAAGTTGACTAAGGAGATGTGTCCAAAGACACAAGAAGAGGAGGATAAGATGTCCAAGGTACCCTATGCTTTAGCTGTAGGAAGCTTAATGTATTCTATGGTATGTACAAGGCTAGATATTGCACATATAGTGGGAGTCGTTAGTAGGTATATGAGTCATCCAAGAATTGAGTATTGGAATGTAGTAAAATGGATTCTCAGATATTTGAGAGGAACATCCAATAAGTGTTTACATTTTGGGGGCTCTACTCTTGATTTACATGGATATGTTGACTTTGATTTGGTAGGAGATATTGATACTAGGCAGAGTACTACAAGTTATGTATTTACTGTTGGTGGGGCAGTTGTGAGCTAGGTATCTAGGTTACAAAAGGTTAATGCTTTATCCACTACAGAGGTAGAGTATGTTGCTACTACAGAGGCAACTAAGGAGATCATATGACTTCAATTATTCTTGGAAGAATTGGGATACCCTCAAAGGGATAATTATTTGTTTATAGATAGCTAGAGTGCCATTCATCTTACAAAGATTTTAGCTTTGTATTCAAAGACAAAACATGTTTAGTTGCGGTATCATTTCATTCAGTCAGTTTTGGATGATGGATAGTTAAAGCTGGATAAGATACATATAGATGACAACCCAATAGATATGTTTACAAAGGTAGTGAGAAGGGAGAAGTTGAATTCCTCTTCAGCTTTGGTTGGTCTTCTGAATTGAACATGAATAAAAGAACAACAAAGACCAGGGTGGTTTGATCTAGTGGAGCCCCATGTGGTAGCAGTATTGCTATAGGATCAGTCTCCAAGTGGGAGATTGTTGTCTAGTGTGGAGTCTGATTAGTCCCCAAGTGGGAGATTATTAATTTTTAGTGACTGATCAGAGAAGTACTATACATACTTCATAAATTTTTGGACTGTGGCTGACTTTGTGGTCAATGTATGGCCGACATATGGCCAACCTATTGTAACCCTAAAGTGTCATAAACTTACTTGTATAAAAGGGTTTAGGATTTGGCATTTTTCATAAGGTGTGGTGTGAAAATTCGTTCTTGTGGTGGTATTGAGCTGTAAGGGGTTATAGATTGTAATCAGGTTGTAATCACTAGATCATAATAATATTGAACTTGTTGTTTGGTGGATATAGCCTAGGGATTGGGTGAACCATGTTAAATCTTGGTGTCTTGTGTTTTTTTCTATGAGATCTATTATTTTATCATATTGTTTATATTTGCATCTAATTTTTATTTATGTCTATGGTTTAATCCTAACACTTTCTTCGGCTTACGATCCTATGATTAGGCTCAACTGACGGTTTCGTGACTTTGATGGTTATTTTCTTTACCCCTATGATGCTACGAGAGATCATTACCTCCCTTTATCATGAAATTACCAACCTCAAATTTTACTTCTACAATTTCTTGATGGATTTCCCATCATAGCATCACAACACCCTTCTATTACTCTTAAGATCTTATGGGACATTGATTGTTGCAAGATCGTAGAACTAAAAACTGTCAGATCATAGACACATGTAAAGACATTTTCGGTCCCATCAGTTTGATGTGGCATCCACCTTGTACACTTTACATTATCTAACCAATTAAGATAGAACACTCATCATATTTCTAACTTGAGTTGCTAGCTTTCTTAGTCATTTGTTGCTTTACAATCTTACAACAAGCCACTTATTGCACGATATTGTGCAAATTCCTATTAAATCCTTACAATTTTAGATTTGATATTATGAAACAATAATATTGAAGTCAACCATGAATACATAAAATAGATAGAGAAAGAAAACACATAAACAAAAAGATATGCTGATGGGGAAAAACCTTTCGGTAAAACAACCCCACCCCTCTAAAACTTGCACAATGTATTATCTTCAACACAAAGGTTACAATACACTTGCAATGCAAGTTCTTTTCGAACATGGAAGACTAATCTAGTAGCAACCAACAATACACTTTTTCACTCTCTTGTATCTACAACCCTAAAAAATGCTTATATTGAATGCACTATCCATTTTTAGGGAAACTTCCAAAGAATAATCGTATTAGGGTTTTACCATTCTCCAAAAAAGTAGGAACCCAAATTTTTTTTTGGGCCTAGATGGAGACTCGAGTGTACAGTACTCAATGATCAGTTACCACATGTCTTCATGTCTTCACCCATCGTCAAATCTTCTAGAGATAGCTCTTATATGTCATATGAATCTATCATAACCGTTTCAGCAATGATCTCCTTACACACAATTCAAGATGCCGACACATACAAGTGGAGTGATACATCAATAAGCCAACTAGACATGTACACTCACACTTAATTACATTATTTTCAAAAAAGACATTTACAAAAAGAAGAAGAAGGAATTATTCAAGGTTGAGACACCTTATTCCTAATAAGATGACCATGAACCATCTCGACCACTCTCATAGATTAGTTTATATCATCAAGTGGCATGGGAACATGATCAAAGAAAAATAAAGCAAAAATAAATCACTCACTAAACAACGTGAGCTAACAACTATCCTTGTCCATTATTACTTTCTTTTTAGTGTTTAAGGTATGTAGATAGTGTTTGATAGGTTGATCATGTGATAGTTTCATTTGTTGATTCAGTTGATAGGTTCATAGTGATACATTAGATTAATTGTTGGTTTACATTGCTCATATCATGTGATTGTTCATTGAAGTGTAGTGCTTTGATTTTTAGTCTAAGAAAGTGCGTGTGTTTATGAAAAAGGGTGATAATCCATAATGAGTATTTACAAGGTTTATTACAAAATTTTGGTGGGTGTTGTGATTTTTGAGGTTTTTGAGGATATTTGATGCTTTTGTGTTACTCATTTCATCAAGACATTTTATGGATTTTTAGGATTTATTTCAGGATGTTTAAAGATGTTTAGTAGTTTTTTTAGGATATTTTATGATTTTCATGAATTTGTTCAGGACATTATATGATTTTTTAGTGAATTTGTTCAGGACATTTTATGATTTTTAGTGATTTTGTTTAGGATCATATTTGACTTTTTAGGATTTTTTTCAAGATCATATTTGGATTTTTTAGGATTTTTCTCCAGATCATATTTGATTTTTTAAGATTTTTTTAGAATCGTTTTAAGCATATACAAGTGTTAGCTCAAATCCAATATGTGATAAGTCCAATGGATAAAAAGTGCTTAGGGATATGCCCCTAATTCAAGTTCAAACTCATGCATTGTGTAGGTAATATGCCCCTAGACAAGTCACAAACTATGTACAAAGGCCAAAGGTAGGGTATGTACAAATGGGTGATACTTAGGTAAGATAACAATGGACATTAACTAGTTCATGGGCCATGATCAAGGACTAGGGATGTCTTTCAATATGAAGGATATGATTAGGGAATGATAAAAGGGGAAAACTAGATGGAATCCTGATAGATGGAGGAGAAATAATTGATTACGCATGGTGCCTGTTTGCCAAGTTTTCACCATGGTACTTGCCCAAAGTGCCTATTTTTTAGGTTTTCACTTTTGGACATAATTTTCTCTCGACTCAAATTTTTGTGCCAAGATGCTTTTTTGATAGGTTTTTATCAAGGCATCTATTTTTTCATGACTTTTTTCACTTTTTTTTTACTTTTCTCATGAATTTTTGGTATTTTTTTGATTTTTTTTAGGACTTTTTGCTATTAAAAATTTTTTTTTAGGACTTTTAGATGGAATCATGAATGTTTCTGCTAAATGCTGAGAAGAAATCCATTGTTGGTGTTGCTAGCTAATAATCTATGGATCCATAACTAACCATAACTATATAGGATTCATTCTAAGTCTGTAGCTAAAATCAAACCACTAGAAAGGCCTTGAGATATACCATCCTGTACCTCATGTAAGATAGTGTCTACTTCTCCTGAATCAAGGCATCTAAGGATAATTGAGTGAACAAATCTGTTGTGTGGGATGTTATTGATGATGACGTGTGCAAAGGTTTGATGGATAGAGGTTTGATTTTGGGTGTGGGATAGGTTAGGTAGTAGGACATGGGTATAAGTAGTTGGATATAAAGAAGAGATAGGATGATTGAGACCAATGAATTCCCATATGGAGGCTGATTGAGAGAGCTCAAAAAGACTTTGTGGCATGTTGAACACTACTATTTATGGTATGAATTATTAGAACAATTGATTAATTGTGTATTGTCTTTGATGTTACACAAAATATCATATCATTATTAGTTTATGTTGAGCTCACTCGGGCATTGAAGATAATTTTTTGTGGCTACCAAGCATTCTAGAGTTTTCCTAGTTTAGAAGACAATATCTATTGAGTTCACTCGAGCGCTAAAGGAAAGTCTACAGAAGTTGAGTATTAACCGATCTCACTCAGTTAATGAAAGAAATATTGGATGGAACTAGTGCTAACCAAGCTCACTTGGTTATGAAAGGATCTGTGTGAGTATGTAGTGTTAACTAAGTTCACTTGGTTAACACAAGGAAATCATTTCTATGTTAGTGTCTACTGAGTCGGGCAGGCCAATGAAGGCTTTTCCTATTTTGGCATATTGAGTTCAATTGATTTATCTATTGGTTCTAGCCAACTAAGACGATGAATATTAATTATTCTAAGTTGTATTTGAGTTGACTTGAAAGAAAGAAAGATATAAATAAAAGGTCAAGTTGAAGGATAAAAAGTGTGAAAAATGTGAAGTATGTGAATGCATGGAAGATTTTGAAGATTTAATGATGCAAAGAGGAAGCGAATTAGAAGGATAAGTAGAATATCCTTGAGAATTTGAAAAGATCTATTCAATTAGGAAGGATCACATACAAGCCATAATTGAGATCTATAATAAGAAAATTCAGTTGCATCCAAATCAGGTCATGTCATTGTTACTCTCTAACCATTGTAGCAGTGATCTAAATTTCTTAACAAAGTTGGTTAACAACCATTTGTAAATCCTCTAACAAGGTGGTAGTTCTATTGAATTTTTTAAAGACCTCTAACAAGGCCACTCCTAATAGGTTGATTAAATCTTCTAATAGGGTCACACCTAACAATGTGTTTTGTAACCTTTAATAGGATTGGCTCTTAACAGGGCTCACTTCAAAAGAGTGAAAAATACTAACTAGTTACAATTGGTGGTTTTTCTCAAATTGGGTTTCCACATAAATCTTGGTGTCATATGTGTTCATTCTATTTCTTTTATGTGCCTACAACTAAGATTAAGTAATGATAATTAGAGATAATATCTAAAATTTTCATGTTAATTATTTACTGAGCAATTTTAATATTTATTGTGTTACAACATTTCTTTGTTTACCAAGCATTAGCAGAATTCAGTTTTCAGAGTTTTATTCTATATTGACATCTAAGGGATCTGGGAGTAATCGATTCACCCCTCCCCCTCTCACTTACTCCTCTTATATTTCCAACAATTGGTATTAGATATTTTTAAACTTGCAGAGAAGGTTTCAAGGACCTAAGCTAAAGATTAGGATGTCTTATAGAAGAGAGATTCCTAAGTTGAACAGAGACAATTTTGTAGCATGGCAAGGACTTATGAGATTAAATTTGATGATTATCTATAATTCAAGTTGTAAGTATCTTGATGGTGAATACAAAACTCCCATTGGAACATTATCAGTTGAAGACATTGCTGAAAAGAAGAATCATAATATCATGATGATTGATATTGCATCTACTCTTAGTTATGTTGAATTTGATGAAGTAAAAGACTACAAAACAACTCATGAAATGTGGACAAAACTAAAAGACATTTATGGAGGAGATGACAATGTAAGAAGAGCCAAAGAAGAAATTCTTAGAGGTCAATTTGATTAGATGAAAATGAGAGAAGATAAAAACATTGCAAAATATGTGGAAATAATCAAAGCAAGTGTGGGCGCAATCAAAGCATCTAGATGTGACATTAATGACAAAATAGTTGTAAGCAAGGTACTCAAAAAATCTTCTTCCTATTTATGCAATTAGAGTATCTACTATTCGAGAAATGAGATGTGATCCAGATAGAAAAATAACTTTGGATGCTCTAGGTGGAAGATTAACAGCTTTTGATTTGGATAACTGTGATAAATATGTTCCTAGTTCCAAAGGTATTGAGTATGCATTTGAAGCCAAAATCTCACTCAAGAAAAAGAGTAAGAAATAAAAAGCCAATCAATCAAGAAGTGAAGAAGAATTAAAACAAAGTTTTGACAGTGATCTTGAAGTTGTTGAAGCACTACTTGCAAAGAAATACTCTAAAGGCAGAGGAAAGTATAAAGGAAAGATTCCTCTAATCTACTTTTTCCATGATTAAATTGGTCACACTGCTACTAGGTGCCCAAACAGAGAAAACAAGGATGAGAAGAAAAGAAACAAGTATAAAGACAAGAAGGAATTCAAGAACTACAAGGAAAAAGGTAAGAAATCTTGTTTTATGGCTAAAGATTCTGATAATAGTGAAGATGAAATGGTATATATTGATGTAAAAGACGAATTAGATGATGAAGGAGACAAGATGACACTTATCTCTCATGTTAGCAAAAATGATACATGGATTATTGACAGTGGTTGTTCGCATCATATAAATGGAGACAAAAAAAATTTTGAACACATGGAATATTATGATGGTGGTAGTGTAAGATTTGGAAATAATGAACCTTGTAACATAAAAAGAAGAGGATGTATCTCTTTGACCAATGAACTTGTATGTGATAATGCTAATTGGGTTGAAGGACTAAAGCATAATCTACTAAGTTTGAAATAGTTGAATAACATTGGATTCAAAGTAGAATTCATAGATGGGAAGGCCAAATTGCTAGATGGAAAATGAAATCTAGTTGGATCTGGCAAACAAACAAAAGGTAACCTATTTTATCTTGATCTTAGTGAAATTTCATGTTTTATTTCTCAAGTAGAAGAAATTTTGTTATGGCACAAAAGATTATGTCATGTAAACTTTGATAATCTGGTTAAGATAAGAAAACATAAAAGAGTAAGAGATATTCCTAGCATGAGGAAACCTGATATGGGTCTATGGAAAAATTGCCAAATTGGTAAGATGGGAAAGACTAGTTTCAAAAGAAAGAACTATCATTCTGAAGAAGTCTTAGAGCTTGTGCATATAGACTTATGTGGACCTATTGGAATAGAAAGTTATAGTAGAGAAATTTTTTTATTCTTTTTGTTGATGATTATTCTAGAATGATAACAGTAATGTATCTAAAAGAAAAATTAGAAGCTTTTCAAAAATTCAAGTGGTATTTGGTAAGACTGGAAAAAGAAACTAGAATTTCTAAGATCAGATAGAGGTGGTGAATTCATCTCTAATGAATTCAATAAATTCTACATTGAAAAAGAAATTAAAAGACAACTATCAGCCCTTGGTACACCAGAGCAAAATGGTATAGTTGAAAGAAAAAATAGACCCATCATGGATTGTGAAAGAACATTGATGATAGAAAAGAATGTTGTGATCAAATACTGGAAGGAAGCTATCAGCACTGCAGTTCATACTTTGAATAGAGTAGAGCTAAAGAAAGACTCAAATCAAACTCCTTATGAACTATGGTATGGCTACAAACCTAATGTAAGTTACTTGAAAGTATTTGGTAGAAAATGTTATATCTTGAAGGAATCTAGAAAAGGAAAATTTGATGTCAAAGGTGATGAAAGAAATTCTAGGATACTCCTGTAGAAGTAAAGCATATAAAGGTTTGAATTTGTCTACTCATAAAATCATAGAAAGTGCACATGTGAGAATTGATGAGTTTGCAGAAAAGTGTGAAGAAGAAAGCAGAAAGAACCTAAGGATTACAAAAGATTTATCTACTATGAACCTAATACCCTACCAAATATATCTAAAATAAAGGAGGCTTCACCTCCTGAGCCCCCAAAATCTCCAATAGCTATCAAGTTACAGACAATACAACCTGAGTCATAGTTTGAAGGACTCGAGTCAGAAGCTACTGAGCTAGAGAAATATGAGCCTGATGGACTTGAGTCACAGATAATGGGACTCGAGCTTAATACTAAAATTCATAATGAAATCAGTCAAATTCATTCCAAATCCAAAGAACATGTGTTAGCAAGATATGTTAGAAGGCATCATGCACCTTATCAGATCATTGGAGACAAATCAGATGGAACAATGACAAGAAGCAAAATGAAAGGTATATGTTTACTTGCTGAATTTGAACCTAGAAGTGTTAAAGATGCTTTGGAAAATTAAAGTTGGATTGAAGCAATGAATGAAGAAATAGAACAGATAGAAAAGAATAAAACCTAGACTCTTGTTCCTACACTGAAGGATAAAAATGTAATTGGCACAAATTGGGTATTCAGAAATAAGCTAAATGAAGATGGAAAAGTATCTAGAAACAAAGAAAGGTTGGTATGTAAGGGCTATTTTTAAGAAGAAGGTATTGATTATGATGAAACTTTTGCTCCTGTTGCATGATTAGAAGGTGTTAGCATTTTACTAGCTTATGCAACTTATAGAGGATTTAAAGTTTATCAAATGGATGTAAAATTTGTGTTCTTGAATGAAATAGTTGACGAGGAAGTCTACATTGAACAACCATAAGGTTTTGTAGATCCTTAAAAAATGGACATGGTCTACAAATTACACAAGGCACTATATGGACTCAAGCAAACTCCTAGAGCTTGGTATGAAAGACTTCATAACTACTTGATACATATTGGTTTTCAAAGAACAAATGATGATAGTAGTTTGTATATCAAAGAAGGACAAAAAAAAGGATTGTGTTGGCATAAATATTTGTCGATGATACTTTATCCATAGGAAATGATGACTTGTACAAGGTATTTTCAGAAGAAATGAGTAAAAAATTTAAAGTGTATATGTTTAGAGAGATAAAATTCTTTGTTGGATTACAAATTCAACAAAAGAAAGATGCTATTTATATTACCCAATCTAAGTATATCAAGAAAATACTAAAAAAATTTGGAATGGAAGCTTCAAGACCTGTTGGAACCCCTATGTCTACTGGACATAAGCTTTCCAAAAATGATGATTCCAAAGAGGTAGATCAGACCACATATAGATTAATGATTAGAAAATTGTAGTATATAGTGCATACACGGCCTGATATTGTATTAGTAGTCAGTATGGTGGCAAGATTCTTAAAAAATCTCAAAGAAAATCACATGATGGCAATTAAAAGAATCATGAGATATTTGAAAGGTACTGAAGAATATGGTTTATGGTACAAAATAGGAGGCAATTTGGACTTAAAAATATTTATAGATGCTGATTGGGAAAGAAGTATTGATGATAGAAAGAGTACTAGTGGTGGAGCATTCTTTCTTGGTAAAAGACTAGTATCTTGGACAAGCAAGAAAAATAATTGTATCTCTCAAGCCACAACAAAGGAAAAATATGTGGCAGCAATAGTTAGTTGTTCCAATATTGTTTGGTTAGAACAACTATTGACAAGTATGAAGGTAGAGATCACGGATCTAGTAGTCATATACCATGATAACAACAGTGTAATCAATATATCAAAGAATCTAGTGATGCATACCAAAACAAAGAAAATTGCCATAAAATATCATTTCTTGAGAGAATTGGTGCAAGATAAAGAAGTCAGATTGGAATATGTAAATACAAAAGAAAAATTTGTAGACATATTCACCAAGCCATTACCTAAGGATGCATTTATGTGTCTAAGAGGTAAGCTAGGGGTCATTCCTCTATCTGAAGCTCACTAAATGAAGTTTAGTAATGCATCAAATTGAGCATGTTGAAGATTAATCAGTTGATGCAGAATTGGCAAGGGCATATTGCAAATGAAATAGTACTTGAGGTACATTGATATTCACTGAGTGTTGTCTTTGGCATGAGATGTCAAAGAAGGAGAAGTTTACTATCATATCTCAAAGAAATTTTGTTAAATAGAGGGAGAAGTTTTCTTTCATAGAACTTTCATAGAAAAAATTGTCAAGGAAGGAGAATGAACTTGGCAAAAGTTGTAGTAGATGGAAATTTTTTGACAGAGGGAGAAAAGATAGAAAGAGATCAAACTAAAAGAGGGAGCTCTCATGATGAAAATCTAAATGAAACTAAGGATATGTTCCTTACTTTATTCTTGCTCCAAAATTTCATTATGTTATGACATATTGTGTTGCTATCAATGCTAAAGAGGGAGATTGTTGGAACAATTGATTAATTGTGTATTGTATTTGATGTTACACAAAATGTCATATCATTATCAGTTAGTGTATGCCAAGCTCACTTGAGCATTGAAGATAGTTTTCTATGGCTACCGAGCATTCCATAGTTTTCCTAGCTTAGAAGACAATGTCTACCGAGTTCACTTGGATGCCAAATGAAAGTCTATGGAAGTTGAGTATTAATTGAGCTCACTCAGTTAATGAAGGAAATTTTGGATGGATTTAGTGCTAACTAAGCTTACTTGGTTACCAAAGGATCTGTGTGAGTATGCAGTATTAACCAAGTTCACTTGGTTAACATAGGAAAATAATTTTTGTGTTAGTGTCTATCGAGCAGGGTCGACCAATGAAGGATTTCCCTATTTTGGTATATTGAGTTCAATTGATTTATCTATTGGTTCTAGCCAAATCAGAAGATGAATATTAATTATTCTAGGTTGTATTTGAGCCAACTTGACATAAAGAAAGATATAAATAAAAGGTCAAGTTGAGGAATAGAAAGTGCAAAAAATGTGAAGTATGTGAATGCATGGAAGATTATGAAGATCTAATGATGCAAAGAGGAAATATCCTTGAGAAGCTAGAAAAATATATTCAATTAAGAAGGATCAAGTACAAGCAAGAATTAAGATTTGTAATCAACAAATTTAGTTGCATTCAAATTAGGTCATGTAATTGTTACTTTCTAACCATTTTAGTAGTGATCTAAATCTCTTAACAGAGTTGGTTTAACATCCATTTGTAAATCCTCTAATAAGGTGGAAATTCTATTGAATTGTCTAAAGACCTTTAACAAGGCCACTCCTAATAGGGTGATTCAATTCTCTAATAAGGTCACACCTAATAGTGTGTTTTGTAACCTTGATATAAATGGAAACTTGATTGGAAAAGGTGGTCAAACAAGAAGTAATTTGTTCTATTTAGATATAGATGCTACTTGTCTTATTGCAAAATTTGATGATGTATGGCTTTTGCACAAGAGATTATGTCATGTTAACTTGGATAATTTGATTAGTATCATCAACATGAAAAGAGTTAGAGGTTTTCCTAAGTTGAAGAAACCAGTAAATATAATGTGCAAACAATGTCTGCTAGGCAAGATGACAAAGTCAAGCTTTAAAAGTAAAGCTTATACCTCTAAGAAAATACCTGAAATTGTTCATACTGACCTGTATGGACCTATTGAAGTGCAAAGCTACAAAGTAGATAAGTATATAATGTTGTTTTTTGATGATTACTCTAGAATGATGATAGTCATGTTTCTAAAACAAAAATCATATGCTTTTCAAATGTTTAAATGGTACTTGGCAAGAGTTGAAAAATAAATGGGTAAGAGTCTGAAATGCTTGAGATCAGACAGAGGAGGAGAATTCACTTCAAATGAGTTTGAGATGTTTTGTAATGACAGAGGAATCAAGAGATAGACATCTACACCTAGGACCCCTTCACAAAATGGAATTGCCGAAAGAAGAAATAGATCAATAATGGATTGTTCTAGAACACTTATGATGGAGAAAAATGTTGCTTTAAAATATTGGAGAGAAGTTGTAAGTACTGTTGTATACACCTTGAATTATGTTCAAGTCAAGAAAGGTACTCATTCAACAACTTTTGAACTATGGTATGGATATCCACCTAATGTAAAATACTTTAAGGTATTTGGAAGCAAATGCTATATTCTTAAAGATGTTAGGAATGGAAAGTTTGATGCAAAAAGTGAAGAAGGTATATTCCTTGGTTACTCCATAAGAAGTAAAGCTTACAAGTGTTTAAATACTAACACTAACAAAATTGTGGAAAGTGAAAATGTGAATTTTGATGAGTTTACATAAGTACATGAGGCTAAACCTACAAAAGAACCAGAAGCATACAAATCATTTATATACTATTATGAAGGAATGCCTACTAAAGAAGATGCTACAAATCATGCTACAAGCTAACAACAAGTCTCAATCACTACTGAGTCACATCCTATGAATGTCAAGTTGTATTTAGATATTGAGTTATAGAATGAGGAAAATGCACAATCCGACTATTAGATTAGCACACATGAAAGAGATGATGAAACACCTGATAGAGATGTACATAGTGATACTAAAGCTAAGAGATAGAATGTAGCCACAAGAACTGAGCCTAGACTATCCAAATATGTCAAAAGACATCACCTTGCAGATCAAATCATTGGAGACAAAGATGCAAAGCCAATGACAAGAAATAGATTGAGAAGTGAATCATGTTTGTTAAGCATGAAAGAACCTAAGACAGTGAGAGATGCATTGGAAGATGATGACTGGTACAAGGCTACGAAAGAAGAAATTCAATAGATAGAAAAGAATAAGACTTGGAGTCTAGTTCCTAGACTAGAAGACAATAATGTGATTGGCACAAAATGGGTATTTAGAAACAAGTTAGATGAGAATGGTGAGGTGACAAGAAACAAAGAAAGACTAGTTTGCAAAGGTTATGCACAAGAAGAAGGAATTGACTATGATGAAACATTTTCTCCTGTTGCAAGAATGGAAGGAGTAAGAATTCTACTTGCTTATGCTGCATACAAAGGTTTCAAAGTTTATCAGATGGATGTCAAGTTTGCATTTCTAAATGGAATTTTAGAAGAAGAAGTCTACATAGAACAACTAGAAGGTTTTGTTGATAAAAATAATAAGAACATGGCATGTAGACTACACAAAGCCCTATATGGATTGAAACAAACACCAAGAACATGGTATGGGAAACTTAATACTTGTTAAGATTGGATTTGAAAGGACATATGACAACAACAATTTGTACATGAAGATAGATAAAGAAAAAGGTATACTATTATCTAAAATATTTGTTGATGATATCCTATTTGGAGGACAAGATGCTTTGTGCAAAGATTTTGCAAATTAGATGAAACAAGAATTTGAAATGTCAATGTTTGGTGAGATGACATACTTTGTAGGATTACAAGTTTATCAGATGAAATATGGTGTATATATCACTCAGTCAAAATATGTCA
The DNA here is from genome assembly GCA_028749045.1 of Cupressus sempervirens. Taxonomy (NCBI): domain Eukaryota; kingdom Viridiplantae; phylum Streptophyta; class Pinopsida; order Cupressales; family Cupressaceae; genus Cupressus; species Cupressus sempervirens. Next base: position 427,188,482 of record CM053790.1, read on the forward strand.
AAGAGATATTGAAGACATTTGGACTAGAGGATTCGAAACCAGTAAGTACACCTATGGTGATAACATTCAAGTTATTAAAGAATGATGATTCAGCTGAGGTAAATCAAACATTATATAGATCCATGATTGGCAAATTGCAATATGTAGTACACAGTAGACCTAATATTGCATTAGCTGTGGCGATAGTTGCAAGATTCTTTGCTAATCCTAGAGAGAATCACTTGATGGATGTGAAAAGGATAATGAAATACTTGAAGGAACAAAAGAGTTTGGTTTATATTATAAGAAGAATGAAAATTTTGAACTGAAAGCCTACATTGATGTTGATTGGGATAGAAATAGTGATGATAGAAAGAGCATCACTAGAGGAGCATTCTTCTTAGGTAGAAGACTTGTTACATGGACTAGCAAGAAGTAGAGTTGTACTTCCCAATCTACTACTAAAGCAGAGTATGCTGTTGCTACTATTAATTGCACAAACATTGTATGGATCAAGAAGCTACTTAAGGGAATGAAGGAAGAAATCATAGAACCAGTGACACTTTATTGTGATAATACAAGTGCTATCAATATATCAAAGAATCCTATAATGCATACAAAGACAAAGCACATTGCAATAAAGTATCATTATGTAAGGGAAGTGGTTCAAGATAAAGAGGTAAAAATGGAATATATTAATAAAAAGGAGCAAATTGTTGATATTTTCACAAAAGCATTACCTAAGGATTCTTATGAATATCTAAGAAGTAAACTAGGGGTGATACCCCTATCAAAGGCTATGTAAAAGATAAAGGGAGTACCTTGCATCAAACAAGCTGACATTCATTTCATAAAATTGATGTAGTAGATCTTACTTAGGAATTGCCTAAAGTAATCATAGAATTGGAATTACAAATTAGTCACAACCATGGAGATAGAGGGAGAAAATTGAAGAACTTGCAAAAGTCTATATCTGCATATATCAAAGATGCCAAGTGCTGAGTGTATGTCTTTGGCATTGTTATCAAAGAGGGAGAAAGTACAATAAACTGATCAAATGTAGAAGAGAAAAAATTGAGTACACCATCAAAAGATTAGAAGATTAAAAGAAAAAAGAGAGGGAGAAAGTAGAAAGCAACAAGATGAAGGATTAGAACAAAAAAAGGGAGATATTCTGCTGATCCATGAAAAAGGAGAATCAAATAAAGAAGGAACTCAGAGGGAGTTATATTTTGTAACCTAATTAGAAGAAGGATTTGCTGATAAGAGGGAGAAATTTCAAATATAAGTTCTTTTTTTGGTATTGCCTTACTGATTTAACCTAGTTAGTTTGATGGAACAAGATGTTCATAATCTATTTGACTGGTTGATTAGTTTGGTTTGCCATCAATGCCAAAAAGGGAGATTGTTGATATATGATTGAAAAGATCATTTGAGTAGAAATATTATTGAAGAAGATTGTGTGTTTCAATCATTCTTTTGTCACTGATGTCAAACCTGCTACATGCTAGTAAGACAATTGCTTATATGTTTCAAGCACTATCACTTAGTTGATTGATGAGGAGGATTTGATCAACAAGATGTAACAAAAGTACCTAGAGGAAAGGTTGAGTTATGATTATGTATTGAAGTGAAAGAATCAATTAAGATAGTGGTAACATAATGTATTGATGATCTACTCAAGGTTACAAAATAACTGGCTACACTTAGAAAGTTCAGAAGAATAAAGTTAAGCAAAGTTAGTGCAAGCCGAGCAAAAAGTTAGTTGGAGCTGAGTGAAAGCAAATTCTAGTGGATGTCGAGAAAGTTAGTGGATGCAAAGTAATTTTTAGTTGATGTTGAGCACTAGTAAAATCTAGTTGATGTTGAGTGATTTTACAGTAGATGCTGAGTAATATAGTATGTGCCGAGTATCAGAAGATTGATAATGCTAAACTGCTGCATTATGAAAAAGATTGAAGATTTTCCAAATAAAAGACAACAAGTTTGTTTTCTTAGAACTTTTGAATTAGGAGAAAGATAAGATTGATGAGTTGGTGGCACAAAATCTTATGTAAACTATTTTGGAGGTGAATTCAAATGGATTCTAAAAGAAGTTTCTAGAAAAGACAAGATATGGGGTAGATACATTGTATCCTACCTAATCCATCAAAAACCCTAATTTTGGTGATGGATAATGAGTGGAAAAAGTGTTCTAACTTCCTATATGTAGGAATGTCTAGTCATGAAGCAAAGAGTTAGAGAGTTTTTGATGCAAAAATATGACAAGGAGAAGGAAAAGTGTTTTGCTTCATCAAGTGACCCAAGTAAAGAATTTTGCAATGGCGTACTAAGCAAGAAGGCTTAAAGAGGATGAATACTTGAAGGGTGAAAAAGCTATTAGAGCTGCAAAGTATGAAGGCCAAGCAAAATTAAGGACTGAATAAAGATATGTAATTTGCAAGAGAAGTTGTAAGTTGTATCAGATTAGAGCTCTATTGTTACTCTCTAACAATTGTATCAGTCTAGGGTAAATCCTTTGGATTAAGGTTGACCTAACATTCATTTGTAAATCCTTTAACTAGGTGGCATTCCAAATGAATGGCCTGAAGTCCTCTAACAAGGCTCACTTTTGATAGGGTGATTGAAATCCCTTAATCAGGTCACATTTAACAATGTTTTTTGTAACCTTTAACAAGGTTGGCCTTTAACATGACATCACTTCAGAAGAGTGAAAAAGGAGTAGCATGTTACTGGTGGTTTTTCCCAAATTGAGTTTCCATATTAAATCATTGTGTCAAATGTGCTGATGGATATGTTATGTTTCACGCTTTACATTTCTGCAAGTTGATTTGGTAGGAACATATTAGTTTTAATTAACACATAATGAATGCATGCATGGTTAAGAATGTTTTATGGGTTCACTAAATTGTGAAAAGTTTTATTTGTACATCTGGACCTTGAATAACTAATTCACCCCCCCTCTTAGTTATTCTAAAAGAATTCCAACAACTTAGAGGAATTTGTGGGTTGTATTTCATTATTTGCTAGGATTTGGTATGTAGTAGCACCTCTCAGATTAGCACATAACTTGAAAGGATATGGATCACTAGGGATGGTAACTTCCACATTGTTGTAGGAGAACTTCAAAAATTAATGATATGTAGATGGAACTTCTTTCATAGCATGAATCCAAGGGCATCCTAGTATCATATTACAATTCATCGATATCTATGACCTGGAATAATGTGTCTTTAGTAGCTGGACCAACTCTCATGGGTAATCTGATGACACCCTTAGATAAGCATTCATCATCATCATAGGCCTTTATTGTTATTCTAAAAGAGGGATCTACATCTTTAGAGTAACCCAAACCCTTGACAACTTTAAGGGTATAGATGTTTAGTCCCACTCCTCCATCTATCAAGACATGTCTAACCTTGACATTATAGATAAATACTTCAAGATGAAGGGGTTCATTGTGGTTGGGTTTGTCTTTAGGAATATCTTGAGGGGAAAAGGTGATATGCTATGATATAGATAGGTTCTCAGCCATGGCCTAGAACTAGGAAATATCAATGTTATCTGGGACTACTGACTCTTTAAGGGCTTGATCCCAAATTTTTTAATGTTGAGGAGATGCTAATAGTAGGTCCAAGAAGGATATTTGCATAGGGTTCTTGCCGAGCTATTCAACAACGCTATAGTCAGATGAAGTAGGAGCATTAGATCTATTAGGGGGTGCAGGTCTATTAGAGGTAGTAGGTCTAGAAAGAGCTCTAGGTAGAATAATCTTGGTACGACACATAGTGACGATGCAATGAGGGTGTTCATCCTTTAAGGTGAATTTAGATATGCAGGAATTTGACTCATTGAAGCAATTTATGGTGTAGTCATATCCAGTGTGTGTGTAATTCACATTAGCTTGTGAGTTTGAATTTGAATTAGAGGCCTTTTCTTTGTCATGATTACCTAAAGGATCTTTAAAAATAGTGTGATCAACATTGGATGCTAGTAGTGAAGGATCTATAGTAATTATACTATCATCAATGAGGTCTTGGACTTCATGTTTGAGCTGAAAACATGAGGTAGTCTTGTGTCCTCTAGTACGATGATAATCAAAACACTTCTTTTCGTACCACCATTTTGATTTTGTTAGTGGCTCATCCCTGATTGGGGGTAATTGGAAGAAGTTATTACTCAGTAATTGTTGAAGTGCGGAGTCAAGAGGTATCCCCAAGGGTGTGAATTTCCTATCCTTGGTTCTAGGACATCCGTGAGGTCTTTCTTGCATGGAAGTTTCAATTTTCTACTATTGAGGTGATGTTTGATTGGGAGTTTGTGAATTCGTAGGTTTGCACCTTTCAAAGTTAGTTGAGGTTGTGCTACAATAATTGTCCATGCATCCACAATGCCATCATTTGTCCCATTCTTATTTTTGCAAAATTTTTTTGCCTTGTCACTAGACGAGTTGGTGTTTGTGTTTTCCTTGTACGTTTTGAGGATTCCCTTACATATAAGAGCATCTTCAATACTAGCCCCTTTTTTCATCAAATTGGAAATGGTATTTGGAATTTTGATCTTAAGTTTGTACATTAAGTTAGGGACTAGGTTTTCAATGCATAGATTATCTTGTTGTTCTTTGGGGATGTTTAGTGAGCATTGACTAACTAATTTTCTCAAGCATAATAAGAATGTGATAAATGGTTTTCCCGTCTTTTGTTTAGTTGAGCAAAAGTTAGAAAGTGTCACTTCATTTGTAATGTTGAAGGAAAAGTGGAAGATGAATTTGTTTGGTAGTTCTGTCCAAGATTTTATGGCACCAGGAAGTTTGGAATACCATTCGAGTGTGGGACCAACTAGAGAATGAGAGAACAATCTCATAAGGTAGGTGAGCTCATCATTGAGTTTGGTACAAGAGGTACAGAGTTCCCTGATGTGACCAATGAGGTTGCCTTTTCCTCAATATTTTTTGAATCTTGGAGCCTCAAAGTGTTTTGGGAATGGAGGCATATATAGACTTTTATCAAATGTATTAGGACATAAATCCCTTTCGCTATATAGAGTCTGTTTCTTCTACAATCCCAATTCGTCAATTTGTTTGGAAAGTTTTTTGAATTGTTGTAATGACTCTTCATTAGGGTTTTGCATGATAAAATTCTCTTCAATTCTTTTGTGTCTACAAGTAGATCATTTGCTATGCTGAGAACTATTTCTACTTAGTTTTGACATTTCCATGTTTGAAGAGTCAGGTAATGTGTCGCTAGGTGGTAGAGGTATGTTAGTACCTTGAAGACAAAAGGGTCCTTGTTGCAATATATGTTGGGGTATTAATTGTGATTGTTATACCATGTATTGTTATTGAATCACTTGTTGTGGTTGTTATTGTGCCATTTTCTATGGTTATTGTTGAGATACCTCTATTGGTTGCATGTGAGACCATGTATGTGATTGTTGTTATAGAGGTATCTATTGAGGTTGTTGTGGCATATGTTGTTGTTGTAACAAGTGTTGTTGATAGGCAATTTGTTGCTCTAGGAATCTTTGGTATTCTAGATATTGTTTGAGTTTCTCTTATTGTTTAGCAAACAAGGCTTGTTGTTGTTGGAATTGATGCCAGTACATTGCATGTAAGTCAAGTGGATTTACATTGGATTGTGTATTAGGGATGTTGGATGCTTGTACCACTTGAGGTTGTTGTTGTGGTTGATGTTTCTATTGATATGTTGAACGTGTATTCAGTGGATTTAAACTTGGTTGTACATTGGAAATGTTAAGTCCTTATACCACTATAGGTTGTTGTTGTCTTTAAAATTGGTTATTCCCTTGAGAATTGAACAAAATGTTTGGGTTGTTATTTTGATACCTTTGTGTCTTAGATGTTTCTCCTTGGGTCATCATATTGATTTGGAAATGAGACATGTTTCTTTTGGCAATAGGTGAAATGTCAAAATGGCTCTTCCTTTGTATGTCAATAGGGGTTGTTGCAATTGATGTTTCACATGGTATACTCATGGGAGGATCCATAACATTTGATGTCATAACATTTGGAAAAGTTAGGAGCAAGGGTCCATTTTGTTGATTTTCCTTTAAAGAAGATATGTTTGGTATACCTAAAGTACAAGTCCCTTTAGGCACATCTTGTTGTTGCATTATGTGATTGAGATCAAGACTTAATATCCTTTTGGGATATTTAGGAAGAGTCTTGTTACCATTTGTTGATGACAGTTCATCAAACAAGGGATTGATGTTGATGTGTTCAAATGTACTATGGAGGATTTTAAAGGTTGATTCTTGATGGGATCTTATAGGTGTCATCATTGTGTTTGAAAATTCCAAAGGTTGTCTTCCATTATCCAAGTACAAATTGATAATGTTTTGTATGTTTTCAATTGTTGGGTTGGTTTGATGTTTGGACTTAGGTCCCTCCAAGTTTGGGTTAAATTTGACAATTTCTTGGGTTGCCAAAAGTTTGAAGTTTTTGTGAAAAATATTGTCTTGACAAGCCCTAGATATTTCTTCATCATTGATGCCATAATCTATGTCAAAATCATCTCTTAGTTGTAGAGTACCTTGTTGTATGTTTGATATGTTGGGGTTAAGGTACTTGTGTTGGGTTTGCTAAACTCAAAGGAGTGTGATTGTTCATCCGTGGGTGTGGTTGGTACACTACCACCTCTAGGTAGTATTGGTACACATATGGGTTAAAATTTAGGGATCCATTGAACCATTCCATGTTTAGGAGAAGTTTTTGAAGCAAAAGTAATAGTAGATGTGTTTTTGTTGGTAAACAGATTTGTCCTTTTATCTATCGTGAAATTATGACTCCTTATGCGCAGATTATGAACAATATCTATTCACAACAGTTAAAAAGCCATTTTATGGTTATCGGCTTTTCTCTGAATTGATAGGTATAGCTCCCTATATGAATAATCTTCAATGAATTATGTTTGTTTATACTTATCTAAATCAAGGTATACTCTTAACCTGAGAGCAGAAGAGGTAAACCAAATTAAGCCTAACTAGAACTTAATTCAGGCAAGAAAAATTACTCAATATCGGAACAAACTTATGTATCCACACTTCTTATGAATTTATAAATTCATCTGCTCAAGACTAAAATAAGTTGAAATCTAAATTTGAACTAAAACTGATGAGTCAGGAAAACTAACAGGATCCTTTCATCAAATGAAATATAACAATACTTATTACATCCATTTAAACTATAGAAAACAAGGGAAATGAAACTCTGTTCTTTCTTAGTTCTCTGAAACGTAGAAAGGAAATACTAACAAATTACAGTGCCTAATGGAATGAAAAATGATTGAAATGAAGTGCCATTCAATTTTCTCTGCAATAGATAGTACTTCACACCAAAATTTTGCCAACCTTTGATTAATCATTAAATTTCATACATATAGGTTTTGAGAGATGACCATTACAATGGGAATTTCAATCGGTTCATCTTTCAAAAATGACAAATGGCTAGATGCTAGTTTGTCAGATTTCAAAATTTACAAAAATTTGCAACATTTACATCAAAAAACAAAAAAAATGAGTATAGAATAAGTCATTTAGACTTCTTTCCTTTTTTAGTTTTTTCCCTATATGTTCTGGCAGCCACTATAATTGGGATCATCTCCTTGTGACTAGGCACATGTACATTGGTGAATCTTAAGAGCCACTTTGAATACTCCCGAGCTGATTCCTTTACTGCACCTAGCTGACTTGTCAACTCTCTAGCTGCCAAATGTACGCATCCACCAAGTGTTTGCAAATCTACCACTCTATTTTGACTACTTGAAGTCATCCCAAATAGATTATTCAAATATGTGGAGAAGTTATTCTTCATTACCTCTATCCCAATGAGAGCCTTTCCTTGCCCACTGCTTTGTGGATCTATGTGTAACCCTTGCATGAGCTCAAATGCTCTGTCTTGGATCTTCTTCACCTTTTCCTTTGTTTCTTTGAGTCCTTCCTCTGCCTCTTGAATCATTTCCTACTTGAATTGCATGTTCTGAAGCCATTCGAACAGAGGCTCAGTACCCTTCTTCAAAATATTCGATTCAATTGCCTCTTTTGCCTTCATTTGAATGACCATATTTAAGAGAGAAACACATTCCTCACACCTTGCCTTTTCTATAGCCAAAGTGTTGTGATTAGAAGTAATATTATCCTTCTCAATTTCTAACCGAAGGATAACATTTCCAATTTGATCAATCAGAACAGCTCCATCTGTACTGAGCTTCTCAATCCATTCTTTTTCAATCTGGCCAAAATGTCTATCCTTTTGGAGTTGTGGGATGAAGGCTTGCACTTCTTATGCTGTAGGGTTCTCAGTAGTAGGCACACCAGTAATGGTTGCCAATGGAACAACTAGTTGCTTGATCAATCTTTTCAATTCCTCAATCTCTACTTTCATTCTAATTTTTGATAGTTTGAGGTCCTCTAGTTGTTCCTCTATCACCTTGTTACTTGATCTCCATAGGCCGACTTTTGTATCATGCCTAGCTTCCCTAAGATCAATTGAATTTAGAGTGAAGTCTTCTGGTGTCATATCTTCAATTTTCCCTGCCTTGTTTGGTTTTTCTACCTCCAGAGTTAAGTGTCCTATTTTTGGATCTTGTCCCAGAATTGACAAGGTCTTCTTCTTTTTAGCTTTCACCATGGTAGATCTTGAGCGAACCACTTGGGATACAACATCTTTCGAAGGAACACCTTCATCTTTCCTTTTTCTCTTCTTTTCCAAAGTATCCTCAAGCCAAGATTCTATTCTAATCACTTTGGAGGCTGTTCCAAGTGACTCAATGCTGAACATCTTCTTCTTCACTGGAGTCGTTGTAGCTGTAGTTGCAGAAAAGGGGGTCTTTGGATTCTGGGAAAGAAGCCAAGATGAACCTGGAGCTTTCTCTTCTTTTTGGGCTTTCTTTGCAACTTCATCAGAATTAGTAGATTCACTACTACTACTTTTATCATCTTCGATCTCTACTATTTGAATAGGAGAAATAGTGGGCTTTAGAAGAGGAGCACTTACAGATGGTGTAGGGCTGTGATGAGGGGATAAGACAGGGGTAACATGAGGAAATGGGGGTAAAGTGGCATGTGGGGGTGAGACTGGAGCAGGGGATCCATCTTTATGCTCTTTTGTTCCCTTCTCAGCTCCAAGTTGAGCTCCAATGACTGGTAGCAATCCACCTTGACAGGTTGGGGCTATTGGAACATGCTTCTCCAGGGGCTGGTCACCCCCTCCCACAGATTGGGTTGGTCTTTGAGCCGTTGTGGCAGTAGCACTAGGAGTGGCACTTTGAGATGAAGTAGGAGTAGCTGCAGCTGGAGAAGCCTGAGTAGCTCTGCTCTTGCTTCGGCCTTTGTTAGCTGTCCATTCAACCCACTTCCTAGTTCTTTTGATAATTCTTGCCATCATGACATCAAAATTTTCTTCTATGTCAACATATGGTTTAGAGCTAATGTGAGTATTCCTCAATTTTGTCAAATATGTATTACTGTACATATTTTGACCATCCTCCTCCAGCCCTTCCACATCTAAATTTATTCCATATCTCTTTATCTAATCAATTGTAAATTTGGCAAAGGTGTGATCTTGGCTCTCTAGCTCATCCTTACAATCTACCCAATAATCCTTCATGGTTGTCACATGTTTGATCACGCTTCCAATTTGGAGCACATCCCTAGCATATCCATTAAGATCAAATAGGGGCCTTACTACTTCATACTCTTCCAATTTTTATTTACTCTCAAATGCTTTGAGTATATTCTTTGCATCTGATCTGGTTTTGCAACTGTATGCTCCAACTTTTATAGGGAATTCATACCCTTTCTTCTTTAGGGTGGCACTCAACACGTTCACTTGTATTGCTTGCCTCACAATCTCCACGAGCACGATCATATCATCTAGATACCTGGGAAACTTCAGTGGGAGTCCATCGAACACTGCAAGATGCAAATAAGAAAATGATGAGAACTGAATGAAGTAACTACCAAATTGGCTAATGATCGCCATTGCTTCTAGACTAAATCTCTGCTCCGGGCACCCTTGTAGTTCCCTACAAATCCTCATGGTGAATGCATCATTTACCTAGATGTATTCTGCATAACTATTCTATAATTTCAAGCATGGATAAAGCTCATAACTTTTTACATTATCAAGGAAATCCTCAATTCTAGGGAGTCCCAGTCACAATTGAAGAGAAGCCAATATGTATATCAAGAATGAGGACATATAAAAAGAATTATAAAACTTAGCTACACTGAGAGCCCTAGAAATTTGTTCACTGCCCTCATCTGCCCAGTCAATATACTATGTGTCTGAGAAAATAACTTGCACCAAAAAGAAGTACTTCTCCACAAAATTACAAGCTTCTACCTCACCTTTGAGTCGATGCAAAAGAACCAAAATATCAACAATTTTTGGTTTGAGGTCCGTGCCGAAGAGAGTTTTAGGGACTTTACTCTTGGCCCCCCTTGGCTTCTGAAACCAAGATTGCATGATCTCCTTCCTCCAAACCATCTTTTTCAATGAGTACTCAAACATGGCTCCACTCATCGTCAAATTAGAGAACTCCTCCCATTCTAGAATTCGCAAGCAATTCACCACTGATTGTCGATCGATTGAAATCAACACTGTTTGATCAGGCAATAGAATCTGCCTTGTATCCGGGTTGTAATGATTGATGCATTCTAGAATTAACTCTGGGGCTTGTACTACTATAGGTAACCCAACTACTTCTACTAATCTGCTTCCCTAAAGTTTCTCTATTATGGGGTGGATTGGTTCTGCTCTCAATCTCCTTTGAAAATCATGCATATCATAGAAACGAAGTGAAGTATCCGTGAAGGTCGACCACTCCGACCTAATTCTACCCAATCCATCGAACCCTACAAATCTTGTTGCCATTTTATTTGATGTATTATAGCAAAACTGAAATAGTTATAGCAGACATAAGATGCAAATTCTATATTTGAAAAATACTTATAAACACTATCCAATGCAATAGTATAACAGCAAGACGTTAGTTTGAAAGTCTGTTACTTCACTCTTTATAGAATAAACCCAGATTTTCCTGTTGAATTTCATAAATCATGCCACATGAGTGGAATTAAGGGTTAATCCGTTGGATTGGTGAATTAAAGGTTATAACAGATTTATCTTTGTCTTTTCACTATTTTTGTTGGCTTCAATGGTAACTTTCATTAATTACTGGTTTACTTTTCGTTTCACCTATCTCTCGAAAACAAAAGAACGGAGTACTTCCTAGGGAAAAATCTGCTTACCTCAATTCTACTTGCAAAAACCCCATCAATTTGTTGCTTTTATTTTATTTCTTTGCCCAAAACAATCTGCAATCAATTCATGTGCTTACCATACTAGCAGGAATGATTTTTTCTCAAATGCGAAAAATGGTCCTCGAGGGTAGAAAACCTGTAGTGGAGAAGCAGATGTTTGATTCTCTCCTTTTACTTTAGCTTTCACCTTTCAACCCTAAGCATCTTAATAAAACTTATGGGAAGTATAAAGGAGGCTTCACAGAAAAAAATGGGGTCCACTTAGTAACTCTATTTTTCCATTTGGGCCTTCACGGAAATTTTAACTCTTGCTTCAAAATCTGCCAGAGGAGAAACCACTTCTAAATTTTTCGCCAATGCTTATCTCGCTCAACTTAATGAGCTCTGAGAAATTTTTGCTATGCAAACTCGATGATATTTGAATGATCTAACCATTATGTGGCTTACGTACCCTTCTTTTAGGCTACCAGTAATAGCTATGGGTTTCTGTGGAGTTTTACCTTCTAGATGCGAAAACCCGCAATGGAAAAGAAGAAACCTATTTTTCCACCAATACTCATTGTTTCACTTCCTTCACCTTATTCACTTTATTTTAAGCCTTCGAAAAACAAAAAATTGACTTCGAAAGTGAGGGGTGGGGCCCATTAGCTTTCTCAATTCCTTTACATATACCTTGTCAAAAAATTGATTATTGACTTCAAAGTTCGCCACGGAGAAGCTCTTTTTTGGTTTTTCGCCGATGCTTATCTTGATCAATTTCCAAGCTTTAAAATGGTTCTCACTGTGAGATCATGATATCACTTAAACGATATTTTCTTAACATGATTTACTTTTCTTCAAGGAAGCTCATAAATAGCATTTGTCAGCCTTTGTGGAAATCTGCCTTCTGGGTGCGAAAACTAGCCGAGGAGAAGCCAAAACTTGATTTTTTGCCGATTCAATTTTCTTAACTCCAGATCAAATGAGCTACATGGAAATCAAAAGATATAGCACAAATCAAGAATCTCCATCGGGGATGGCTCTTAACTACCCATAAAACTCATGACAGCCAAGAAATACCCACCCGGGCTAAATGTGATACAAGAGAAAGGAAAAGATGAAAACCTGATGGAGAAACTCAGCACCTAAAGAAGAAAATCCTAGTGACCCGACTTGATAGAACATGGCATTAGTTTACTCTCCACTTTTGTAAAAAATTGTATATGGTGGAAAAGTGGGGCAACAGTTTCTTAGGGTTGGTTGCACCATTTCTTGATTGTTAGGGTTTTGTGGATATTTGCTTAATGGGTCCACAAGTAAAGGTTGTGATGCTTTAGTTTTGTCCTTCTCAAATTTTTGTTGAAGTTTTTTTCTCTTCATAGGTCTTAGAAAAGGTCTTGGTTGTGTTTGTACCTCATAAAAAAGGGTTGATATAGTTCTTCAGGTCTTTGAGCTGATTGTGTCCTTGTAAGTCCTGACATGATACCTAAGGATGCAGATGTAATGAAGGAAAAATTAAATGGACTCTCTGCCTCCCAAGTGTGCACCTAAACTACCAATGACACTTAGACAGTACCAAGTGCACCCTTGGTGTACTTTGGGACTTGAAGGTAAGCAATTGGTAAGTAGAAGGTATGTAATTGGTAGAAAGGTGTAAGGGTGACTAATATGTAGAATGCGAATGATTTGAGTTATTTCCAAGGTATAGGGATGCAATTCAAACTATGGAAGTGAAGATTAGGGTTATAGAACCTAAAATGAAATCCATAGTTACCAAGTGCACTCTAAAACTACCAACTATGCATTGAAACTACCAATAGTGCACCTGAAGTGTGCAGTTGGTAAAACATGGGTACAGTTGAAAAAATAGGGAAAAACTTGGAAATCTGGAAGTGGGTATCCAAGATATGTTTGTTTTTTTGTATTTTTAGGTGTTTAGGGATGTTATGCAACCTAAGGATGTGCCAAATGAACTAGGTTTTTGATATGAAAGATGCAAATGTCCTAGGGAAACTATGCAAATGCAAATGTAAATGACATTTTGGATTTTGACTAAAGGGGATGAAAATGACCCTATGGTATACAAAATGAAGATTAGGTTTGGAATTTGGACTTGGTAATGATGTTAGAGGTTGATGTATGAAAGGTGGAATATGCAAGGGATAGTGTGCTATGGTTGATAATGATGTTTAGAATATGCAAAATAAGGATAACTAATTAAGGAGACAAGTTGGTTGATAGACAAGTTGATAGGGTTTGATAGTGGAAATGATGCTAGGGTTTTGAACAATGCAAGATGAAGGGGATATACCACTATGGTAAGTCAAAATGATATTTAGGGAGACTAGGAATATGATAATGCTATGACAAGGTGCATGAAAAGGTTTTGCACTTAGGATCAAATCTTTGGAAAGTATTTTGTCTAATTGTTTAACCTTGTAAAGATGGACTTTGGATCTTGACCAAAAAGGGATAAAAGAAAAAAAGATCAAGTTGATAAAGATGAAAAGATCAAATCCATCAAGAAATAGATAGATTTTTACAAAATAAAAAATGATAAAAATGACAAAAGGACTAGTCAAAATCCATCATCCATCAACACTAGGAGATACTCTAGGACTCATACTTTTTTCTAATTTTTTGACTAAGTTCAAAGGCTTTGGGTTCAAAATGATTTTTAGGGTGCTCAAAATGATGGTTATGATGATTAGATATGAAATATGAGAATTTTCTAAGATGCAAAATGTTTTTTTGGGTCATATGTAGATTGAGGACCTACAAAGGCTTCTAGATGCAGTTTTAGGGTCTCAAAATGCAGTTTAGAGGACCAAAATGATCATGCAAGTACCCAAGTGTACTTTGATAGTACCACATGCACTCCAATAGCACCAATTATGCCTATGGTGCACTTGGGGCCATTTTTAGCATAGTTGGTAGTTTCATGGCATAGTTGGGAGGCTAGGTTGAATGTTTGTTGTTTCTGAGCTGGGTGATTGCTAAGTTGCTATACTAGAGAGCTAGGATGCTAGGGATGATTCTATGAATGGATAGGAGATGTAGAATGAAGGTTATGACCTAATAAATGAAGCCCTAAGTGAAGACAATGAAGGTTAGGATGTGCAGAATGTAGATCAGAACATGCTGAGATAGGGGGACCTATCTAGGTACCTAATGACACTCCTAAGGTCCTAAAATGATGTCTAGAAGTCTAAACTAGGTTCTTAGACTATGAATTGTGCTCAAATAGTGCCAAATATGCCTATGGTGTAGTTGGGGCTAGTTAGAGTGTAGTTGGTAGTTTCAGAGCACAATTGGCAAGCTAGGCTAAAACTAAGGTGATTTTGGGTTTTGTAGTTTCTAGATTGATGTTCCAGAGAGCCAAAGGGTAGAGGACAATGGTGAGACTAGGAAAAAGGTGAAAAATGATGTTTACAACACATAGAATGAGGTTTATAGTGTGCAAAATGAAGGTTGGGCATGCAAAGATGCAAGATGGAAGATGCATGATGCAGATTTTGGGGTTGAAATGCAAAGACTAAGGATGCAAAGTAAACCCTAATGAATGCAATATGAATGCTGAAATATGCAAAATGAAGACTAATAAGATGTAATATGAGACCTAGAGGATGCAAGTATGATGGTCAAAATATGGTGAATGCAAGTGGAAGCTATGCAAAGATGGATTCTAATTCATGCCAAGCATGTCTAAGGTTACAAGTTGTCATGTTTTCCAAGTTTTGAACATTTTGGACCAAGGTTTGCAAAATTTTGACAATGTTTTAATGTTTTGACAATCTGTAATATTTTGATAAGGTTTGAATAGTATCAAAGGTGTAAATTTGCAAGTTGGCTTTTATCTTGATTAATGTTTTGACACACACACACACACACACACACACACACACACACACACACACACACACACACACACACACACACACACACACACACACACACACACACACACACACACACACACACACACACACACACACACACACACACACACACACACACACACACAAGACACAATAAGACAAGATTAGTTGTTGTTAAAGTGAAAATAAACACTACAACCTAGGCTTAATCTTTGTATCCATTGAATTCCCACTTGAACTGGAGTTCAATCATGCTTATCTAGAGTACACAACTTAGAATGTTGGCACCACAAGCTCCACCTTATAGCACACTAACTTCTCGGGGCTACCAAGATCTGCTTCCCAAGGGTCATGACTTCCCAAGGGAATATTGTCTCTACTAAGGACCGTGAAAATGTGGGATGTCTACATGGGAATGGGTGACCCCTTGAGCTAGTGGATAGAAAGGTTTTAAGCCTTTACGACAAATTATTTAGTGTGGGCATTTTTTTTGGCAAGTGAATGATACACTTCCTTAGAAGGTCTCCTGGCCCCAAGAACCAAGGTTTGACACACCACAAGGGTACTAGAGGAGAGCTATCATGCAGCAGTATCACTGACACAACATTAATTGTATCAATTTTTTTTATAGTAGCTAGAACATTGACCTAGATTTGGCCTATTACTACTTCAAGGTCATCCCCTAAGGCTCACCAAGTGGTGAGTCTTGGGTCTAAGTTAGGCCTCTCTATAGAAGTCACTTAGATTTCTCTTACATCCAAGATCTTTAATGGTAAGGGAAGAGGATACGTCCATGTAACTCCTAGGTTTATAAATAATGCATGGACACCAAGCAGTATAGAAAGTTCAGTTTAGTGCACCAAATGAAGTGTTATCTAATCTAACAAATCCATACATAGTTTAGACAAGCACATAGGTCTTCAACAATGTCCTGTAATTAGCATTAGTATTTTTCATTGAATTTATTCTCCCAAAAATTGCCACATGATGCAAATAGATCATTAGTAACATGAAATCATCTACTCTAGGTCTTAACATTAAATTGAAACCCTAGATGTAGATTCTAATCAAACTAGGTGCTTTTTGTGAGCCAACTGTGCTTTGACAGAGTAGATGGCACCCTATAAGGCCAAATTGACTCATGAGACTCCCAAGTGTGCTCAAATAGTGCAAACTATGCCCATGGCACACTTGGGGTCTAGAAGGGAGTAGTAGGTAGTTTTTGGCATAGTTGGGAGAGTGGAAGTAGGTTGTGGAGAAATGGTGCCTAAAACATACCCAAAAAGTAAAATTTTGAAATCTACTTGACCAAGTGTGTCCAAATAGTGTAGAGTGTACCTATGGTGCACTTGGGGCCCACAAGGGCATAGTTGGTTGTTTTGGAGTGCATTTGGTAAGCTATGGACAATAGATGGGGATTATGGTGACTCCTGTAATACCCTAAAATTGGCTCATTGCCATGACAAGCAATTCTGGTCTATTTTGGTTAACCCTAAAGTCCTATTTCACTAGAAAATTCTCATTTTGATACTCACTCATTGACTTAATTGTCATATGTAAAGAACCCTAATCTGCACTAATCATGCTATTTATTTAATTCCTAAAGTATTGAGTCAAATCAGCTACATTAAACCTATTGATTAGATTTAATTTAATTTAAAGTGTTTATATACTTTGGTTAAATTAAATTATCTCCTAAAGCTAATATACTAAGGAATTAAATTTATTTAATTTATAATGTCTTTATTTTAATTGTTGGGTTTAAATACTCAATTAATTAAAATATGCATTTATGAGGTCATATCTCCTA
Organism: Cupressus sempervirens; assembly: GCA_028749045.1. NCBI lineage: Eukaryota > Viridiplantae > Streptophyta > Pinopsida > Cupressales > Cupressaceae > Cupressus > Cupressus sempervirens. The sequence goes on from CM053790.1 coordinate 427,205,411, forward strand.
TTAAATTAAATAACCTTCTAAATTCTTCTCTTCAATTCAAGAATGGGAATTCTAAGTGATCTATCTCTTGAATTGGAATTCACTTAATCCACTTATTCTCACACTTAGGGTGAATTTCAGTTAACTCTCCATCACACTTAGGATCTGAGTTAGTTAACCTCACCTACACTAGGAATTTTTCATCTCGACTGGATCTCATCTTTAATCCTGATCATTGATCTGAGTTGGTCTCAATTGTCAATTGGTTTTGGGAATTCTATTGAAGAGGCTTCTAATTCCTCATTACGGGGGTTGGAATTTGAATTGCATCGAATTACTATCAAATTGTATACTCATTTGCTCAATATTCTCATAATTGTCTTTGCTTAGCTATAATATCATATAGATTAAAATGTAATCATATAGTTTAATTTTCTTTATTTTTTATTAGATTAATTGCACCTCTCATCTAGATTAATTGCATTATCATTTAGCTACATAAATCCTTTGTACTAAAAGGTCTGGTTGCTCGCTTCTCGGTCTGAGAGCAATGTAAAATCCTTTTATTTAGAAGGCAATAGGTCATGCTGATTAGATTACTTGGATGAACAATTCAATGTTCATTCTGGGATGATCTCTTAGGTAAAAACTATGTTGAAGTGTGTGTGAGAATCAGAGGGCCACAATTTACCCATACATTTTTGGTGCCCATCGTGGGGCCAAGAAAATTAATTTTCTGGCCTCATTTGTTTTGTTTTCTATTATTTTAATGTTTTTGTCACACACGTCCATACAAATTTCTAGATTTTTGCATAAGAAATCCAAATTTCACGTGAAGATATGAAGATTTTACCTCTTTCTTCACACTTCCTCATCAAAAAAGTGCATAATTGTGTGGTTTCTCATGTGGTGCACAAAGTTTTCTTGTGTAGGCATGTGTAGGATTTTATGTGAAGTTTTGCAATAGCACACGCAAAATGTAATTTTTCTAGAATTCAATTTATCATTTTTTTTGACTAACATGTTTTCTCTGAAGCATTTTCTTTATGATTTCTAGTTTTCTGTTGCATAATAGTGGTTAGCAAGACATTTTGACAAAGACACCTTTATATAAACACTTCAAACATGTACTGACTATGTGATTGCAGGACACTGTCAAAGAAACACACGTCAAAGACCAATTTTAACCACACTTTAAACGTCATGTATTTTACTTTCTTTCTACACATAGTATAATTTGGGCTTGTGAACTTCATAGGGTGCAAGATAGGGGATTAGGGGAGTATGCTCTTTACCACTTGGAGGTCATGACCAAGGGTAAATTAGAAACCTAGACGCGTCTGAAAGACAACATCCGAGGGAGGCAAGCAAGTTAGTGGTTCTCTAGTGCAAGTCCTCTTCTATGAAGGGATGCTGATTTCCTTTTAGGGAATCAAAATCTTGAGAAAGGATAAGTCTAATTTGATTAAGTTAACTTAGTGATTAACATGTCTTGCATGTTTGGGCAAGGTGATGAGGTAGAGGAGTGTGCTCTTTCCCTTGAGGGAAATCATAAATTCAAACCCTTAGATCCAAACCACCAGTCTGAGTCAACCCTTAGAGGGATTACTAGAGTGATCCAACCTCTGAGAATGACCCAAGTGAGCATACCCCTTCCACCAAAGATTCCAACTCACTCTAATAAAGAAGCTTTGTAGAGTGAAAGACTCCAAAGCCATATCATTTTCCTCTTCTTCATTCTAATATCGCATATCAAGAAGACACTCTGTCTGTTGCACTGGCCAGTGCTGACCCTAGTCTTGCTAGTCAAGTGTGTGCAATTTCAGACACTAGTGTGGGTTTCTGGTCTCAACTCTGCTTGTAGAGACATCAAGGATTAATATGAATGGAAGCCAAGTAAAAACCTCTTAGCTAGTTGCTATCTAGTTCACCTTTGAAAGGGGGCATAACCTTTGTGTAAGGAGGGGGAAGAATCTCTCCTATAGAACTCACCATAGGCATGTACCTGGGCATTAGAAGGTGGTATACATGCTTGACCTCTTCTACAAGGGTGTTCATTCAACATATATGTTATTGAGCCCTTGGAATACACAAAAAACATGGACACCTTCTAGTGGGGTGACATGACCGTGTGAGGTGAATGCATGCACATAAGTTGTGGACAAAGGTTTTGCTTCATCTACCATTTTTGGTTTTAGGAATAAAGCATGTTTGTTATCAAGTCTCAAACTTGTTTGAACCTATCTAAAGAAACTAAAAGTCAAGACTCCCCTATCCCTTCGAGTTGTCTTACCTTGGTTGGATTGTATTTGACTACTTCTTGATTCGCATGTCTTTTTGAAAGCAACTTGTCTTGTTCAAAACCAAATGCTATCTAACAACTTAACAACCAACCTTGCTATTTGTCTAAAATCTATCCAAACAACCAAAGATACAGCTAGAATAGTCTAAAACCTTTAAAATCTCTTCAAAGTTTAGTCTCTATTGTTAGTCTATTCCCAGTCTTTGCGTCCAATTTTCTAGAATTTTGCACAAGAAACTTTTGCTTGACACTTCTTCGCATGGGCCTATCCAGGTTTTTATATGACCCTATGCAAATCTCCATGAGAGATCTTATAGATTTTTCCTTTGGTGTTAGGACTCTTGTCTTTGTTAGTTTGAACACATCTTTGCACAACTCTACACTAGTCCTTGCGCAAGGAAACTTTGCAAAATTTGTTGTTTTAAGTCCTCACCTGGTTCTTTATGCTTTCTCATGTGGCTTCCTAAGAATCTTCATGTGGGATCTTCCCTTGAATTTTTCAAAACTATCTATCAGAGCTATTTGTGCTCTAAGTCTGGTCTACTACCTACAACTTGTTGTAAATAGTCTCAAACAATGACATCTCACTTAGCTAAACACTTGTGACCTACACTTAAACCAGTCTTGTCTCTTAGTTATGTTGCTTTTGTCCTTTACTTCCTGTTATACTCTATGTCATGATAGTCATAATCTTTGGCTATTCTAGCCCTTACTTAGACTACTCGTACCTTAATATACAACACTCTTATCTTGTTTCTTTGAGACTATGTTCTAGTGTGGTCCTTGTCTAGGTTTTTGCTTCTTGTCCTTGTCTATGACTATGGAAACAAGAAGCTAAAACATGTTTTATCCCCTTAGACTTAGATGAGGTAGAGCTAGGGGTCATAATCATGGTAGAGGTCACTTTCCAATTCATACATGGTCTATGTCTAGCTCATCTAGTGAGGAGTCTTCACGATCTCCTTCACCTATCAAACCACCTCATGTCTAGAGAACGTTCTCTATAAACTTACAAAAAACTAGGAACCCCTTGTATCAAGAGGATTCTAAAACTAGAAAAGGTCCTACATCTCCAAACAACACAGCTGAATTCTTATTTAGAGGACCTTTCCAATCAAAACATACTAAAACCATTCACATTCCTACAATGGCTGATCATGAACCTAAACATGGTGAACATAGTAGAGAGGAAGACCAACCTAGGAATGAGAAATAGAAAGACCCCTTCACTTATGAAAATGAGGAAGAGGTGGAAATACTTCCAAACACATTGAAAAGTGTTGTAAAGACAAAAACTTCTGCAAGATCATGGAAATCTTGCTAATTAATAAAGAGAAAGAGAAATACTTTCTCAAACTTTCCCAAGAGGGAGCTATGCTCCCTCATCACTTTAATGTGGAAACTATCATTACACTTGAAGAGGAAATTGAAACTTCAAAATTGTAAAAATAGTTGAAGATCATGCAAGACTAACTAGCCCAAATGATGCATGATGAAGACAAACCTACAAAAACATACACCTTAGAAGCTCTTTGTCAATTTGCATTTGACAAGAGTATAGACATTTCTCATTTTCCAAGAGGAGTTGAGTTACCTAAGTACAAAAAATAATTTGGAACTACTGATCCCCAATATTTATGGGAATTTGGGGCCTTGTCTATGGAATTTATGCATGACCAGACATATCTCATGCATCTATTCCTAAGAAGTCTAGGTGGTCAGGCTATGGAGTGGTTTCCACACTTGCCTCCTGGTATAAAAATGTTTGATGAGATTGCTAACTTATTTTTCCAACAATACTCTCACAACATACAACACCTAGTTAACATCCGAGACTTGTGTAATCTTAAATAGAAAGTTGGGGAACCTTTCCTCACATTCCTTCAAAGATAGAGACAACTTTACACCAAATATTCATGAAAGATTCCTGAGATGGAAAAGCTTGGTATCTTCACTGATAACCTCCTACCTGATTTTGGTTATAGAGTTCAACTTCAAGGTCCATGCACCTTTGAGGAAATGCTCATGCAAGCTATCCATATAGAGGAATTCATGGTAAAAAAGGGTGAACTTACCCTTTAAAAGGACACAAAACAAGGATCCACCTCTAACAAGGACAAACCCAATCACGTGAACAAAAATTGAGAGTTTGTACATGATGGGGTTGTTGATAATGTCACTCCTAAAATTTCCAAGGAAACATTCAATCTTACATATAATATTAAAGCACCCAAGAATTTTGAGAAACTCGCTTTTGACAATAAGGTGTCTGGAAAAAAACTAAGGAATTCTTGGGTTTCATGCCCAAAATGAGAGTATACACCTCTTGGTGAACATTTGGATGTGGTCTACAAGACCTTGCTACAAACCAAGCTCATTTCACCATTGGATAACTCTCAACCTTGCGATCCACAACCATGACTAACATGGTGGAATGAAATTGCATTATGCAAATATCACCAAAAAAAGGTCACAAAACTAGTAACTACATAAACTTGTGTCACAATGTCTAGGACTTGACTAACAATGGTGACATTGTGGTGGATGAACATAACAATAACTTAGATCATAGGGCTTTCAAGGAGCCATTCCCATCTTATGAAAAATGAGAGAGCTCAAAACCAAAACCTAACAACAAGGTCAACTATATAAAGTCTAATGATGACAATGTGATCAACATGGTTGAACCTGTGGATTTTGAGTACTGTGATGTTATTACCTAAGATACCATTTGTCTTAAGGGGCCCTACTTCCAACACATTTGACAATGAATCATCACAATCTTGTACCAATGTTCTAACATGTTCTCATGCTAGGTTGGTACTCAAAGGCCTTGCACCTTCTGCTCCTGATCTTAAACAAAACAAGGACAAACCCCTTGCTAGTTTGTCTAAAAAAGGTGCAAAACTCACAACAACTTCTATGGCTACTAGCTATAGTATCCTCGATTAGTTATAGTGAACTAATACTCAAATTATGATATTTGAGTTGCTCAAAATCTTGCCTGCTCATAGGTAGATTCTTGATAAAGCCCTCACTAAGGAAAAACGTACCTCAAGATCTTGATCTTGAGAGATTCCAATCTATGGTAGGTCATCTAACCTCACCTTACAATATGTCTTTCTCTAAGAAGGATGATAATTCACTGAGTCACTTGCATAATCAACCTCTACAAATTGAGGTTATGATACACCAAAAATGGGTTCGTTGTGTGGTCATCGATAATGAAGCTAGTTTAAACATTATCTCTACTGCTTTGCTCAGATAGCTAGACTATTTTGAAGAGTCCATTGATCCCTATCACAAGATAACTATCAAGACATATGAAAAAGTTGAGAAAAAATATTTAGGTCTTCTAGTGTTGCCTCTGTGTCGGTCCCCTAAAAAGGGACGTCACTTGTCAGGTCCTCGACATTCCCTTGGCTTACAATTCTACTAGGAAGACCATGGATACATGAGATTCATGCTGTACCATACACATACCATCAATGCATAAAATTCCCATTTCATGGCTCTAAAGTCACCATACCTGCAAGCACTAGCTATACCTATAACATGCTAAAATCTATTGAAAACTTTATGCTTGCTAATACGAAATCTAAGGACTATCATGATAACAAGCTAAAGCAAATTGAGTAGTTACTAAAGTTGATAGAAACTAGACTGGGTGAATATCACATGGAACCAATTCTATCTCTAACATCTATTCTTGAGTCTCCTTGTCATTATGGGAGACCATCTAAAGCAAAGAAACCTTTTGTGTTGACACCTCAAACTAAGTTTGATTGTACTTTTGTCAAAGCTACTATTCCTCTTGAGGACGAAGTTGAAAATAGAGCTATCGTTGCATGGATCTACAAAGAGGAAACTCTAGTTGATCTCATTGAATAGGCTCATGAGATCACTCCTGAGTAGTATGGTCCAGGTCTTAGACTCATGAAACACATTGGCCACAAGGGAACTAGTCCTATTGGATGTAACAAAAATGGTCTGATTGATCCTGTCAAAGTGATAGCTAGAAGGAATCGAGACACATCTACTCTAGGCTTCAAGAAGATTCCCTTCCATTTAGGGAGTAACAAATTCATACCAAAACCTAAGAGTTCATCTAAACATGAGTCATAACCTAAGTCTGATGATCATAAAGACAATGTTGATGATGAGGATCCTTATCTTTATCCAATTCCTAATGATCTGGCTAAATTCCTTGCAAAACTATATGACTTTGTACCACATGTCAGTGCCATGGATGGTGATATTGATTCTTCTGAGGATACTACTAGTTCACATCATACTCAACCAGAACAAGGAGAGTCTAGTCATGCTTTGTGTATTGAGTACCTTTGCAAAAATCCAAATGATAAAGGAGAGTTTTTCCCTATCATTGTGTGGGAATTCTACAGCCTGTCTCCATATAGTATAGATTCTTGAGAGTATGAATTTGAATCTCTCTTAGAAGTAACTATAGAAAAAGACATAGATCAAGTTCATGTCTATGAAAACCTCCTCGAAGTAAGTGAATCATCTAGGATTAGGTTATATGGGTCCTATCCAACTAGTTTCCTCAAATCTTTGATTAATGATGTTAGTGCTCAGAGGCATTCAAACACACTTGTGGATGAAATTGCTCTAGGTCTTGAATTGCTTGTCCAAGCATTTAATGATTATACCATGAACTCACTCAAATGTGCCATATCTCTTTCACTCACTTATCCTAAGCTCATAAACTAAAATTCTAATACAACTAGTGAAGTCCTCACATTCTAGAATGACTATGCTCTTGTTTGCTACTTAAACATTGTTGAACTAGTAACGTATTCCACCAATGAACAAAGTGTCAACATGAATGAAGCTAACATAAAATATCTCAGTCATACAATCAAAAAGAAAAGAAATAAAAGGTCCAATGGTGAAAACCACATTATGACAGTGTCAAAACCTTAAAAAGTAAAAATAAAAGACATGTCCAAGGGTGAAAACCTCTTTGAGGTGCCTACAGATGAGATATTTGATGCACTTCCTAGTCATTTTTAGGAAGGATCATCAGTGTTGATAGAGCCAACATAGATAATCAACTTGGGAATAAAGGAACAACTATACATGATACATCTTTTATAGTCACTGTCTCTAGAGGAAAAAAGAAGAATTCATTGCTTGCTTCCAAGAGAAACAGATAAACTTTGTGTGGACATACTCATACATTCTAGGATTAGATTGTGATCTAATAATACATCACTTGTTTATTGCACTAGGAGTAAAACTAGTCAAATAGAAGCTTAGGAAAATACATCCTCATGTTACATTACTTGTCAAATCTGAATTTGAAAAACTTCTAAAGGCTAGTTTCATTCGTGCTATTGATTACATTGAATGGATATCAAACATCATTCTAGTCTCCAAGCGCGAAAAATCATCAGAGTCTACAAAGATTTTAGAGATCTAAACTTAGCATGTCTAAAGGATGATTTTCCACTCCCTAATATTTATATGATAGTGGACATGACAACAGGATATCAAATGTACTCACTCATGGATGGTTTTTCTATTTATAATTAGATCAAAATTGCACTAGAAGATTAGGAAAATACTGCTTTCACTTGTGCATGGGGAAGCTTTCTGTTGGAATGTGATGTCATTTGGTCTAAAAAATGTTGGTGCTACATATTAGAGGGTAGTCACTACAATTTTTCATGACATGATGCATAAAATAATGGAGGACTATGTCGATGCCACTCTGGTTAAAAGCACAAAATGCCACACTCACCTTTAAGATTTGGGACCTATCCTAGATCGCATGGGGAAATTTAGTTTGAGACACAATCCCAAGAAATGCGCATTTGGCATAATATCAGGGAAACTACTAGCTTACATCCTATCTATAAAAGGAACCAAGGTTGACCTAGAGAAAGTCCAAGCAATCATGGATATGCCTCCACCCTATAATATCAATTAGATGAGGGGCTTATAAGGAAGACTCCAATCCACTCATAGATTCATCTCATAGCTAGCAGATAGGTCACAACCTTTTACCAAAACTCTACATAAAGGTGTGAAATATAACTAGAGCCAAGATTGTGATCAGAGTCTAACATAGATAAAGAAATACCTTACCAATCCACCAATTTTGATGCCTCTAATTCATGGGAAGCCTCTTATTCTGTACATCTTAGCAATAGAGACATCTTTAGGAATCTTGCTAGGTCAAGAGGATAATGACAACAAGGAAAGAGCCATCTACTATCTGAGTCACACTTTGATCTCCTATGAAAAGAAATATTATAGTATCATTAATAAGGCTTGATTGGTATTCATTTTTGCTTCCCAAAAATTGAGACACTATATGCTTGCCCATACTACATGAATAGTTGCTAATATTGATCCACTAAAGTACTTACTCAACAAAGTAGCTCTAATAAGAAGGTTGGGTAAGTGGGTCATGATACTAAGTGAGTTTAACTTTTAGTATGTTGAAAGAAAGGCTATCAAGGGATAAGTGATTGCTAATCAGCTAGTAGAAGCATTGATGCAAAGTTTTCTCCCACTAAACATTGATTTTCCTGATGAATCAATTTTGACACTCACACATCAAACATGGGTGATGTTCTTTGATGGTTCCTTCACATAATAGGGATTTAGTACTGGGTTACTATTTATAAGACCATAGAGGTATTCACTTCGTAAGGCATACAAGATTCTATTTCCTTATGTGAGCAATATTGTAGAATATGAAGCTCTCATTAATGGCATGAAGATTGTAGTTGAATGGAGAGTTGATTAGTTGAACATTTTTCGTGACTCACAACTCATAATCAACTAGGTCAATGATATATATCAGAAAAAAGATGAAAAATTGATCCCTTACAAATGCATGGTGGATGATCTAAAGAAATATTTTGCTCATATCACTTTTCAATAGGTTCCTTGAGCAAACAACAAAGTAGCTGATGCCATGGCTACTCTTGCTTCCTTGTTATAGATGCTAGAGAATGATCTCTGAGATGAGTTCCTAGTGGAAACTTTACTCTACCCTACCTATAATACTCCTGAATCTTAGTTGATCTATTCTATTATAGGACACGATTCATCATGCTACCACCACATATACTCCTATTTGCATGACCAAACCATTTTGGATGGTCTAACCCAAAATGAAAAATGCCACTTTATCCACATTGCTTCATGGTATGTCATTATTACTGATGACTTGTTTAGGAGAGGTCTCAATAGAACACTCCTTAGGTGTCTAGAACCCAATGAGTCCAAATGCGCTTTAATCAATGTCCACAAGGGCATTTGCAGATCTCAATCAAATGGCTTGACACTAGCTCGTAAACTTATCAAAGTTGGTTACTATTGGCTAAATATGGAGCAAGAGGCAATCAAATATGCCAATTCCTATAAACAATGCTAGTTCCATGGGAATTTGATTCATACTCTAGCTAGGGAGCTAATTCCATCTATCACATTGTGGCCATTCCAACAATGGGCCTTCAATCTTGTGGGTCAGATTCACCCATTTTCTTCAAATGGACACAAGTTCATTATTAGAGCTATAGAATACTTCACTAAGTGGGTGGAGGTAGTCCCTCTCTCTATTGCCAATGGAAAAACTATAGCATTGTTTATCATGAATTACATCATATGTAGGTATGGTGTACTTTCCTCCATTATTACTGACAATGGAGGATAGTTAAAAAATAAAGATCTTAAGGAGTTATGAAAAAAATTTAAAATCATGCAACACTGCTCTTCTATCTATTACCCCTAGGGTAATGGTCAAGTAGATGCATCCAACAAGGAAATCCTTAAAATCTTGCAGTGCACAGTCAAAAAATTTGGAAGGGACTTATAGCTTCATATTAATTCAGCTTTATGGGCTTATAGAACATGTATCAAAACTCCAATGGATACAATGCCATTTGCTTTGGTCTATGGAGTGGATACTATACTACCAATTAAGGTTGAGATCCCTACTCTAAGAATCTCCTTGAAGGGTCTCATTATTGACAATGACTACATAATATCTTGGCTTCAAGAGCTAGTATTGCTAGATGAACATTTCCAAGTGGTGTGTGATCATCTTCGAGTTTATCAACAACATATGTCCAGAAGTTACAACAAGAAAGTTAAGCCACATGTCTTCCAACTGGGTGATCTCGTTCTGAGAGAAAACCCTAATAATCAACAACAACAGATACAAAAAGGGAAGTTTGAATCTAACTGGCTTCGTCCCTACATAATTACCACCATGTTTGGATTTGGTGCTTACCAACTTTCTACAGCCAAGGGAGAGGTGTTCAAGGAGCCCATCAACACTCTTCACTTGAAGCAATTCTACAGCTGATCTAGCTCTAAAAAGCTCTCTACATATAACTAAATGTCCTAAAAAAATCTTTAAAAATTGCAAAAAGTCCTAAAAAAAATCATTACCTTGGTGAAAACCTAGCAATAGGTGCTTTGGTAATACCAAAAAAATTGAAAAGCTCAAAAATACAAAAAAAAGAAGAAGAGAAAAATACAAAAAAATTGAAAAAGGAAAAAAGTGCCATTGATGAAAACTTGACAAATAGGCATCATGATAGAAAAAAAAAAGGAATCTCTACCAAGAAGGTGAAAACCTAGTAAACAAGCAACTCTTGTTCCCAATGCTATATTTCATAGTGCATCTTCTGGCTCATGTATAGTTTCTTTCCTACTCTAGTTTTTTGCTTTTGCTCATGTATCCATGGATTGAATCTTGTCATAACTTGGGGGCAACACCCTATAGTGTCATAGGAAGTCTCTTTTGCAATAGTCACCAATGGTTCTAACTACTTTTTCCTACTGCCATTAGTGTGACTTTTCAAGATTCCTCTCAAGGATAATCTCTTTCGTGACAGTCACCATTTGTTCTAACTACATCTGCCTACTATTGCTAGTGTCACTTTTCAAGATTCCTCTCAAGGAAGTCTCTTTCACGACAGTCTCTAGTTGTTCTAACTACATCTTCTTACTGTTGCTAGTGCCACTTTTTGAGATTCCTCTCAAGGATAATATCCTTTATGATAGTCACCAATTGTTCTAACTATGTCTACCTATTGTCACTAGTGTCACTTTTTTAGATTCCTCTCATAGAAGATCTCTCTTGATTTAGTCACTAGTTGCCCTAACTATGTCTATCTACTGTTGCTCGGTTTCCTAATAAGGTTCTTCTTACTAAATATTAGTTATTCTAACTGTGTTTGTCTATTATTGTCACCCTATTATAGAGATTTGTTTCATCCATGTTCTAGACATTGACACTTGACATCAATCCTATAACACAAGATGAACTCAAAACAATAAACTTGTTTTGATAGATTGAGCTTTTCCTTGCTTATTTTGCTTTTGCTTTATTGTGTCTTTTTGAGCAACTTGATAATGTCAATTTTGACTAGAGAAGCAAGGACTAGGGGCATGATCTTTTTGTTTGTTTTTTGTTTGTGGTTTAGTCTTAATGATCTAAAGTATCCATATAAGAGGGGTGTCCACTATAAGAGTCTCCATCTCATATTGGATGGCTATGTGTAACTCAATTCCTTTTATATGGACTCTTCATTGAGGTTGGTTCTTCTCCTTGCTTATTGGAGTGAACTATTTATGCTATAGAAAATATTGATACTTGTCCTACTAAGTGAATGTACAGGTCACTACGAGCATATCTAGCACATTTTTGTCTTAGGTTATGGACATAAGGGTCATTGTGGATAGAACACTTATTGATTAATTAATATAAGAAAGATCTCTCATGTGTCTGGTGTGTTTGCATGCATGAAATTTTTTGGTCATCCTAGCATTTATGCTTTGATGCTTATGTTAACTTTCTACATTAAAAGCGACAAATGCTCTGGTCATTCTGGCTTCTTATGCCTTGAATCCTTACATTTAATCCTAATAAAACTAGAATATGTGTCATATTCATATTCTCATGATTGCAATGTCAGTGGGAATTATATGACATGTGGGATTTATCTAAATGCTTAGTGATGATAATTATCAAAGTTTGATAACTACACCTAAGCTTGAATCTAGCCTATAGTTTGCATTTGGTATAAGCTTGCATTGCATAAGTACACGGTTCAATGACTAAATCACTTACATCCTTTTGTAATGAGGGATTTTTGGTTTCTTCAAGTATCATGCTTCTTGGTGGCTGTGCAAGCATTTCGTTCTTTAGTTCATCCTCTCACTCTTCAGTGGGTACCTATCACTATCAACAAAAACATGGAACACTACATGAGATGTTAGTCCATTTACATTTTTCATTTCATACATAATTTCATACTCCATCTCATCTACACTAAATTCATATATCAAAACAAATTTGCATTCATATATCACATCATATTTACATTTCATAATAATAACATAAAACATCTCATATACATCAAATTAAAAGATATAAAGTGATACATGAAAATAGTACTCAACTCAAAATCTCATATATATATATATATATGAAAAAGAGTACATCGGTGCAAAACTATACGCTACTCGAGTGCTATTGATCAAAAAATGGTGTTGGCACACCAATGGATATAGAGCCAGATCAAAATTAGAATAAAAATATCTAACTCTCTCCTTCACCTTCACCTCCCAATGGTGGAGGAGGAGGAGGAGGAGGAGGCATCTCAAGTCTCATAGCCGGTCGTGTAGCTCTCGACTCTCATGCATATTGTGAAATTCAAGGCATCTGCTCAGCCTCATCTGGTACAAATACCACCTAAGCTGCAAAGTAATATATAGCTCTAGTTGACTGTAGCCAGATCTTGTCCTACTACTACTCTGATCTATGTTCTACCCTCTACACCACTAGCTCTAGCTATCCTCACAAATCATGGATCTCTCTATCCCATTCTGCTTTCTGGGCATCCCTAATAGCAACTTGTATGTGAAGATCTCCTAGTTGCTACTGTGTGGTCCATATCCACTCTCTCACTCTCCTTAGAGCATCTTGCGTCTATGTTAGGAGATCTCCACCCTGGGTTGATCCTACATGTCCTCATCTCTCTACTCAGCTAGCTGCTACTGCTCTATCTGAGGTCTCTATTGTCACCTCTCACCTGTCCCATTCCTGCTAGCATCAATGTCCAGTCCAAACTTCCATGGAGGAATCTATAACTATTGGGTCCTATGTCTTACCCACTCCTACTGTGGCTACTATTGTGGTGCCTAGGGAGCCTACACTAGTTGTCTAGGAGCCACCATCCCCATTGGATCTATAAAGCATGGGAAGGGATGACTCACCAAATATGCTTGGTAAGCTGGTGTCATCCCTCCATCCACTACTTTTGGTAGGTAGTCCCACTGTGCTACAACCAAGTTATGTACATCGATTATAGACCTCCCAAGATCTAACCTATACAACCACCCATGGTCCAAATATCTTTCTAGTCATAAATACAAGCAATACTCTTGGGAGCTATCCTAAGGATGCCCATACTAACACCATACATGAGCAAGTGGAAATGTCTCTACTATCTATATATAATGACCTATCAGTGGTCATGAAGGAAACATTTGACTCAGCTCCCAGGGAGCATCATCCTAGTCCTCGGTCTCTCTCCAAGGCTGCCATACTATGAACACCAAGTCATCGAGATGTGCTCTCCACTACTTAGTCTTCCCTAGAGCTATCTGGCTAAGCTAGCCTCTATATCTAAAAATATAGAGCTCCATCAACTACCTCTCATCCTAAAAAATGGGCCTTGTAACTAGAAGATGCTCCCATGCCCAGATTTGGAGAATATAAACCCTGATGGCCATGCTCTTACTCTCATGATATACAACCTTGTGCATCTTATGGTACATATGTGCAAGTATGCACTAGCCCCACCCATATCTCTCCAAGGTCTCTAACATCATCTAGAGCATCTTACCCCATCCACACTCTAATCCATCCTGGCCTCTATCAGGAATCAATAAATAGTCAATAAAAATCCCCAAAACTGATGCCAACCTATGAGTGGGACCATAGGTATACACAAGCTCATCCCATGTGATTGATCTACCTATAATCAAGTCCTACTAAAAGATGGCCTCTAATGCCTCTATGGCTATCCTCAAAACTATGTCGTAGTTGACTCTTGGCCCATGGAAAGATATGCAGAGAATCCTGTAGATGTCCTCCAGTGTCATTGTCATCTCCCCTTGGGGCAAGTGGAAAGTGTTCATCTTCGAATGAAAATGATCCACTAGTGCTATAAGTAGGCCATGATTCACCAACACTAGTGGAATCTAGCATAGATACGAAAACCCAATTTTCCTATATGCGCCATATCCGCATCATCAAGCTATGATAACAAAGCTCCATATGGTGGGTAATGCAATTAAAATATGATATCATCAAAGGTAACCTCCACACATGAACAAATAAAACATGTAAATGATCAGTCTCCTTTTGATAAAAGAATAAAATGAAAATAAGTGTAAAAATTATAACAAAATATCAAAATTTCAATTTTGAAACTTGCAAAAAAAATCAAGATTTCACACGAAATCACAGGTCCTCACATGAGGAAACAACTCTTTGTGTGAAAAGTGATTAAGTATTCAATGAAGAATGCCCAATTTTTAGGGTTCCTCATGTGACATGTGGGCATCTCCCATGTGAGAACACCCACCACACTAGGCAAAGAAATACAAGCCTAGTATTTCTTTGTGTGAGAAGAGACAGGCTTCACGTGTGGAGAGACATCCTCACACAAGAACCGATATGACAATGCTTAAAGGCCCCAAAAACATGCTAAAAATACATTGTAAAGCATGAAAAATTTAGTGTGGGGCAAGGCTATCGACCACTTACCAGATGCCCATAGTCCATCAGTCGGTTGTAGCATTGAGAGTGCTCGAAACAATGTGTAGACAATAGGATCACCATCTTCACCTTAGAGCTCTCTTCTTCACTAAAGACAAAAGTGCAAATGATTTGAAAATGACCTTGTGGGCCCTTATATAGGTTTTGACCTAATTTTTCAAAGAGCTCCGATTGGCATAAAAATCACCCCTATCTAATTTGACCTTTCTGAATCTATTTTCGAGATCAAATTCAAAATTTGACACTTAAACAACTCAAAATCGCATTTTAAAATTTTGGGACTGATACGATCAAACTCTTTTCCAGTTCAATTTTTTTGATACTTTGTGAATCTTGGAATCTTTTCAAATCACAATTTCTTCAAATTTTCTATTTTTTTTGGAAAAAGTCAACTATGGTCAACTTTGGTCAACCTTTGGTCAAACTTGGTCTTTTGAACTTCAAAATCACTCTGGATTGACTTCAAATTTTCTTTTGATCTCTTCTATATTCTTCAAAATCTTTGATTTCTTTAGTATCTATCGATATACTACTCTATATCATGTTTTTGGTGTGTAATTTTTTGGTTTCATTCCTAAGGGGGCAGAATGATTACATCATTGTATCTAAATTTTAACTCAATTTGAATCTTATGTCCTCATCACTTAGGGCATCTTGTTCCCCTCTATCTAGCATCTACATCATCTATTTCATCTTTTGGTCAGTCTGATCACATCTTATAGCCATCTTTATCAGAGTTTGATGTACAGGTATAAAGACAGTCTAAACCTTGACTCCTGAGGGTCAAGCCTTGTTCTAGGGATGATTCTATGACTCATGATGATATCTTACTACCTTTTATCACTCTAGGTATCTAGTTGTTCTATCTGGATCCCTTAAAATTAAGCTTCATTCTGGAGATAATCTTTAAAAGCTTATCACTCTAGGTATCTAGGTGTTCTATCTGGATCCCTTAAGATTAAGCTCTATTTTGGAGATAATCTTTAAGGCTCTATTTGGTTCCTAAAAGATGACAGGAATTGGCTTTTCCAACATCTAGATTTGAAAATTTCTAAGTTTGTTTCAAAATTGGCAAAATGGAATTAGCATACTAGACTTCCAATTTTGCCTCAAAACTAGGTTTTCCAACTTCCTACTAGTAAGTAGGAATTGAAAATCAAAACCTAGTTATGTTTTTTATGGAGTGTAAAAACAATAGATTGGAATAATTTTTGAAAATTGCCTTCAACTCCAAGGTTATGAATAAAAATGTGTCTTCACATGCATCTTCCGAGTGAAACAAACGGTTCAAGTAAAATCCCAAAAATCAGAATGAAGATTTGCAAAGCCTTGATTTGGCTAAACAAAGGTTTGTAGAAATCTTGGTTTTTTAAATTCCATAAACCAAATGGACCCTAAAAGCTAATCATTCTAGGTATCTAGGTGTTCTATCTGGATCCCTTAAGATTAAGCTCCATTCTGGAGATAATCTTTAAAAGCTTATCACTTTAGGTATCTAGGTGTTCTATCTAGATCCCTTAAGATTAAGCTCTATTCTAGAGACAAGCTTTAAAAGGTTATCAATCTAGGTATGTAGATGTTCTATCTAGATCCCTTAAGATTAAGCTCCATTCTAGAGATAATCTTTAAAAGCTTATCAATCTAGGTATCTAGGTGTTCTATCTGGATCCCTTAAGATTAAGCTTCGTTCTGGAGATAAGCTTTAAAAGCTTATCAATTTCAGTATCTAGGTGTTCTATTTAGATCCCCTAAGGTTAACCTCCATTTTAGAGATAACCTTTAAAAGCTTATCAATTGGTCTCTATATCATCAATTTTTAAACCAATCTCATTTTGCATCTTCACATCATACTTCTAATTTTCTTTGAATTGAACATGCTACTCGCATATTCATTTAAAGAGGGGCAAATGTAATACCCCAAAATTGGCTCATTTCCATGACAACCAATTCTGGTATATTTTGATCAACCCTAAGTCATATTTCAATAGGCAATTCTCGTTCTAATACTCGCTACTTGACTTAATTGTCAGATGCAGAAAACCCTAATCTACATTAATCATGCTATTTATTTAATTCCTAAAGTATCGACTTGAATTAGCTACATTAAACCTATTGATTAGATTAGATTTAATTTAAAGTGTTTATACTTTGGTTAAACTAAATTATCTCCTAAAGCTAATATACTAACAAATTAAATTTATTTAATTTAATAATTTCTTTATTTTAATTGTTGGGTTTAATTACTCAGTTAATTAAAATATGCATTTACGAGGTCACATCTCCTTTTATTAAATTAAATAACCTTCTAAATTCTTCTCTTTAGTTCAAGAATGGGAATTCTAAGTTATCTACCTCTTGAATTGGAATTCACTTAATCCTTTTATTCTCACACTTATGTGAATTTCAATTAACTCTCCATCACACTCAGGATTTGAGTTAGTTAACCTCACCTACACTGGGAATTTTCCATCCTGATTGGATCTCATCTTTAATCCTAACCATTGATCTGAGTTGATCTCAACTGTTGATCAATTTCATGAATTCTATTGAAGAGGCTTCTAATTCCTCATTATGGGGGTTGGAATTTGAATTGCATCAAATTACTATTGAATTCTATACTCATTTGCTCAATATTCTCATAATTTCCTTTGCTTAGCTTTATTATCATATAGATTAAAATGCAATTATATAGTTTAATTTTCTTTATCTATTATTAGATTAATCGTATCTCTCATCTAGATTAATTGCATTATCATTTAAATACATAAATCCTTTGTACTAAAAGGTCTGGTTGCCCACTTCTCAGTCTGAGAGCAAGGTAAAATCCTTCTAGTTAGAAGGCAATAGGTTGCGCTAATTAGATTACTCAGATGAACAATTCAATGTTCATTCTAGGATGATCTATCAGGTAAAGACTATGCTAAAGTCTGTATGAGAATAAGAGGCCCACAATTCACCCATACAACTCCTAGGCCCCTAAAACTGCCTCCTAGAGGTTCCAAGTGTGCCTAGATAGAGCATAGTGCACCCTAAGACAAGCAGTCACCATAATACATAAATGAGAGCTTAAAATCATATTACTGGCCCCCCTAATTAAACTAGATGTGATAGGAAAGAGCATATAGTCATTATACCCTTTCAAATGAGCTCCTTCCTTGCACCTATAGGCACAAAAAACAAAAAAAAAAACCCAAGTTAGTTAAGCATGATCTTCACATCGGGTTCCCCAATTGTAGGACTTGAAAATGGCCTCATATCTAACATACTATAAGAAAATTACAAACTCAATAGAAATACATTGATACCCTCTAGTCTACCACAAAAGACAAATAAAAAAGGAAAGTAACACAAAGTTAAAACCCCCTCTTTCATTTGTAGCTCCCATGTCCTTCTTTCTTCTCCATATGATGTAGCTCCAATTGCCAATAATGTACACAATTAGGAAGAAAAAGTCTATGATAATGATAATGATATGAGAGTACAAGAATAAGTGATTTGAAGCATAACGAGACTAATAAGTTAGGGCCTCAAGATTTAGGACCGAAAATGAGAGGAAGAATTCTCAATTTATAATCAACACGCAAGATGAGAGCATTGGACTTGTCACCTTGGATATGCAACTTGGCAAGAGATTCCTTTGAGATTCTATGACACATATGACACAAGATGCCAAATTTAGGATTGTATGACACTTGAAAGTCAAACATGGCAAAAAATGGAAGAGGATCTATGATGTGTTATGTGACACCCACAAACCCACTAAAAGCCAATAATCTATGACAAATGGAAGCCAAATATAGATATGTGTAAGGGAATAGATTATGACATATCTATAGCCAAGTGTAAATGGAGAATCCATGTTGTGTCATGCTCATGTGTCATGATGATGTCAAGATTGTGTCAATATTATGTCAAATATTTATATTAAAAATCTATATATCCACAAAAATAGAAATTAGGATTTTTAAAATTATGAATGAGAAATGGGACTTAGAAAATTGTCAATTCCCATAGTTTGTGAAGATAGATCAATTAATTAATAAAATATCAATTTATTGAAAAGGTTAGTTAGGAAGAATAAATAGTGAAATGACATAGGATTAAATTATGGGTTATTTAATCTTATAGAGAAAATTAGTAGATTATTGAGCAATTTGATTAAATAAGTGCAACAATATCCTTTGATGAAAATGTGATGATTATGCAAATTGACTAGGATAATGATGGGTAGACCAAATCCATGGTCAAATTTATTGATTGATTAAAATTGATAACATGCCAAAGACACATGACATGAATTAATGACACATAAGATTTAACCAATATTGCAAATGCTATAGGATCAAGATTGATTGATATGGTTGATCATAATAACATCAACATACACTATCAATGTTACTAAAATGGTTTTATGATGTCATTATTTGATACTAAGGGATGTAAAAAATGTCAATGATCAAATGACAAGAATGATGGTTTGACCTAGCACTGAGAGCCATGACAATACTAAGGTAAGATTGATAGGTTTTTGATGTACTAAAAGCCACAATAATGCCTAGGATTAGACATATGATGATTGATTTAAGTTATCTAACATGTTTTAGGTTAGTTATGGTTGATTTTAGGTAGATTCAAGGTGATTTAATGTTGATTTGATATAATTTTGAGATGATAAAATAGTTTTTGGGTTGATCAGATATGATACTGAAATGATATGAAAATGATGCGCAAGAGGATATGAATGATAAAGAATATTGTTGGGGTATAATCAAGTTAACCAAAAGATCAAAATTAGTGAAATGAGGAAATGAAATAGGTTAGCTCAAAAATATGGTGAAACTATAGATGCGAACCATTTTTGAGCATCTACAAAGCCATGACCATATAAAAGTATCCTCAAATATTCTTATAGGGTGAAGGAAGAGATATGGTAGTAGGGTAAGTATTGCTGGAAATAATCAAGACTAACTATGTTACTAAGAGGGGAGGGGTGAATTAGTAACCTCAAGAACTTTAAATCAATTCAACACTTGATCCATTCATCATTCATTCATCTAATCTATTGTATGCATGAGAAAGATAAACATTTATAACACATGAACATAGAATTTTGGTGACCTAGAAACCTTCCAAATAGAAAGTAAAATTGGGGTGGGGATGATACCCACAAAACTTTGTTGCTATAGTATGAAGTTAGCTTGTTAGGGCTTACATTGATCACTTCTGATGATCTGCCCTATTAAGAGCAATTTGGACTACTAGATCCACCTTGTTAGAGGATTTACAAAGATACAATGAAGTATGCACTCTGTTAGGAGATTTATACAAAGACTATTAAGTCTACCTTATTAAAGGATTTACAAAACTGATTCACCTTTTAGGATGAAATAGTGGATCTACTTACAACTTGATTGCTGATTAGATCCTTAAAGTACATATCACCTCTTGTGACTGATGAATCTTTACTGCTCCTTGTAGACCTTGTTGAATACTCTGCTCTTCTATTGATTCACTTTTATTCTTCTTAAAACATTACATGTCCATTCCTTAACATACTCATTCATTAAAAATGATATAATACATTACATATATACCATTCCAATAATTATAATTGCAAGGTCGGCCAAAACACCAGTGAACAAAATATTACTGAGTCAGCCTAACAGTAGAAAACTCAAGTTCTTCAAGCTTACTTGGTAACCTTCTGATACTCAGCATCCACTGCATTACTCAACATCATCATGCACTCAGTAGAAGTAGAAGCTTAGTCCATACTAATCACACAACATAGCTTGGAGCTCATTAACCATTGGAGACTCAGTAGATATAGTATCACTCGGTAAAAATTGAATCCTTCGTTTACCTTTTTTTCACTCGGTAAACACTATACTTCCATCACTTGGTGAACACTGGCTTCCATCACACAAAATAATGACTTGGTAGACACTGTGAACTTGGTAAACACTATATGCTCTATAGATACTATTGGACTGCACACTCACTCGGTAGCTTTAGGAATGCTCGGCATGAACTACTTAAGTGATGAATCTACAAGGTAACCACTGAATGTTCGGTATACAATGTAGACTGAGTGATGAACTCAATAATAATTTAGAATCGAATAAGTTTTGTCACTAATGAAAAATACAATATAATTCCAACAAAGTATATGTAGGATAATAGTTCTTGGCTTGGAAGGATCGTAGGAGTATCCAGATAGTAGCTAAGTGTATCTTTGAAAATATTGCATAAGGGTAGGTGACAAAGTGGGGAAGACCAACACTAAAAATCACCTCGAATAGTGATGTAATGATGGAGGAATCATGGTTGAAATAGCTTGAGATTTATATGCATGAGGTGGTAGAGTAATTTTGGAGGAAGATGGAGTGGAAGGCTTTGAAATCTTTTGAGGAAGATGTTTGAAAGAAGATGAAGTGGAAGCCTTTGGAAGCTTGAGTGTAAACTTTGATTTGCTTTCAATATTCAAGTCTTTCAAGAGAGATTTGGGAACCCATATAACTTTTGAGTTTTATTTTCCTTTGGATGCTTTAGAGCACATTTTTTCAATAATGGGTTTAGGAACCCATATTTTCTTTGATTTAGCTCTTTGGACAGTGAAGCCTTCTAGTCTCTTGAATAATTGTTCTTTATTTGTATTCACATGTTGATAAGATAGGACATAGTGATCTTTATTTGTAAATGGATTCTTGTGTTTTTTCTTAAGTTGATAATCCAAATTGCTTCCAAAAGACTTGGGATTTGTGGATGAATAAGGTTGATACAAATGGTTTATATGCATAGATGGTTACAAATTTGTCAAGGTTCAGTGTCTTTGTTGATCTTGAGGTATGATAGGAGAGCTAGGGGATGAGATAGGAGTGAAAGTAGGATATGGAGGAACATATGGTACCAATATGGATGGAAGGTTTGAAGGTTTTATCTTTGATGAATAAGGGCCAAGGATATATTTAAGAGATGTAAAGGGATAATGAATAAGGATATTGACATCTTTAGAGTGAGAAATATGGCCAAGGCCAACAACAGAATCATGAGTAGATTTGATAGGAGAAACACCTTTGATAGAATCAGTTGAAGCTTGAGCATAGTTTTAATGTGGATATGAAGAAGTAGAAAAAGAGGGAACACTTTGATCTTGAAAAGTCCCTTTGGATAGAATAGGCATAGAAATTTTCTTTTGATTTTTAGTAATCTAAATGGAGATAGTGGAAGTGGTATCATCATCATACTTAGGAGGTGACTAAGACATATGATATGGAGGGGAATAATCTTGAAGGATATCAAAAAGTTCTTGATCTTGATCTTTCTTGACATTCATAGATTTATATTTTTTAGAGTCCTCTTGACATGGAGCCACTTCTAAGGACAAGGTGGAATGAAGAGGGAATGGATTAGTGCTCAAAGTAGGAATTGTTGGTTTAAGATTGGTTTTGACAATAGAGTGTCAACCCACTTAAGAAATTTTCTTAGTTGATGCCAAGTATAATATAGATGCCGAGTTACAATATGTGCTGAGCCATAATTTCTATAGGTGCCAACCAAGATAAAATTTCTATGGGTGCCGAGAAAGATAGAATTTCTATAGGTGCTAAGAAAGACAAAATTTCTATATGTGCCAAGCATCAGTAATCTATAAATGCCAAGTAACACAGAATGCACATAAGAGTTTATGCACTCACAAACTAAGATGTAAACCATTTTTGAGCTGACATATGATGAATCTTGAAGGATTAAAAGATAAGATTGAATCTATTTAATTCCCTATGTAATCAACATGCAACCAATTAGAAAAATAGAAATAATTGAGCGGGAAAGATGGATGAATCTCAATCATAGATTCATACCTAACCCTAAGTCATGAAACCTTTTTAAGGAGTTTGAAACCCCATAATTCAATAATGTATGAAAGAGTATGTGAAAAGAGAATGCATGTAAGGAGAGAATACTAGCAAAGTTTGAAGGAAGAAAAAGGGGTGAAAAGACTTAGAAGAAGAACAACATTGCAGTATCAAATAGTAGAACATAGTATCACCACTTTGAATAGAATCATATCAGATCAAAGAGGATTAGATGAAAATGGAATGAACATCAATCTAAAATCAGCAATTGAAGATTGTAAGTGATCAGATCAACACATTCTACTATACTTTCTAGCCATTGTATTAGGAGAATGAAAATCCTATGAAGATAGGTTGGTTTAACAACCATTTTGTAAATCCTTTAATAGGGTGACATTCCAAGTGAATGTTTTGTAAATCCTTTAGACATGTACACATTTAACAGGATGTTGAAGCCTTTAATAGGGTAGACCTCTCACATGGTAGACCATTAATGATGATCAAACTTTGTAACCTTGAAAAGTTACATATTGATGTAGTGATAAGTTGTGAGTTTCATCCCCACCCCAGTTTTACCTTCTCATTTTGGAGGGTTTCTAGGTGATCAAATATTGTGTTGTCTATTTTCATGCATACCTTTACTTTTATGTTAATTAGAATTGTTTCATGCATGTATTGATTTCAGTTAAAAGTTTTATAGCTTAAAGTTTGGTACTTCTGTTTCACCCCGACCTCTCAGAAGTATTCTTCCCACTTGTAAATTCCAACAATTGGTATCAGAGCCTAGTTCCTACAAGGAGAACCATTTAGCTTGAAAAAAAATCCAAAAATGGAGGTCTAAAAGCTTGTGAAGGTTATAGAGAATCAAAAGATTGAAATACATCTCATTCTACATTCTTTGGAAGAAGCTAGGGAAGAATTGAGGAAATCCCTAAAGAGAAGAAAAGAAATCACCATAGCTAAGAATGATAAATAGTACAAGGAGATTGACACCACAAAAGTATTTTCCAATGGATATTCCAAGGATTTTGATGCAACAATTGCATACCTAATGGAGAAGAAAAGAGCTCAAGTAGAAGAAATCAGAACTCTCAAGATTGAACAAAAATCACAAGCCATGATGTTTTGTGAAGTGACTGAGCATAAGAAGAGAGCTATTGAGGATACAGCTATGATAGAAGGTGACAAGAGAAACCTATCCAAAATATTGGAGGAGAAGTCAACTAAACTTGCAAGAGTTTCCAAAATGCCACTAGACACCCTAAGCCAAATGATGAATGCCCATCATGAGCTAAATATCAAGGACATTGAGATCTCAACTTTGAAGATGCAAAATGAGAAACTGCAAAATGATTTGAGAAGAGAAAAAGAAATTGCAAAAAGCTTCAAAAAACCTAATGAAGCCATCAAGTACTTTGAAAAACTATTGAAATCACCACGATCCAGTAATGACACTTTAGGATTAGGATATACCAGCATTGAAAAAGGAGAGTCATCCAAAACTACAGAAGAAAGAAGTAACAAAGGCAAGAACACAAAACCCACTTGTCTTATTTGTGGTAAAAAGGTAGATACCTCTAATTTATGTAGGAGCAAGAATTCTTATCACCATGACAAACTTAAAAACATGGGTAATTGTCACAAGTGCATCAAGCAAGGTCATCAGGCACATGACTGCAGTATTAGAACTATCAGGACACCAAGATTTGAAGGTCACTGCTACAATTGCAAGAAGTATGGACACAAAGCTTTTGAATGTAGATCCAAGCCCACATAGTCATCAAACAAGGGAAGAAGCCATGAAAATTCCTATAATTAGCACTACAACACTAGGCATAGCTATCATTATTGTCAAGAGTATGGACACATCCCTGAAAATTGCATAAGAACACATTTTAGTGGAAATTATAGTAGATGGTTGGGACAAACTACGTGCTTGAGTTGTTTGAAGACTGGTCACATCAATGAGCACTACCCAACAAGGACAAATGCACTTAACTTTGAGTTCAACAAGGGAAAAGGTAAGGTAGATGTTGAGCATGTTAGAGGAGAGATGAATAGAACATGGAAGAGGAAAGATGGAAGTAGCACATCCAATGGAGCGATCACTTCACCTAAAAGGTCAAGTGGTCACACTTCATCCAACTAAGTAGAAGAAGGTGTGTGGGACTAATATTTAATGATTTATCATACATTAGTTTCCAGAGTAAATCAACACTGAAAAGGAAAGATTAGTATGAATGAAGATGCAAGGATAAATCTTCAAAACTTTCACATTGTTGCAAAATAAGGAAAGTTGCCTTCAGATGCTAAATTGTCTACCAAAGTCAGTAAAAGTCGAGTTAGTAGTGGATGTTGAGTGAAGGGAAATTCTTATTGAAGCCAACTAGGGGAAAACTCCAGTGAATGTTGAGTTATTGAAAAATTAATGGAAGCTAAGTAAAACAAGAAATGCATACAAGCCAAGTGGACAACTATATATGCACTAAGCATAAAATGCTATGAAATGAAAGGTATAAGGTTGAGTTTTCAATCAGGTACATAAATGGTTTCCAAGTAGAGATTAAAGCTTTTGTGAAGATTCCAGCAAATATTCAACACTGTTTCATTGATTCAAGTTATTTACACTAGTGTCGAGCTACTCAATTCAACAATTTCTACATGTTGAAACACTAGTTTTCAAATATTGCATCTAGCTCTAGGAAACCTTAGAAAAAGGAGTCATTTGAGGTCCAACTGGTTAGTAATAAAGTGAAACAACTGGACTTTAGATCAATTCCTGAAGTTGCTTGTAAGAATAACCTTGCCAGAGCTTTATCCATAATTCCACCCAAAGTTGTGATGGTACAAGATGTAAGAAGATGTTACAATTGTAAGATAGGTGCTATTCGTGATATGGAAATTAGGGAAGCATATGATAAAATTTGTGAGAATGGGGTATTGAAGGAAGAATTTCAAATTGTTGAAAGGAAGGGCTTAACCCGTGCCCTAGATTTCCCTACTATTTTAAAGACTGAATGGATAAGACTTGTTCTAAGAAAAATTCATGACAACTGCTTATGGTAAGAAGGAGGACCAGTAAAGATAACCAAGAGAATCATTAACAGAGTCATAAGGTATCCAACCCTAGATTGGCCTAAAACATTAAGAAGTGATTCTAAAGAAACCATAGAGAAGAACATTAGGGAAAAGTGGAACAAGAGATGGATGATAACTGATACAAATAAAGATCCTCTTCTAGAATTTGTTGTTAGGATCATATTCCATATCTTGGAAGAAGCTAGGGAAGAATTGAGGAAATCCCTAAAGAGAAGAAAATAAATCACCATAGCTGAGAATGATACACAGTACAAGGAGATTGACACCACAAAAGTATTTTCCAATGGAGATTCCAAGGAGTTTGATGCAACAATTGCATACCTAATGGAGAAGAAAAGAGCTCAAGTAGAAGAAATTAGAACTCTTAAGATTGAACAAGAATCACAAGCCATGATGCTTTGTGAAGTGACTAAGCATAAGAAGAGAGCTATTGAAGATAAAGCTATGATAGAATATGACAAGAGAAACCTATCAGAAACATTGGAGGAGAAGTCAACTAAACTTGCAAGAGTTTCCAACATGTTGCTAGACACCCTAAGCCAAATGATGAATGCCCATCATGAGCTAAATGTCAAGGACATTGAGATCTCAACTTTGAAGATGCAAAATGAGCAACTGCAAAATGACTTGAGAAGAGAAAAAGAAATTGCAAATAATTTCAAAAAACCTAATAAAGCCATCAACTACTTTGAGAAGCTATTGGGATCACCAAGATCTAGTAATGACACTTTAGGACTAGGATACACCAACATTGAAAAAGGAGATTTATCCAAGACTATAGAAGAAAGAAGTAACAAAGGTATGAACACAAAACCCACTTGTCTTATTTGTGGTAAAAAGGGAGATACCTCTAATGTATGTAGAAGCAATAATGCCAATCAACATGAAAAACCTAAAAACATGTGTCACTGTCACAAGTGCAACAAGTAAGGTCATCAAGCACATAACTACAGTACTAGAACTATCAGGACACAAAGATTTGAAGGTCACTACTACAATTGCAAGAAGTATGGACACAAAGCTTTTGAATGTAGATCCAAGCCCACATAGTTTTCACTACTATCAAGAGCATGGACACATCCCTAAAAATTGCATAAAAACACATTTTAGTGGAAATTATAGCAGATGGTTGAGCAAAAGTACATGCTTTAGTTGTTTGAAGACTAGTCACATCAACAAGCACTGCCCAACAAGGAGAAAGAGACCTAAGTCTGAGTTCAAATAGGGAAAAAGTAAGGTAGATGTTGAGCACGTTAGAGGAGAGATGAATAAAACATGGAAGAGGAAAGATGGAAGTAGCACATCCAATGGAGTGATCACTTCACCTAAAAGGTCAAGTGGTCACACTACATCCAACTAAGTAGAAGAAGGTGTGTGGGACTGATATTTAATGCTTTATCATACATTAGTTCCCAGAATATATCAACACTTAAAAGGAAAGATCAACATGAATGAAGATGCAAGGATAAATCTTCAAAATTTTCACATTGTTTTCGATTAAGGAAAGTTTCCTTTAGATGCTGAATTGTCTACTAAAGTCAGTAGAAGCCAAGTTAGTAGTGGATGCTAAGTGAAGGGAAATTCTTATTGAATCTAGGTAGGGGAGAACTCTAGTGAATGCCAAGTTATTTGAAAATCAATGGAAGTCGAGTAAAACAAGAAATGCATACAAGCTGAGTGGATAGCTATATACGCACTAAGCATTAAATGCTATGAAATGAAAGGTATAAGGTTGAGTTTTCAATCATTTTTCATCATCACCAACATAAAGCAAGAGAAAAAAGATTGCAAAAATGATTTCCAAGTAGAGATTGAAGCTTTTGTGAAGATTCCAACCAAGATTCAGCACCATTTCATCGATTCAAGGTATTTACACTAGTGTTGAGCTATGCAGTTAAGCAATTTCTATGTGTTGAAACCCTAGTTTTCAAATATGGCATCTAGCTCTAGGAAATCCTAGAACAAGGAGTCATTTGAGGTCCAATTGGTCAGCAATAAAGTGAAACAACCAGACTTTAAACAATTCTTGAGGTTGCTTATAAAAACAATCTTGCCAGAGCTTTATCCATAATTCCACCCAAAGTTGTGATGGTACAAGATGTAAGAAGATGCTACAATTGTAAGATAGGTGCTATTTCTAATATGGAAATTAGTGAAGCATATGATAAACTTTGTGAGAACAGGGTACTAAAGGAAGAATTTCAAATTGTCGAAAGGAAGGGCTTAACCTATGCCCTAGATTTCCCTACTATTTTCAAGACTGAATGGATAAGACTTGTTCTAAGTAGAATTCATGATGGCTACTTATGGTTAGAAGGAGGAGCAATAAAGATAACCAAGAGAATCATTAACCGAGTCACAAGGTATCCAACACTAGATTGGCCGAAAACATTAAGAAGTGATTCTAAAGAAGCCATAGAGAAGAACATTGGGGCAAAGTGGAACAAAAGAGGGATGACAACTGATACAATAAAAGATCCTCTTGTAGAATTTTCTCTTAGGATCATATCCCATAAGTTCTACTAGTCAAGCTGACTGAACAACGTACCTTGTATTGCAATTGACATTGGATACAAAATTGTCAAGAAGGATCATACATATGATCTAGTCAAACTACAATTATGAAAGATTATGGAGAATTTGGGAGCAATAAGAAGGTCCAAGGGTGCCTAATGAAAATTTGGAGCAATTTTGATATGTTTATTTTTCTATGTTTAGAATGAATTCCCCTCTTTTGGAAAGGTAAGCTGGAAAACAAATAAGTCAATAGCAGTATAGGTGAAAGAATACATAGAGCAGATGGGGGCAAATTTTGAAATGATAATGACTAGCTACTTTGAAGACATTAAGAAGTCAATGAAATAGAGACTTAGAATACCTGTCTCTCTTGTTGAGCAGCACATCAATGACATTTTTTTCTTAGTGGACATTGACTTTACATATATCCAAGTAGCACTACCAAGGGCGAGATGACTGAGGCCACTTGGATATGAAATCAATATTGATGAAGCTTCAACAACAATAATAGCTTTACTTGTAGAGGAAGTATATAAAAGTGCTCAACCATTTGGCACTTATGATTTTATCAGATCCAAGGTGGACATGGAGTTGAAAATTGCTTCAACATTAAGGAAAAAGGATAGATTGGTGAAAAAGATTAAGGCTAGATTTAGAGAAGGGACAATAGAAGAAGAAGAAGATGAAGATGAAGAAGAAGAAGAATAAGGCCAGGAACCACTTTCCCTAACCCAAGGCATGGGAGAAGATGGAAAAGAGGTAGAAGGTGTTGAGGAGGAAGAGAAAGCCAAGGAAGCACATACCAAGCTTGAGCCAAAGAAGAGAAAAGCTTACAAATAGCCTATAGCTTGGCCCAAAGGCAAGAAGATAGCTAAGCCAAGCCCAAGAAAACCTACTACAAGGGAAAATACAAGAGCTACAATAAAGGAGGCTAAGGAGCAAGAAAAGAAGAAGGCTACTAAGCAGGAAGGTCCAGCCAAGAAGAAGTTGAGAAGAAAGTATGTTGCACCTCTTGAATCATATGAGGAAATAACTAAATTTGATGACATTGGCCATTTAGAGTGGTAAGTCACACCACCAAGTCTAACTTAGAAAATATATGTGATAACATTAGAGACAATGCAAACTTATCTAGCTTAAAAGGCATTGATTTTAATTGGCTAGAGAAGAATAGAACATAGTAGAAGAGTCAGTCTACACTATGATGGCCAAGTTCAAGAACACTCCACTTGAACTGGACAATTCAATGCCTAAGGATTTATATTCAACTATAGAAAATAAATGACATTATTGCCTTAATCTAGAAAAAGAAATAAGAGAGTCAACATTGGCTCGAGTAATGCTTGAACTCACTAAAGGGAAAATTAGCAAGGAAAATAAGAAGCATGGGAGAAAATTTGCACCCAAGTATAGAGCCTTTAGTATTCTACAGAGTAAAATTGAAGATGTTGTGAATAAGTCCACTCAAATGTGGAAGTTAATATATGGCCTCACAATTGTGAAAGGAGAGGAAGATTCCTTTGAAGGGATAAATAGTGAAGAAGAAGAGGAAAATGATAAGGAAGATGAAGGAGAAAAACAAAAGGAAGATGATACAATGGAGAAGGAAACACAAAAAGATGATATGGAAATTGTCGAGCAATAGAAAATAGAATAGAGTGTGCAACACACACAATTTCCACCACCAAGTCCTCCACATGTAACTCCCACACCTGTAGATACAATAATTGTACAAGATGTTCTTGATAGTTTTGGTTAGAACATAAATCCACTGACTATAGAAGACCTTAAATGGATCATTCGCCATACTACACTACAAGCAAAACTATGTACAAATCCACTAATGGTGAGTGTGGAAGAATTACAAAAGGCTGTAGTTGTAATTGCAAGGGATAAGGTGAATCCACAAGATCACCTTCTCAAATCCCAATAGCTACAAGTGGAAAACCCCAAGAGAAAGTTGCACAAGATATATCAGCTAAGGTTGACTCCATAGCTGCAATCACTACAATTGCTGAGGAGCAAGTAAAGGATCAAATAGGATAGAGGGATACCTCTATTTCTACTGCACAAGAACAAGGTAGACCTCCACATATCATAGTGATTGACAAGGAAAGATTTGAAGAGGACAAGGAAAGTCCTAAGGAGAAGGAGAAAGAGGAAATATAAACATTGATAAATTTTCCTACAATAGGGACTCCAACTAGAAAATCTTAAAAGCCAAGCATTGAAGCAATACCACTTCAAATTTCAACACCAGGCTCAAGCTCTACAAGGGTTGCAAGGGTAATTCACTATGGAGACCCTAGTCTAGATGAAGAGATAGTCATTCCTAAGTATGACTATGCAACCATGAACATAGATCAGATAAATGAAGTGCAAGAGGCACTAGAAAAGAAAAAGAAATAGGAGATACTCAAAAGTGAGTATAAATAGAGGAAATGTTTGATTGAGATAAAAGACATCTTTCTAGATGCATTTAGCTTACAGGTACCTGATGAAACCAAGCCAATCATGGAGCAACTATCTAGTATAGTGGACCAGGTACAAAATGAAGACCTTGATACTAATGCCAAATTGTTAGAATGGTCAAAAGAGAAGTTCCAAATGAAGGTGAATGAAATAATATCAAGTGAAATAGGACTATCATAGATGGAGCTGGTAAAGAAAATTGAAAAGGTAAAGGTAGTACTTGAGAACATATTCTCATTGTACTCAAAATTGTGTGACCCATCAATTTTCACACAAGAAACCAACCAGCGAATAATGAGCTTGGAGAGGAATCTACAAATATCAAGCATGGAGCTACCCAAAGATCTAGCTCAAAGTGAGAAGCATTTTCAAACTATTCTATACACTCAAAAGGAACTAGCTTTGTTAACAGTAGATGAGGCAACTATAAAGGTGAAGTTAATACAAATTCAATCTGTCATCACCCCACACATGGAAGTTTTGTAAAAAGAGCTGGCCTATGCTGAGAATGTTTTGAAGAAAGACCCCAATCTTTCTACATTGGAAGGCCTAGTTCACCTTGTAACAGAGATATCCATCCAACTTAAATCACTAGAAATTGCACTTGAAAATTGGGATGTTGCTCTCAGGATAGTTATGGATGTAAATAAATCCTTTTTGGCTAAGTATTCAGTTCATGTATAGAACCCTTTGAAATAAGTGTCAAAAAGGGGGAGATAAAACTAAGGAGGAGATAAGGAGATAAATTTTGAGTAAGAGAAATAGAAATTCCAAAAGGAAATTATAACTACAAGGGAAGATGTGTAAAAGGGGGAGTTAGAACAGAGCAGATAAAACATAGCTAATAGAATAGGGTAGATAAGGGAAAGAATGACATGGTAAGGTATATCAAAATCACCATGAGACAAATCCAACATGAGAAGTTATGGATAGTGGATATAGCAAAGGCACATCAACTTAGGGGGAGTTATAAATTTTGAGGTATAAACTCCTTCACAAAATTTTTGAACAATTTTTGAAGTTTTGTACAAAATGTATATTATACTCGAAGAGAATAGATTCATCATGTATAGTTAAGTGTTTTTGATACTCATGTCATAGGGGGAGATTGTTGGTCTCAGATTGGTTTTGACAATTGAATGTCAACACACTTAAGAAATTTTCATAGTTGATGCTGAGTATAATATAGATGTCGAGTTACAATAAATGCCGAGCCAAAATTTCTATAAGTGCTGAGCAAGACAAAATTTCTATAGGTACTGAGCAAGATAGAATTTCTATATGTGCCAAGCATCAATAATCTGTAAGTGCCAAGTAACACAAAATCATCATAAGAGTTTGTGCCCTCAAAAACTAAGATGTAAACTATTTTTGAGCCAACATATGATGAATTTTGAAGGATTAAAAGATAAGATCAAATCTATTTGATTCCCTATGCAATCAACATGCAACCAATTAGAAAAATGGAAAGAATTGAGCGAGAAAGATGGATGAATCTCAATCATAGATTCATACCTAACCCTAAGCCATGTAAACTTTTTAAGGAGGTCAAAACCCCATAATTCAGTAATGTATGAGAGAGTATGCAAAAAGAGAATGCATGCAAGGAGACAATACTAGTGAAGTTTGAAGGAAGACAAAGGGGTGAAAAGACTTAGAAGAAGAACATCATTGTAGTATTAGATAGCAGAACAAAGTATCACCACTTTGAAAAAAATCATATTAGATCAAAGAGGATCAAATCAGAATGGAGTGAACATCAATCTAAAATCAGCAATTGAAGATTGTAAGTGATAAGGTCAACACATTCTCCTATACTTTCTAGCCATTGTATTAGGAGAATGAAAATCCTATGAAGATAGGTTGGTTTAACAACCATTTTGTAAATCCTTTAACAAGGTGACATTCCAAGTGAGTGTTTTGTAAATCCTTTAATAGGGTAGGCCTCTCATAGGTAGACCATTGATGATGGTCAAACTTTGTAACCTTGACAAGTTACATATTGTTGCAGTGATAAGTTGTGGGTGTCATACCCACCCCAGTTTTACCTTCTCATTTTGGAGGGTTTCTAGGTGATGAAACATTGTGTTGTATATTTTCATGCATGCCTTTACTTTTATGTTAATTATTAATGTTTCATGCATGTATTGATTTTAGTTAAAGGTTTCATAGCTTTAAGTTTGGTACTTCTGATTCATGGCCCCACCCCCCTGCCTCTCTTAGAAGTATTTTTATCACTTGTAAATTTGAACAATTGGTATTAGAGTCCAGTTGTTACAATGAGAAGCCTTACAACTTGAAGAAAGAATCTAGAAATGGAGGTCTAAAAGCTTGGGAAGATTATAGAGAATCAGGAGATTGAAATACATCTCATTCTACATTCTCTTAAAGAAATCACCATAGTTGAGAATGATACACAGTGCAAGGAGATTGACATTGCAAAAGTATTTGCGAATGGAGATTCCAAGGAGTTTGATGCAGAAATTGCATACCTAATGGAGAAGAATAGAGCTCAAGTAGAAGAAATTAGAACTCTCAAGATTGAACAAGAATCACAAGCCATAATGCTTTGTGAAGTGATTGAGCAGAAGAAGAGAGCTATTGAAGATAAAGCTATGATAGAAGATGACAAGAGAAACCTAGGCAATAGATTGGAGGAGAAGTGAAGTGAAATTGCAAGAGTTTCCAACATCTATCTAGACACCTTAAGCCAAATGATGAATTCCCATCATGAGCTAAATGTCAAGGATATTGAGATCTCCACACCGAAGATGCAAAATGAGCAACTGCAAAATGACTTGAGAAGAGAAAAAGAAATTGCAAAAAGCTTTTAAAAACCTAATGAAGCCATCAAGTACTTTGAATTGCTACTAAAATCACAGGGATCTAGTAATTACACTTTAGGACTAGGATACACCAACAATGAAAAAGGAGATTCATCCAACACTATAGAAGAAAGAAGTAACAAAGGTAAGAACACAAGACCCACTTGTCTTATTTGTGGTAAAAAGTGAGATACCTCTAATGTATGTAGAAGCAAGAATGCCAATCAGCATGACAAACCTAAAAACATGTGTCACTGTCACAAGTGCAACAAGTAAGGTCATTAGGCACATGACTATAGTACTAGAACTATCAGGACATGAAGATTTGAAGGTCACTACTACAATTGCAAGAAGTATGGACACAAAGATTTTGAATTTAGATCCAAGCCCACATGGTTATCAAGGACACATCCCTGAAAATTGCATAAGAATACATTTTAGTGGAAATTATAGCAGATGGTCAAGCAAAAGTACATGCTTTAGTTGTTTGAAGACTAGTCACATCAACAAGCACTACCCAACAAGGAGAAAGAGACCTAACTCTGAGTTCAAATAGGGAAAAGGTAAGGTAGATGTTGAGCATGTTAGAGGAGAGACGAATAAAAAATGGAAGAGGAAAGATGGAAGTAGCACATCCAATAGAGTGATCACTTCACCTAAAAGGTCAAGTGGTCACACTTCATCCAACTAAGTAGAAGAAGGTGCGTGGGACTAATATTTAATGCTTTATCATACATTAGTTCCTAGAATATATCAATATTGAAAAGGAAAGATTAGCATGAATGAAGATGCAAGGATAAATCTTCAAAATTTTCACATTGTTGCCGAGTAAGGAAAGTTTCCTTCAGATGTCGAATTGTCTACCAAAGTCAGTAGAAGCCAAGTTAGCAGTGGATGTCGAGTGAAGGGAAATTATTGTTGAATCTAGGTAGGGGAGAACTCTAGTGAATGCCAAGTTATTGGAAAATCAATGGAAGCTGAGTAAAACAAGAAATGCATACAAGCTGAGTGGACAGCTGTATACGCACTAAGCATTAAACACTATGAAATGAAAGGTATAAGGTTGAGTTTTCAATCATTTTTCATCATCACGAACACAGAGCAAGAGAAAAAAGAGTGCAAAAGTGATTTCCAAGCAGAGATTGAAGCTTTTGTGAAGATTTCGACCAAGATTCAACACCGTTTCATCGGTTCAAGGTATTTACACTAGTGTTGAGCTATGCAGTTAAGCAATTTCTATGTGTGGAAACCCTAGTTTTCAAATATGGCATCTAGCTCTAGGAAACCCTAGAACAAGGAGTCATTTGAGGTCCAATTGGTTAGTAATGAAGTGAAACAACCAGACTTTAGACAAATTCTTGAGGTTTCTTATAAAAACAATCCTACCAGAGCTTTATCCATAATTCCACCCAAAGTTGTGATGGTACAAGATGTAAGAAGATGCTACAATTGTAAGATAGGTGCTATTGCTGATATTGAAATTAGGGAAGCATATGATAAACTTTGTGAGAATGGGGTATTGAAGGAAGAATTTCAAATTGTTGAAAGGAAGGGCTTATCCTGTGCCCTAGATTTCCCTACTATTTTCAAGACTGAACGGATCAGACTTGTTCTAAGTAGATTCATGATGGCTACTTATGGTTAGAAGGAGGACTAGTAAGGATAACCAAGAGATTCATTAACCAAGTCACAAGGTATCCAACACTAGATCAACCTAAAACATTAAGAAGTGATTCTAAAGAAGCCATAGAGAAGAACATTAGGGAAAAGTGGAATAAGAGAGGGATGACAACTAATACAATTAAAGATCCTCTTGTAGAGTTTGCTCTTAGGATCATATCCCATAAGTTCTACTAGTCAAGCTAACTGAACAACGTACCTTGTATTGCAGTTGATGTTGGATTTAAAATTGTCAAGAAGGATCATACATATGATCTAGCCAAACTGCAATTACAAAAGATTATGGAGAATTTAGGAGCAATAAGGAGGTCCCAGGGTGCCCAATACAAATTTGGAGCAATTTTGATATGTTTATTTTTCTATGTTTAGAATGAATTCTCCTCTTTTGGAAAGGTAAGCTTGAAAACAAATAGGTCAATAGCAGTATAGGTCAATGAATACATAGAGCAGATGAGGGCAAATTTTGAAATGATAATAACCAGCTACTTTGAAGACATTAAGAAGTCAATGAAATAGAGACTCAAAATACCTGTCTCTCTTGTTGAGAAACACATCAATGACATTTGTTTCTTAGTGGACATTGACTTTACATACATCCAATTAGTAGTACCAAGGCTCAGATGGCTGAGGCCACTTGGATTTGAAGTCAATATTGATGAAGCTTCAATAGCAATAACAACTTTACTTACAAAGGAAGTAGATAAAAGTGCTCAACCCTTTGGCAGTTATGATGATTTTAGATCCAAGGTGGACATGGAGTTGAAAACTACTTGAACTTTAATGAAAAAGTATAGATTGGTGAAAAAGCTTAGGGCTAGATTTGGGGATGGACAATAGAATAAGAAGAAGAAGAAGAAGAAGAAGAAGAATAAGGCCAAGAGCCAATTGCATTAACCCAAGGCATGGGAGAAGATGCAGAAGAGGTAGAAGGTGTTGAGGAGGAAGAGAAAGCCAAGGAAGCACCTACCAAGCCTAAGCCAAAGAAGAGAAAAGGTTAGAAACAACTTGCAGCCCTACCTAAAGGCAAGAAGATAGCTAAGAAAAGCCCAAAAAAGCCTTCTACAAGGGTAAATACAAGAGCTACCATAAAGGAGGATAAGGAGTAGGAAAAGAAGAAGACTACTAAGTAGGAAGGTCTAGCAAGATGAAGCTAAGAATAAAGTATGTTGCACCTTCTGAATCAAATGAGGAAAGAACTAAATTTGATGACATTGGTTAGTTTAGAGTGGTAAGTCACACCACCAAGTCTGACTTAGAAAATAAATGTGATAACATTAGAGACAATGCAGACTTATCTGGCTTTAAAGGCATTGATTTTAATAAATTGACTAGAGAAGAACAAAACATAGTAGAAGAGTTAGCCTACACTATGATGGCCAAGTTCAAGAATAGTCCACTTGAACTTGACAATTCAATGCCTAAGGAGTTATATTCCATTGTAGAAAATAAATGACATTATTGCCTTAATATGGAAAAAGAAATAAGAGAGTCAACATTTGCTCAAGTATTCCCTGAACTCACTAAAGGGACTATTAGCAAGGAAAATAAGAAGTGTGTAGCTAATTTGCACCCAATTATAGAGCCTTTAGTATTCTACAGAATACAATTGATGATGTTGTGAAGAAGTCGACTCAAATGTGGAAGTTAATCTATGGCCTCACAACTGTGAAAGAAGGAGAGTAAGATCCCTTTGAAGGGAGAAATAATGAAGAAGAAGGGGGCAATGATAAGGAAGATGAAGGAGAAAAAGAAAAGGAAGATGATATAGTAGAGAAGAAAATACAAAAATATGATATGGCAACTGCTAAACAATAGCAAATAGAACAGAGTGTGCAAGACACATAATTTCCACCACCAAGTCCTCCACATGTAACTCCCACACCTGTAGATATAGTAATTGTACAAGATGTTCTTGACACTACTAGTTAGAACATAAATCCCATGACTATAGAGGACTTTAAAAACATCCTTCACTATACTACAGTACAAGCACAATTGAGTACAAATTCAGTCTTGGTGAGTGTGGAAGAATTGCAAAAGACTGTATTTGCAATTACAAGGGATAAGGTGAATCCACAAGAACCACCTTCTGAAATCCCAACAGCTACAAGTGGACAACCCCAAGAGCAAGTTGTACAAGATATATCAGCTAATATTGACTCCATAGTTGCAGTCACTGCAACTACCATGGAGCAAGAAAAGGATCAAACAGGACAAAGTGATACCTCTATTTCTACTGCACAAGAACAAGGTGCACCCCCACAGATCACAATGATTGATAAGGAAAGATCTAAAGAGGACAAGGAAAGTCCTAAGGAGAAGGAGCAAGAGGCAATATAAACATTGATAAATTTTCCTACAACAAGGGCTCCAACTAGAACATCTCAACAGTCGAGCACTAAAGCAATACCACTCCAAATTTTAGCAGTAGGCTCGAGCTCTACAAGGGTTGCAAGGGTACTTCACTATGGAGACCCTATTCTAGATGAAGAGATAGTCATTCCTAAGTATGACTATGCAACCATGAACAAAGATTAGATAAATGAAGTGCAAGAGGCACTAGAAAATAAAAAGAAATAGCAGATACTAAAAAATGAGTATAAATAGAGGCAAGCTTTAATTGAGATAAAAGACATCTTTCTAGATGCATTTAGCTTGCAGGTACTTGATAAAACCATGCCAATCATGGAGTAACTATCCAATATAGTGGACCAGGTATAGAATGAAGACCTTGATACTAATACCAAACTGCTAGAATGGTCAGAAAATAAGTTCCAAATGAAGGTGAATAAAGGAATATCAAATGAAATAGCACTATCATAGGTGGAGCTGGCAAAGAAAATTGAAAAGGTAAAGGTAGTACTTGAGAACATATTCTCATTATACTCAAAATTGTGTGACCCATCAATTTTCACACAAGAAACTAGCCGGCAAATAATGAGCTTAGAGAGGAATCTAAAAAGATCAAGCATGTAGCTACCCAAAGATCTAGCTCAAAGTGAGAAGCATTTTCAGACTATGCTTCACACTTAGAAGGAACTAGCTATGTTAACAACATATGAGGCAACTATAAAGGCCAAGTTAATACAAATTCAATCTATCATCACCCTACACATGGAAGTTTTTCAAAAACAACTGGCCTATGCTGAGAATGTTTTGAAGAAAGACCCCAATATTTCTACATTGGAAGGCCTAGTTCACCTTGTAGCAGAGTCAACCATCCAACTTAAATCACTGGAAATTAAACTTGAAAATTGGGATGCTGCTCTCAGGATAGTTATGGATGTAAATAAATCCTTTTTGGCTAAGTATTTAGTTCATGTATAGAACCCTTTGACATAAGTGTCAAAAATGGGGAGATAAAACTAAGGGGGAGATAAGGAGAGAAATTTTGAGAGAGAAATAGAACTACCAAAAGGAAACTATAACTACAAGGGAAGATGTGTAAAAGGGGGAGTTAGAACAGAGTAGATAAAATAGAGCAGATAGAATAGGTAGATAAGAGAAAGAATGACAAGGCAAGGTATAACAAAATCAGCAAGAGACAAATCCAACATGAGAAGTTGTGGATAGTGGATACAACAAAGGCACATCAACTTAGGGGGAGTTATAAATTTTGAGGTATAAACTCCTTCACAAAATTTTTGAACAATGTTTGAAGTTTTGTACAAAATGTATATTATAGTTGAAGAGAATATATTCATCATGTATAATTAAGTGTTTTTGACACTCATGTCAAAGGGGGAGATTGTTGGTTTTAGAAGAAGAAGAACAATATGATCTTGAAGAAGATGAATCATGTGCATATTGAGAGGTTAAGGGGAGCTCATGTGATGATTCCATTCTTTTCTCTAACCTTTTCTCAAATTTAGACTTCATTTCTATCAAGTTCCTAGAGAAATGAAGGTAAGCAAGATGGTCTATTTATTCTAATTCTTTGTATTGAGCATATAGATCTTGAAAATATTTAATGATATAGAATAACTCATGATCATCTAGACTTGGTTGAGGTTTGGTTGATAGAAAATAAAGCATGAAGGAGACTAGAGGAAGCTAATAAGGTGATACAAGATAACTTGATGTCCAAACTAGAGAGGTAGAGTGTTCACCTATCAAAGAGAGGTAGAAATGAATGAGTGACTTATCAAGAAAACTGTCTAAGCAATTTATGACACCAATAAATCAAGTCAAGAGCTAGGCAAGAAGCCAAATAGTCAAGTAGATAGAAAAAGAAAGATGATAAGTGAACAACTTTCCCAATAAAAAAGTGTAGTTGATAGATCAAGGTAACCTTTCAACAAAAGAGGGTCCTACCAAGAAGACATAGACCAAGAAGGTGTAAAAGACCAAGAGTTTTAGGAACAAGATCCATTTTAAGAAAATTAAAAAACTAGAGACATAGAGGGAAAAGTCAAATGATGTAACTTCTTCTAATAATCAACACAAGAAAAATGTTTAGACTTGATGTTTTGACTTAGTTGGAAATGTTTGACAATAGTGGATAGCATAGAAAGTTTGATGTTCAAAATATTTTATTTTCCAAGAAAGATGGTGACACATGGAGTAGTCTTCAAGAAATAAAGAAAGGGGAAAAGCAACCTTGCATGATACAAGCATATGTGAGGTCTAAAAGGGAAAGCCCTAGAACTACTATCATGTGTATGTTTAATAGATTTCCATAGGTTTAGGATATTTGGGAACACATCAATAAATAACTACCTAAATGACATGACTCATTACTCAATACCTTGGCCCACAACTTGATGTTTCCTTTTCCTCACACAAAGTGGTTCCCCACAATATATGTTGGCTTTGTCATAGATGGGTTATCCACATCTGAACAAACACATATGGTGAGTCAAATCTTGGGGCGATCCATGTAGTCCACTAGGATCAATCCATGCACCAAGATATTGAGTGAGAAAATAGGGTGACCTCTAATCATAAAGTTCCTAGTAAGGGTTCCATTCATAACACCCCCCTTGTTCTTGACGTAGGATACCTTATCACATGATAAGTAACAAAACTCATGTCCACAAGAGTATCATAAGTATTATCACCTAGTATTTTCCTCATGGTCACAATATCAGAATTAATTCTACTAGATGAAGAGAAATGATATGCCCCCCAAGGCTTTGGCCTTTGTTAAGGGGTATATAATTATAGTGGGTTGGATTAGCTAGATTTTTCTTGTTCCCTCTTCAAGTTATTCCTATTGGTATCTTTCCACCAATAGCAGCCCCTCTAAAGCTATAAATCTCACTAGGAGATAACAAAATGGATCCACACTAAGCAGATCAAGATTGTTGATATACCTAAAAGGTGAAGAGAATACTCTCCTATTCCCTATTGCTCTTCCAAAACATGCCAAGTAAAGTTAATTAAGACAACTAAAGAGTAGATAATCTACTCAGTTTCTTTGATCCAATAAAGAGTCAAGATTTCTGATTCACCCAAAGACTGAAGAGCATACTCTCCTACCAACAAAGGACTCCTACTCATTAGTTTTATGTTCCTAATGAAAATAAATAATAAATATAATACCGCACTTGAAAATGAAAGAAGATACACAAAAACTTGTTTGTTTGTTTGTTTTGCTTGTTACAGCCCTGCAAACATATTAGTAGGATTTTATCTTTGACAAGAGTCCTTTTCTTTTGTTTTTAGTAAGAAAGCAATGAAAAATCCGTAAGACCTGCAACACAAAGTGGTTAGTTGCCTCAAAAATCTAAGTTTTCTTCCAATCAAGCGCATGCAAAAAAAATGCAAACTAATCACAAATGCTCTCTTTTTCACTTTTTGCTTTTGACCTAGTCAATAAGATTTGATTTGTTTACTATTTCTTCAGCTCTAAAAATAGAAATAAAAAGAAGATATGAATACTAAAATCTAGAGAGCTTTTCGAAAATGAACGAAATTTAGCAATGCCTCTCAATTTCTGCCCTAGGGACCCATTTTCCCAAAATAGATAAATTTTTTTCAAATTGAGCTATTAAGCCCTAATATGAACTCTAAACTCAAAATACAAAGTAAAACCCCATGTAGAATTTAAATACCTTTCAAAAAATGTAAGGTTTTCCAAATAATTCACTAATTTACAACCAAAAATAAAATTTTAATGAAAAATAAATAAATTTATATCTAACGGAAATCAACTCACACAACTATGAAAATTGGACTAAGACATCTTAGATGAATCCCAACCTAAAACACAAATTTTAGTTCCAAACACGAAGTGGTTTAGGAGATATGGTCAAAGATTTAAAACCTAGGGTTTTGGCCTCTAAACGAAACCGCAGAAGGTTTAACCTTAAAACCAAAGAGAAAACCCTGCAAAACCACTTCATTAGATCTAATAAGTTGTTGTAAAAAACCAAAAATAAGAATGAAACTAAAATTCAGGCAAGAAAATAGAGCTAGAAACTTGGTTCTGGCCCCACGGTAGGCACCAAAAATGTGTCACACTTATATAAACCTTTATACTTGAGAATAACCATGAAAGAGAGTATCTCAAGATGTGGCTTATATATCTCTATCTATGATGTGCAAAGGATATGCGATGGTGACTCTCAAATGAACCAAGCTATGCAACCCTTGCAAGGTGAACCATAGAATGAGAGATTAAAAGATGAGAGCAAGAGTACTAGCATCCAAGAATCACAATGAATGCAAGATCTAAGCTAATGTAAAGAACTAAGGTAAAGCATAAATATAACTAATCTAAAAAGTATCCCATAATGCAAGTAGAATGAGAGCTAAGCTAAAATACCAAAATGTAAGAATGCTCGAAGTCTCCAAAAGCACCTAGAAATCTAGCAACATAAAATAATCATGAGAGACCTAAGGTTATAGAATGAGGGGAGAGACATCATTTTTATAAAAAAATGGATGGTTGAGATCAAGAGACAAGAGAGACATAATCAAGGGAGGAGAATGCCTTTTGAATGATCCATTTGCTCAAGAATCTCCACCAATGAGAAATGAAAATTAAATTTTGAGAGGGAAAGAAGTGTATGGAGGAGAATTAAAGTTATTTTAAAAATAGAAGATTCCTCCCACCTAGAAAATTGTACATTCATGTGTAGACAAAATTATCTTTTCCTCTTATTTTTAAAATAGGACTAATACTTTATGTGTGCACACTTAGGATAAGTGGGAAGTGGGGCTTTTAATTAAATTAAAAGGAAGCATGCTATTTTAATTAAATAAAAGACTTAGGATAACGTGGTCCAACCATAGGTTATAATTGAATAAATAGATTTTTGATGATTTGATCAAAGATAAGCAATGTATACGTTATGCAAACATGTTAGAAAGGGGGCTAATAGTCTAGATGATCATTTTCTAGTGATTACACATGTTACTTGGTGGTTTTTCCCAAATTGGGTTTCCATGTTAAATCCTAGTGTCAAAGTGTTTTTGATTAGATAAATAGGTTTTACAGGGAACCTAAAACCCAATAGTTAATACAAAAAAAGGCTGATAATAAGCATGAAAGCCCAACCAAAAAAGTTTCAGTTTGTAGGCTGATAATAAGCATTAAGCCCAACCAAAGGAAAGAGCTTTGAGAAAAGACCAAGAAAAAAAGACAAGCAAAGCCACGGCCTAAAGCCAGAACAAAAAGCCAAAAGACAACGATAAACAAAAGAACAGGCGAGAGTTATTCCTCGTTCTTTCACTCCAGATCTTGCATAACTTGAGCAGCCTCAAAGGCCAGTTGATTCTCCTTCACTTCCATCTATTGCACCCTTTGGTTCCCCTGGTCCTGATCAGGAGTGGAGTCAAAGTGTTATTTAGTTGTGGGAAATTAATTTTATGCATGCTATTTTTTAGTTTATTATTTTACTGTTAGTCGACACACATATATTGAACAAAGAGTTAAAGAATGTTAAATTACTAATAAATTTCTATATGGACCGAGATGTTTTATGAGATTGTTTGGAGCCATTTAAATTTTAATTGATACATTTAGACCATAGGATAATTGATTCAGCCCCCTTCTTGTTGTTCTAATCATTCTAATAATTGGTATCAGAGCTGTAGTTCTTGTAAGGAAAGTTTTAAGGGACTCAAGTTAATGATCAAGATGTACAAGAGAGAGATACCCAAGCTGAATAAGAAAATATTCTTAGCATGAAAACATTTGATGAGATTGCACTTATATGGTATTGGATATTCCATATCATACTACCTAGAAAATAAATACATTGAGGGACCTAGACTCATGATAGTTGAACAAATAAAAGAGAAGCAGGAGAAAAAATGATGATTGAATTGGTAGAAGCCCTAAGTTATGCTGAATTTGATGATGTGAAGGATTGGATTACTACAAAAAAAACATGGGATAAGTTAGTACATAATCCATTGAGTAGATAAAGATGTGTTGAGGGCCAAGGAAAAAAGCTTTAGAGGCAAGTTTGATGTTATGAGAATGAAAGAAGGTGAGAGACCATTGCATAATATTGTGGCTAAATCAAAGAGGTGGTGAATGCTATCAAAGGAGATAGAGGCATCATATCTGATGTGAATAAGATAAATAAGGTATTAAGGACTTTACTTCCTATCTATGCAATTAGAGTATCTATAATTCAAGAATTGAGATATATTCCTGGTAATGATCTGACCTTGGATAGTGTAATTGGTAGACTCACTACATTTGAACTATCAATTTTTGATAATTATTCACCAGCTAGTATTGAATATGCATTTAAAGCACAACTAACCATTGATAGATATAAGAGAAAGAAAAAAAGAAAAAATGTAAAAAATTATAGTGAATTTGATGATAATCTTGATGAAATTGAAGAATTATTGGCCAGAAGGCTACCTAGAAGAAAAGGAAAATATAAAGGTAGACTTCCTATAA
The DNA here is from genome assembly GCA_028749045.1 of Cupressus sempervirens. Lineage (NCBI taxonomy): Eukaryota > Viridiplantae > Streptophyta > Pinopsida > Cupressales > Cupressaceae > Cupressus > Cupressus sempervirens. The sequence goes on from CM053790.1 coordinate 427,249,842, forward strand.
TATATTTTACATGTAACAAAGTTGGTCATATTGCTACAAGATATCCTGACAAAGAAAAGAAAGATGAAAAGAAAGACTTCAAGTATAGAGGAAGGAGAGACAATAGAGACAACTAAGGTAACAAAGACTACAAAGACTAAGGTAAGAAATCTTGCTACATTGCTGAAGAAGATGGTTTTGATAGTAATTCTGATGATCATGATGAATAAGTTGTTTATGTTGCAAAGAAAGATAATTCTAATGAAGATGAGAAAATGTATGGATTTCCCATGTGAGTAAGAATGATAAATTGATAATTGATAGTGGTTTCTCACATCATATGACTAGTGATACAAGTATGTTTGAGAAGTTAGAACATTATAATGGAAGTAATGTTAAGTTTGGAAATAATGAATCATGTTATGTGAAAGGTAAAGGATCAATTATAATGAATTATAAGATCATATGTGACAAAGTATATTGGGTTGATGGACTAAAATACAATTTGTTGATTGTGGAAAAATAGAATAGTTCAGACTACAGAGTTGAATTCTAGAACAAGGGAAAGATCTTTGATGCTACTGGTGAACTAATTAGAAGTGAAGATAGAACAAGAGGTAATTTGTTCTATCTAGATCTATATAAAGATACTTGTCTATTTTCATAACTTGAAGATGTTTGGTTATGGAATAAGAGGCTATATCATGTGAACTTTGATAATTTGGTAAGCATTAGTAAGATGAAAAGATTAAGAGGGTTACCAAGATTAAGAAAACCTGATAAGGTGATGCTCAAAGGATGTCAAATGGATAAAATGACAAAGTCTGGTTTCAAGAGGAAGACCCATTGTTCTAACGATATTTTGGAGTTGGTTCATATTGATTTATGTGGTCCTATTGGAGTGTAAAGCGACTATGGTGACAAATATTTTAGTCTATTTGTTGATGACTTTTCTAAAATGATGTCTGTGATGTTTCTTAAAGAAAAATATGATTCATTTCAAAATTTTAAGTGACATTTGACTAGAATTGAAAAGGAATCAAGAAAAAATCTGAAGTGCTTGAGATTAGATGGGGGAGTTGAATTCATATCAGATGAGTTCAACATATTCTGTAATGACAAAGGAATCAAGAGAAAAATGAGTGCACCTAGGAATACACCTAAAAATAGTATAGCTAAAAAAAGGAATATATTAGTTATGGATTGTGGAAGGACATTTATTATGGAGAAGAAAATTTCATAGAAGTACTAGAGAGAAGCTATAAGTACTATAGTCTATACTCTGAATCAAGTTCAAGTGAAGAAAGGTACAAACAAAATAGCTCTAGAACTTTGGTGTGGCTATGCATTGTTAGGATTAACTATAGATAGAAATAATAATTACATGTAAATATAACCAATATCAAAAAAAAAATAGATCACACATAAGAGAACACAAGACACAAAGATTTAATGTGGTTCACCCAATCCTTGGGATATATCCACCAACAACAAGTTTACTATTATTACTATCTAGTGATTAAAATCTACAATCCCTTACAACTCAATATTATTGTAAGAAGCTACAATATCATCATACACTATGAAATCCATAACCCTAAGCCATTTTATACAAGATTTTTTCCCCTTACAAAATTAGGGCTAGAATAAGTTGTCTAATAGAAAAATAGTAGTCAATGACTTTTACAATAGTAATTCATTTTTGGCTTTGGGGGTGCTACCCCCAAAAAGTCTTGGAGGGAGTTTCCCATCAACCCCATCCTATAATGCAATAGGGAGCACACTTGGGGCACTACCCTAGGACCCGGCAAGAGGCACCATCCGTAAACCCCCATAGTAATAATCTGGGGTAGATTACACTGAATAAAGGGCAAAACATTAAGCTCCAAATTTGATTAGGCTCCATAACACAACATGTACCTAATGTAAATAATTTCAAAGTTTTTGGAAAAAAAGTGTTACATATTGAAAGATGCAAGGAAAGAAAAACTTGATGCAAAAAGTGATGAAGGCATTTTCCTAGAAAATTCCACTAAAATCAAAGCTTAAGTTTTTGAATTCTAACACTAGAAAAATTGTGGAAAGTGAAAATGTTAGAGTTGATAAATTTGCAAAAAATAATGAAGAAGAATGCAATAAAGAACTTGAAGACTACATGAATTTTGTCTATATTTATGAAGGTTAACCTAGCACTTTACATAAACTAGAATAGGTGGTCCTCAAGCATCAAGAACCAGACACTACCAAGGTTTTATAGAAGAGATTTATTGAGCATCAACAAATTATCAAGCATTAGGATATAAGAGTCAAGTTATAGAAAGAGAATTTTGACCATTAGATAAAGGAAGTCAAGCTACAACCAAAGACAATTGAAGAAGATGGACATGTAGATTATAGTGAACCAAAATAACAAGATAGAAGACCTAAACCTATATTGGGAAAATATGTGAGAAGGCATCATGCACCATATAAAATCATTGGAAACAAATATTTATGAGTCATGAAAAGAAGAAGACTAAAGAATGACACATATTGTGTGAGTTTGAACTGAAGTCAGTTAAAGATTCTTTGGAGAATGAGTATTGGATAGGAACAACAAATGAAGAAATTGATAAAATAGAGAAAAAAAAGACATGGAAATTGGTAGCAAGACAAAAGGATAAGAATGTGATTGGAACTTAGTGGGTTTTCATAAACAAGCTAAATGAGAAAGGTGATGTTACAAGGAACAAGGAAAAACCATTTTGTAAGGGACATTCACAAGAAGAAGGATTTGACTATGGTGAGACTTTTTCCCTAGTTGCAAGGTTGGAAGGAGTAAGAAATTTTATTACATATACTTCTTACAGAGGATTCAACATATATCAAATGGATGTCAAATTTACATTTCTGAATGGAATCTTGGAGGAAGAAGTCTACATTGAACAACTTGAAGGTTTTATTAATCCAAGCAAGAGGAATATGGTATGTAAGTTACAAAAAGATTTATATGGTTTGAAGCAAGCTCCTAGATCATGGTATGAAATATTACACAATTATTTGTTGAAAATTGGATTAGCAAGAACTAATGGCAATAACAATCTGTATCCAAAAAGTGAATATAAAAGTAAGATATTGCTGACCAAATTTTTTGTTGATGATATTATATTTTGAGGAAAATATTCAATGTGTAATTCATTGGCCAATCAAATGAAGAAGGATCTTGAGATGTCAATTTTTGGAGAGATAAAGTTCTTTTTTGGATTGTAAGTCTATCAAATGAAAGGTGGTATATAAATTACACAATCCAAGTATATCAAGGAGATATTGAAGACCTTTGGAATGGAAGACTCAAGACCAGTTGGAACACCTATGGTTATTGGTCATAAATTATTAAAGAATAGTGGTTCAACTAAGGTGAATAAAATGTTATACAATTCTTTGATTGGAAAATTGCAATATGTTGTACATAGTAGGCTTGATATTGCATTAGCAATTGAAATTGTTGCTAGATTCTCTGCTAATCCTAGAGAAAATCATATGATGGTAGTGAAAAGGATACTGTGATACTTGAAAGGACCATAAGACCATGGATTATGGTACAAGAAAATTGATAAGTTTGAGTTGAAGGTTTTCACTAATGTAGATTGGGCTGGAAATTTTGATGATAGAAAGAGTACAAGTGTAGGAACTTTCTTCCTAGGAAAGAGACTCATTTCATGGACAAGAAAGAAGAAAATTGTATTTCAAAATCCACAACAAAGGCTAAATATGTTGGTACTATAGTCAATTGTTAAAATATTGTGGGGATCAAGCAATTGTTGAAAGGTATAAAGGAAGAGATCACCAAACCTATTGTCATGTATTGTGATAACACACATGCTATACACATATCAAAGAACCATGTGATGTACACAAAGACAACATATTGAGATCAAGTATCATTACTTAAGAGAGTTGGTATAATACAGAGAAGTAATATTGGAAAATGTATACAAAAAGGAGAAGATAGCTGACATATTGATGAAGGCACTACCTAAGGACATTTTTGAGTCTCTAAGAGGTAAGTTTGGGGGTCATTCCCCTGCCTAAAGAAAACTAAGAAGAGATGTTGTAATGCATAAATTGTTATGATCAAAATATCTTATTGATTGATACAGGAGGTCACACTCTAGAAGTTGCCTAAAGGTGTGAAAAGAAAGAAAGTGAACTATGAGTAGATGAAGGTGCAAGGAGTTATAAAGCAAGATGATGGAATGAAATTTATATATCATTTAGAGAAATGACATGAAGATTTATGCTAGAGAAAAGAAAAGATATGTACATAAATGATTGATGTCTTTGGCATTGTTGTTGAAGAGGGAGAGTGTGTACAAGTTACTATACATGCTACATACAAGGGGAGAGATGTGTAGTTACCATTCCTATCAGTAAGAGGGAGATATGATAGAGACATAGTATGTTTTGAAATGAAGGAGATACACATATATTGCTAAGAGGAAATAATTATCCAGATATCAAAAGTAGAAGCTATTAGCAAAGAGAGTAGTGTAATCACCCAAAAATGGTCATCTAGACTATGAGCCCCCTTTCTAGCATTTTTGCATAATTTATCTAATGCTTATCCTTGATGAAATCTCCAAAAACTTATTTATTTGATTTTATTCTATAGTTTGACCACTTTATCCTAAGTTCATATTTAATTAAAAGAACATTTCCCCCTTTTAATTAAATAAAATTCCCCACTCATCTCTTATCCTAAGTTACACACACAAAAGCATTTCCCTTATTTAAAAGTAAAAGAAAAGACATTTCTGTCCTAGATGAGGGTCAAAAGTCAATTCTTTATCACGATTGGTGGAAATGCTTATTCACATGGATGACTTCCACTTTCAAACTCCACCCTTGATCACATGCATCTTGCCTCATAATTTCTATTGTCCATTTCTCTTTAAAAGAGAGAGCTCTCTCCTCACTTCAAAAAATTCCACTCTCATGCTAACATTATTCTATAGGTTTTCTTAGTGTCTTTCAAGCTTTCAAGGACTTGAAGCTCATTCTTGTAGTCTTGCATTTTTAGCTTAGCTCTCATTTTGCTTGCATTATGGCATTATTTTCTTACTTTATTTTATGGTATTTCTTAGATCACATAGCTTAAATTGGAGGTTTTGTAACTCTCTTTTTTAGCTTTTATTTCATTTAGAATATCTTGCATTTGTAGTGCATTTTATTCTAGATTCTTGGATGCTAGCATTCTTGCTCCCATCTTTCAGTTTCTCATTCTATTATGCACCTTGCAAGGGTTGCATAGTTTGCTTCATTTGAGAGCCACCATCTCATAACCTTTGTACATCATAGATAGAGAGCTATAAGATTCCTCTTGAGATGCCCCAGTTCATGAGTATTCTCAAGAATAATGGCTTATAGTAGTGTGACACTTTTTGTACACACAAGTAGTATCCCATTGAGAAGCTATTGAAACATATAGTGATACTACTATAGTTGATGATAAAGGGAGAATCCAATGGTTGAATTGAATGGAATTAATATTAAATTAGGATAGAGAGAAGAACACACATAAAGGGAGCTTATAGTACAAGTTCAAAAAAGACATATTGAGGGTTTTGGATTGCATGGTAACTAGAGGTGTTGTCATCAATGTCAAAGAGGGAGATTGTTGGAAACTACAATTGGAATAATTGTTATGCTGTCATTGATGTCAGACCTAATAGTAAGACATTGTCAAATATACTAGATATAAATTTACTAAAAATGTAAAGTGTCATATCGTTTGATTGAAGAAGATTTTAAAAGAAGAGATTGCAAGGTGAGCTAGTGATGTTGTTGAGAAGAGAGAAGTTAAGTATCAGAAAATTACAATGGGCACTTGATAAGTTAGTCACTGACAAGATAATGTGTTGTTTAATAATAATATGATGTAAAGAAGACAAGTGAAATAATGTATGAGTGAAATGAAAAGAGTTTTAAGTTAAACTCTAAGCTTCGCTGAGTATCAGGATTGGTTAGTCAATGAAGCATGTGAAGTAGAAGATTAAGAAACTTAAGTAGAAGCCAAAAAAATAGTTTAAACCAAGTGATATTTATTGCTATGCAAGTTGATGAGGAAATGTTAGCAGCGACTAAGTGAAGTAATGGTTGAAATGACGAGTGAGATCGAATAGTGTATGCCGAGATACATAGTGATGACCAAGAAGAAGGACACAATGATTTTTGAGTGGCAAAAAAAGTTATAGTTTATAAAAGAATCAAGTTTGAGGATGACACAATTGATTTTTTGGATTAGTCAAAACACATGGATGATAAAGATTGATGAGTTGGCATATTTAATGCAAAAGGAGAGTTTGTTATGTGATCAAAGGAAAGGATTTGATCAAAAGTTTCTAGAAGTTTCAATAAAAAGAGTAGGAGGACAAAATGATGGAAGGATTTGATGAATCTAACCTAATGATAAGATCTATGGTGATGTTTCAATGGAAAAAGATCAAAATAAACTATTTAAGGATGCATAAGAGATGTTATCTAAGGTTGGTTCATTATTGATTGGTGATCTTAAGTAGAAGCTGTAAAGAGATTAGTGAAGTGTGATTTCTTGAAGGGATGCCAAGTAGATGAGTAATAGAGATGATGACAAGGGCTAGTCAATGAATCATAATATGAGTGAATGGAGATCAAAATTTTCAAAGTGATTTGTGTTTTATAGATCAAACCTATTGTTACATTCTAACAGTTGTGACATTCAAAATCCTTTAATGAAGGTTGACCTAAAAGTAATTTTGTAAATCCTTTAATCAAGGTGATATTCTAACAGAATGATCCAAAGTCCTCTAATAAGGTGACTCCTAATAGGGTGATTAAATCCTTTAATAGGGCTACATTTAAGAGTGTGTTTTGTAACCTTTAACATGGTTGGCTCTTAATCGAGGTCACTTTAGAAGAGTGAGAAAGTGGTAGCATGTTACTTGGTTTTTTCCCCTAAATTTGGTTTCCATGTTAAATCCAAGTGTCAAAGTGTTATTTACTTATGGAAATTTTATTTTATGCAAGCTATTTTTTAGTTATTTATTTTTCTATTGATTGACACACACATTTACTGAATAGAGAGTTAAAAAAATATTAAATTATTGATACATTTCTATATGGACCAAGTTGTTTCATGAGATTGCTTGAAGTTGTTAAAAGTTGAATTCATACATCTAGAGCTAGAGATAATTGATTCACCTCCCCTCTTAGTTACTCTAATTATTCTAACAATACAACTAGAAAGAAACTAACAAAATATACATAGGGGGTACATTCACGAATTAATATCACCTTGATAAATTCATATGTGTAGTCAGCCTGATACTTGTCCTCATCCTTAGGACAATAATAGATTTCAATTGGAATTTAGACTTAGAAAATTTCCTCCCCTCACTTACTTTTGAGATATTGTGATTTAGAGCATGTTGATCATGGAAATTTAGGAAAATTGATGCTTACTACCTAAAAACTTGCATAAATGATAAATATGCACTAATATATCTAACTAAATAGACAATAGCTAGGAGGGGTACATTGTGAATATCTCAACTTGTAGATGACTATGACTCCTTCCCTTAGTTACATCAAGCATGCCAAACAAAAATATAAAATAGACAAATGCACCATATGTTAGCCCCAATTCATAATGCTATGAATGTATATAAAAGAGTCATATCATTTGTTATATTTTCATTAATGTCAAAGTATTAGTTGGATAGACATTATTCTAACTTAGTAGAGTGCTATATCATTATGATTGATGAAGTAGATTAAAAGAAAGTATGTTGAAGACTAAATATATAAGTATAGTATAAAATGCACAATTGAAGGAGTTAGACATTGATAATGTAATGTTGGTTTGATTATTTTACAATGATGTAATATTGAAATATATTGAGCTATGTAAGCTTAAATAAGTGACAAGGTTAATGAAGGAAAATCGTATTCACTGAGTGACTATAGTGTTGACCAAGCAATTTGGAAAAGTAACAAGAAAGTTAGTATTACTTGAAAAAGTCTAGTATCAACCAAGTAATTTATTACCTAAGTGAAATGCTATGTTTTCTAAGTACAAACTGGAAGAACAAGTTTTGAGAATTAGAATCCAAGGCCGACTTCTATTCGAACTTATGAATGTTTGAGATGTTCAAAGATTATAGTCAAAGTTTTTTACAAGATCTATGACTAGAAAAAATCAATAAATATTTGATGGTAAAGAGTGAAGAATGATAAGGATGAGCACATAGTTCTATTTTCTATGTGGTTAAGTATATTGAATATGAGATTGATGATTATGATTAAGAGGCGATAGATGGAAGAATCTTGAAGGCATGAAATGACTATTTAACAAGATGTTCAAAATTTTTTTAGGTTGCTAGTTGGAAGTGATTAAGAGAAGATAAATTTTTTGTAAATGTGAAGTTACAGAAGGTGAAAGAAGATAGTTGAATTAGGAGAACCAAAGAGAGTTGGAAGAAGTGAAGGTGTGAATCAACCAATCAAGCGTAGAAAGAAAGAAGATCATAAGACAAATATTAGACAAAGAAAATAATAGAAAGGAGATTTAAGAAAGCAAGGTAGTGCTATACATAAACATATAATTTTTACACTATTACTTTCCAATCATTGTAGTAGAAAATCTTGGAAAACTAAGTGGACCTAACAAGTCTGTAAAATCCTATATGGTAACATTGTTTAGTGATATTTGTAAGTCCTTTAGAGTAGGCCATTCTTTAGATAGGATCAAGGAATGATAAGGTCTAGATGATCTTTTGGTTAGCATATTCTAACAAGGTCATATTAACAATGTGTATGTAACCTGTAACAAGGTTGGCTCTTCGACAAGCTCACCATTGAAGACTTAATATTTATGGGTTGTCAATCCAAGCTAGTTTTTCCCTTTATAGGGCTCCAACATAAAAATCTTAGTGTCAAGTGTGTGAATGTTATTTATGATTGTAGTTGTTTTACATGTTTTATATACTACTACAACTTAGTTATAACTATATATTTGTAAGGTATAAACTAAGTTATTTTACTAATACTCAGTTATGCAAAGAACAATAAGTTAATAATTTGAAGTAAAATGATTGAAAGAGTCAATTGAGAAGTTGGATGAGATCACCAAGTGTTTTCTATTGATTTTTATGAAGTTAAATTGGTAATAAATTATTTGAAGAGACTATAGGATAACTAAACCTAACTAGTTCACCCCCTCCTAGTTATCTAATAATTGGTACTATACTGTAGTTCTTGGAGAAAGGATTTTAAAGGAACTCAAGATAAAGGTTAAAGATGTTTAAGAGAGAGGTGCCAAGGATGAACATAGATAACTTTTTAACATGGAGTGATAGAATGAAGTTGCATCTATCTCACATTGGAGATAATGTCACACATTGGTTGGAACTTGAATGCACTATCTTAGTTGGTCCCTTGATTGTAGAACAAATGAATTAGAAGAGGAATCATAATATCCTAATGATTGAGATAACATATGAACTCAATGATATCAAGTTTTATGATATCAAGAATTGTAAGTATACTAATAAACATATGTAGGATCAGTTGGCATTGTACATGGAGGATTTGATAATGTGCTATGAGCCAAAGCAAAAAGTATGAGAGGTAAGTTTGATGACATGATAATGAAAGAAGGTGAGAATACTACACAATATGTGAACCAAATTAAAGAGGTTGTTAGTCTAATTAGAGCTACAGGAGGAACCATCAATAATTATGAAATTATGGAACTCTTTTGCCCATTTATGTTATAAAGGTAGATTGAATATAGAGGATCAGAATAAGAAGGAAATAAAAGAGGAGTAACTAAGAGGGGAGGGGTAGATTAGTTACTACAAAAATAAATCCCAGATCCCTTAGATGTCAGTACAAAATGCAAAAAGATAATTGAATACTACTAAAGCTCAGTAAACACACAGAATGTTGTAACTTGGTAATAATTGTATTAGCTTAGTAAATGATTAACAAATAAACCTTTAGATGTTATCTATGATTACCATTACTTTAACTTAGTTGAAAAGACATAAAAGAAAATAGCATGAACACATTCAACACTAGGATTTAATGTGGAAACCCAATTTGGGAAAAACCACCAATTGCAACTAGTTACTATTTTTCACTCTTCCAACCCTGTTAAAGGTTACAAAACACATTGTTAGGTGCAAACCCATTAGAGGATTTAATCACCTTGTTAGGAGTGGCCTTGTTAGAGGTCTTGAGAACAATTCAATGGAATTTCCACCTTGTTGGAGGATTTACAAATAACTGTTAAGCCAACTATGTTAGGAGATTTAGATCATTTTTGCAATGATTAGAGTGTAACAATGAGATGACCTGATTTGAATGCAATTGATTTGTTGACTATAGATCTCTATTTTGGCTTGTACTTGATCCTTCCTGATTGAATATATCTTTGCTATTCCACATGGATATTTTGCTTATCCTTCAAATCTGCTTCCTCTTCTCTTCACTATATTTTCAATCACATCATCATCTTTTTTACTTTCACACACTTTGAAATCACAACTTGACCTTATACTTATATCTTCCACTTTGTCAAGTTATCTCAAATATAACTTAGAATAATCAATATTTATCACCTTAGTTGGTTGGAATCAATAGATAAATCATTTAAGCATAGTATGCCAAAATAAGAAAATACTTCACTAGCTAACCCAACTATGTAGAAACTAATTTAGAAATGATTTCCTTTGTTAACCAACAGAGGCTCGGTTAACACTACAAACTTGTGAGAATCCTTTGGCAATCGAGTGAGCTTGGTTAGCACTGGTTCCATCTAACTTTCCTTCATTAACTGAGTGAGCTTAGTTAACACTTGCTTTTTGCAACACTCGGTTAACCCTTGCTTTTTGTAACTTTTCTTTTGATGCTCAAGTGAACTCGGTAGACTCTACCTTCTGAACTAGGAAAACACATGAACACTCGGTAGACACTGAGAACTATCTTCACTTCCCAAGTGATCTCAACATATACTAACTTATAATGATATGACATTTGTGTAATATCAAATACAACACAAAATTAACCAATTATATCCAACATTTGTATCTTATATAGCATAAGAAATCTATGTAGGGTTGGTTGGAATTTCCAACAGCAAAGTGGAAAAGGCTTTTGGTCATTACTCATTATTGATGCATATGTTCTTGTTTAAGGGTGCAACATATTTTGGGAAGGAGATGGTTTTAAATAGAGAAAATGGAGGGGAAGTTATGCCAGTTCAGTTGTGGAGTGCTAATATGATTGGGGATGTCGAAAATGTTAGTTTTGTTAAGTTTGATCGATATTTCACTTCTAAATTGAGAAGCCTCTTATTACGGGACAATCCCAAAATCCCTAGGGCATTATTGAATTTTGTCAAACCAATGGATAATCCCTTTGATTTAAAAGTGTCACATAATTGGGCTGATATTATACCATACCCTATTTCAATAGTTTTTAGGGTTTATGACTTTTAAGGGGCTCCCCATGTATTGCCCTACTAGGTACCTTTGAAGGTAGCAATAACTGAGATATTATGGTAGCTAGGAGGATTAGATGAAGCATATTTGGTAAGAAAAGGCCGAGGCTCAATTTTCCCTACATGTACTGTAGCTCACCATTTCAAAATCACAAAAGGTGGATGGTTGTTTTTGTATAAATTCTTGGATCTATACAAAATGGCCGTGTCTCATCCCCATTTTTGTGATTCTGAGGGATTTAAAAAAAATATTTTTAGATTAAGGGATAAAATTGGTTCCCAAAAACATAAGCCTTATTTCCCTAAAGACATAATAAGGAATGAGTTTTCTTTACAAGAGCAGGAGATAACGAAAGAGAAATGGAGAGTTTTCTCCAGAGTTGTAGAATTCATTCATTGTTTTGATAAAGAATACGAGCCTCTGGGTAATGAAAAAATAGAGGAAAATAGTATAAATAAAATCATGCTTACTTTCCCTAAAATCATGGAGGAAATGAATGAGAAGAAGCAATTTTTTATCAATTCTTTTTGAAACAGAACCAAAGAGGTAATGAAAAGATTGACATTCACTCCCATAGTAGGAACATGGCAACTAATTGTCCAAAAATGGCTTGGCTATGATGTGATTCAAAATAAAAGGGCTACTATGGATAAGGGGAAACAAATAGTAGGATTGACCAGTGTAGTCCTAGAAGAAAGACATGATGAGCCCTCATGTAAAAGGTAGAAGATAATAAGGGAAAATGTACCCCAAGTTGAGAAATATCCACCCACATGATCCACACTACAAATTGGAGATGAAAAAATCACCAGGGAGCAAATGGAGTAGCTAGGATCGCAAGGGGAAATATTCATCACATAGGCTAAATCAAAAGAGGGTAATCTACAAGAAACTCCAATGCCAATCTTAGAGTTGATAGTGGCATATCATAGAGGAAAAGAATTGGATCCTGTAATTGAGTAGGCTAGTCATGAATTCTTATCTGATGAGAGTGTTGTTAAAGAAAGAAAATTCCACTAATTTTACTAGAGAATGAACATGGGAAATTTTGAGGAGAGATGCAATAAATTAAAAATAAAGCATCCAAAACTGGAGGAGGTGGATGTGCAAAATTAGATCAAAGTAGAAATGATGCAAGAATTCCAAAGTATGACCCCTAACGAAGGAAGAAAAATGGTAAAAGAATCTAGTATTTTATTGTTATCCAATTGGGATATAGCAGATGCTCTAGTTTTTCATTCTATTTCAGGTAGATTGAATATAGAGGATCAGAATAAGAAGGAAATAAAAGGTGCCAAATTCAGTGAGGACCAAGTTGCATTAGTCATTTGGTCAATAAGGAAAGGATCTAGAACTGGTTCCTCATAGTCAGATGATACTGCATTGATGGGCAACATAATTATGAAGAGAGTAGAGGATACAACTAATGTAGAAGCTGCACACTTGGGTGTTGGTGTATCTAACTTGACTTTAGTCACTGCTGAGAGAGATTAGATAGAAAGACTAGAATTATAGGATAGATATGAGAAAATTTTGGTTGCATATAATAAAGAAGTTAAAAAAGAATTGAACTTGAAAATAAAGTAGTGGGAAAATCTACTAGGCCACAAATTACTTATCCTTGTCTTTCAGTGGAATCTCCTAGACCTACTCCTTTCATTGAGATCCTTGATACTCCACAAAGGCTAGAGTTTTATACTGTTGATGAGTTGGAGGAAGAAAAGAGTAAGCTAAAAGCCTTAAAAGATGAATTGACCTATCAATATAGTGAAAAACTCAGAAAGGCAAGCTTATATCTGGTAGATAAGATTGACTAGCCTACATTCTATGAGTAGTTAGTGAACTTTTTTAATATGTGGAGAGAAATTAAAAGTGTCAAGAGGTCTTAAAACCTATAATAAGTAAATGGGAGGAAAGGGATAAGGATATTACCCTTCTATGCACTTTAGTTATTGACTCATCCTATGAACAGATGGATTTTTTTTTTGATTTAACTAATGATCTATCTAATTTTAAAAATTAAAAAGAAGGCATTGCAAAGAAGAGTAAAAAATTGCTTCTCTAGGTATTTAGGTGAGAAATTTGATCTTTTTCCCGAGGCACTCAAACAGATTGATATAATAAAAGAAATAAAAGAGTGGGGAAAAGAATTGAATGATTTATTGTGCCATAGAATAACTAGAGCCATCAATGAAGGACATGTGCTATGGGCAAGGACAAATGAAGAGTTGTTAAAGTGCAACTATTTTACAATGCTCTTAGAAAAGAATATGTTGAAATAAATGAATTAGGGGATTGGGTGGTTAAAAATAAAAGAGAAATCTTGCGCTTTGATTGGCCTAATGACATAGTTTTTAACAAATGGATGGATGATTTTTTCCATTTAAAAAACATAGAGACAATCATTGATGATTTGGACCTTGATAAAAGCCAAATATGTGACACATTAGCGCATGCAGAAGAAGATAGAGGAGAACAACCAGCCTAGATGGAAAGCATTGTGGTTCCAACTGATGATGTGGTAGAAGCAAGCCCAAATATAACTATCATTTTAACAGTTAATGATGAGGCAAGTGGAGATCCCAAAATTGAAGTTAACTTGTAGAGATCAGAGCCACATACATCACTAGCACACTTGATGGACACATATTCTGATAATCCAAAATAGCAAAAAAGGCCAATTATTAGCTCTTTTTAGACAAGGAAATCATGACAATAGGTGGAATAAAAAAGTGGTCCCATAAAGGAATATTGTGATGTGAAGTTATCTTGTTGCACTTTTCTTTGTCTTTTGTTTTAGCAATAAAATATCTTTTGGATAGATGTCATTTCTCTGTACCTAAAGCTTGTTGCATCTCACTATAAAGATGAGATCCCAAGGTCAAAGAAAGGGTCCGTGCATTTTGTAATTTTTCCTTATTTCTAAAGTAAAATCAATCCAATCTTATGTGCAATCTTCTGAGTTTATGTTCTAGCTTTGTAATTCTCTAATGTTTTGATGTCAATGATAGAACTAGTATTATATTTCGAGTTTCATTGAGTTTCTATCAGGTATTTTATCATTCTTTCAAAAGGATAATACAAAAGGGCATTTACACTACATTTTTTTTGTCAATCTCTGTCTCCATCTTATGAATTTGCTTATTTTGAGATTAGCTAAACAATGTTTAATTGGTTGAATGCAATCTGGATAGGTTGTATGTGGATTCGATTGTTGTTTTTAATTCAAAGAATTAGGGAAGTGCTTTAATGAATCTATAGGGTTTGTGAGTTTATAAGAAGGATATTTCATAAGAATGGGAATTGGTGGTAATAGCTAATTGTTGGTAAACAAATTTTTTCTTTCAGATTATCACTCTTTAATGCCCAATTCAGAACAATATCTTATCACAAACAGTTGGAAAGATCTTTGTGAATGTACTAGCTTTCCTCTAAATTGGTAGGTATAGCTTCCTAAAATAAATTTGCAATGAATTTGGTTTTCTTCCTAAACTACTTTGGGGTATGTTCTTAACCCAAGAATAGTAGAGGGATAACTGAGCTAGACCTAAATAAAATCCAACTTAGGCAGGTAAAAACTTGTCAACACTGGAACAGATTCATGTACCCACACATCTTATGAGTCTGTAAATCTCATCCACATAATTAACAGATGTTCAACTAAGAAAATTCAAACCTAAACTATAATTAATAAATCAGAAATACTAATAGAATCTCTTCATTGAATGAATTGTAACAATACTTATCACATTCATCCGTTGCCTCAACAACATAAGGGGGGGAGGAAGCTTTGTTCTTCCTTTATTCCTAGTAAAATGAAAAGAGAAAGATGAACTAAATATAATATGTACTAGAATATAAAATGATTGACATACAATACCATTCAATTATCTCTACAACAAAAAGTACTTCACACCAAAAAATTTCTGACCTTTTATTAATCTTTTTGATTCAAACATATAGAGTTTTTTGAGATGACTTTTACAATGGAAGTTTAATCATTTCATCTTTTGAGGGTGACAAATGGAAAGATGCCAGTTTGTCATATTACAAAATTACCAAAGAAAAAAAAAAGAGGGCATCATATGAATCATTTAGGCTTCTTCCCCTTTTCTATTTTCACTCTATGTGACTTGGCGGCAATCATTACTGGGATCAATTCCTCATGATTGGGCATGTGTATATTGGTGAATCTCAAAAGCCATTTTGCATGTTCCCTTGCCAACTCTTTTATGCTATTCAATTGATCTGACAACTCCATTGCAGCCACATGTATCCATCCGTTGAGCACCTGGAGTTCTTAAATTTTGTTCTGGCTACTAGATGCCACTATGGAAAAATTATCCAAATAGGTTGAGAAGTTGCTTTTCATTACTTCCACTCTAATGAGGTCTTTTCCTTGACCACTAGTTTGAGAGTCAATGTCTAGCTCTCTCATCACTTCAAATCCTCTATCTTGGGTCTTTTTTATCTTATCTTCTATCTCTCTGAGCCCTTTCTCGGTTTCTTGAATCATTTCAAGCTTAAATTGCATATGTTGGAACCATTCAAACAAAGGTTCATTACCATTTTTTAGAATCTTGGCTTTGATTGCTTCCTTGGCTTTCATTTGCATGATCATCTTTAAGAGGGAAAGAGATTCATCACACTTGACTCTTTCTCTAGCGAGAGTGTTACTGTTAGATAATATGTTATCTTTTTCTATTTCCAATCTAAGGATAACATTTGCAATTTGATCTATGAGAGAAACTACCTCTGACTTGAGTTTCTCAATCCACTCTCTTTTGATTTGGCCATAGTGTCTATATTCCTAGAGCTGGGAAATGAGAGCTTGCACTTTGGCTGCACTAGGAGTCTGAGTCACACACATTCTAGAAATAGTTGCTAGTGGAGTGACTAGCTGCCTAATGAACTTATTCAACTCTGCTATTTATGCCTTCATCTTGATCTTGGACAATTTGAGACTCTCTAATTGTCCTTCTATCACTTCATTGCTCAATCTCCACAAGCCAACCTTTGTATCATGTCTAGCTTCCCCAAGGTTTATTGAATGCAAAGTAAAATCCTTAGGAGTCATATCCTCAATTCTCCCTCCTTTATTTGGCTTTGCTATCTCCATTGTTAGGTGCCCTATTTCTGGATCTTGTCCAAGTATGGACAAAGTCTTCTACTTCTTAACCTTTGTCAATGCAGTCCCAGAATGAACCATGAGGGACATAGTGTCTTTTGTAGAAACACCCTCATCTTTTCTCTTTCTTTTCCTCTCCAAAGTATATTCTATCCAAGAGTTATTTCCTGTCACCTTGGAAGCTATTTTGAGTGATTTGATGCTGAACATCTTCTTCTTCATTAGAGTCATGGACATAGTAGTTGAAGAGAAAGGTTTTTTTGAATCCTTGGAGATGAGTTTGGAAGAAGCCTAGCCTTTTTCCACCTCCAAAGTATTCCTTGTCTCTTCATCTAATTTAGTTGACTCACTGGTGCTACTTTTTCCATCCCCTAAGTCCACTATCTGTATGGGGGAACCACCTAGTCTAAAAAGGGGAGCACTTGGTGATAACACAGGGCTATGATTAGGGGATGTGATTGGAGTGGTATGCGAAGAAGGAATAGGAGTAGTGTGAGGAGATGGAATGGGAGTAGTATGTGGGGAAGGTACTGGGGAAGGAGCATTGCCCTTTGGTTCTTCTACTTTCTTCTCTTCAGTGCCAGTTTGGGTTCCTATAACTGGCAAGAATCCATCATGACATGTTGGGGCTATAGGAACATTCTTATCTAAGGTTTGATCACCTCTACCCATAGGTTGAGCTAGTCCTTGGGTGGAAGATATGGTCACACCCATTGTAACACTCTAAGATGAAGTAGGCATTTTAGCCGCTGGAGAGGGTTGAGTGGCTACACCCTTACTTCAACTCTTTCTAGCTGTCCACTCAACCCACTTACCAGTTCTTTTGATTATCCTTTCCATCATGATATCATGACTCTCCTCCATGTCCACATATGGCTTAGAACTGATAGGAATTCCTCTTAATTTAGTAAGATATGTATTGTTATACATATTTTGACCATCATCCTCTAATCCCTCTACATTGAGATCAACACCATATGTCTTTATTTGTTCTACCATGAGTCTAGAAAATGCACGATCATGGCTCTCCAACTCATCTCTATAATTTTCCCAACAATCTTCTAGAGTGGTGACATGTTTGATCACACTCCCAATCTGAAGCACCTCCCTTGTATATCTATTTGGGTTGAACATGGGCCTCATAGCTTCATATTCCTCTAGTTTGTACTTACTCTCAAATGCTTTGAGCATGTTTTTAGCCTCAAATCAAGAATCAACACTATAAGCCCCAACCTTCATGGGGAACTTGTATCCCTTCTTCCTTAGAATGGTGTTTAGCATGTTTACTTGGATAACTTATCTTATGATCTCTATGAGCACAATCATGTCACTTGGGTATCTAGGTAGCTTCAGAGGAAATCCGTCGAAAGCTGCAAGATGCAAATTATAAAAAGGGTGAGAATTGAATGAAATAGCTACCAAACTAGTTGATGGCTTCCATTGCTTCTAGCTAAACCTCCTCTTTGGGCATCCTTGTAGCTCCCTACAAATCCTCATTGTAAAAGAGTCATTAACCTTGATGTATTCTACATAACTATTCTGTAACTACAAGCAAGGATAAAATTTATAACTTTTTACATCATCAGGAAAATCCTCTATTCTAGGGAGGCCTGACCACAATTGTGAAGAAGCCAACATATAAATTAGGAAAGAGGACATGTATAAGGTATCATAGAATTTTGCAGCACTCAAAGCTCTGGATAGATGTTCACTAACCTCATACGCCCAATCAACATAATGTGTGTTTGAATAGATGATTTGCACTAAAAAGAAATATTGTTCTACAAAATTCAGTGCTCCTACCTCACCTTTCAATTGATGTAAAAGAACCAGGATGTCCACAATTTTAGGCTTAAGATCAATGCCAGAAAGAGTCTTAGGAACCTTACTCTAAGGTCCTCATGGTTTTTGGAACTAAGACCTCATGATTTCCTTTCGCCACACCATCTTCTTCAAGGAAAACTCAGACATGGCTCCTCCCATGGTCAATTCAAAAAGTTCTTCCCATTCTAGAATTTGGAGGCAATTGAGTATAGTTTGTCAGTATTTAGATTGTAATGGTTAATGCATTCAATGATCAGCTTAGGGGCTTGAATTGCTATTGGAAACATGACTACTTCCACTAACCCACTTCCTCAAAGTTTCTCTATTATTGGGTGGATTGGCTCTATCTTCAACCTTCTTTGCAAATCTTGCATGTCGAAGAAGTAGAGTGAAGTATCTATAACATTTTGCAATGTTGACTTAATCCCACCTAGTCCATCAAAATCAATGAATCTTGTTGCCATCTTAATTGAGACAGAGATGAAACACAAATTTTAAAATTGAAAATAGTACAGAGAATAGGGCCTTGTAACTATGAGAATTTTGAAATCACTTTCCAATTTGATAGCATAACAGTTCAAATAAGAAAGCGGTAGTTTAAAAATTAGTTATTTTCATCTCTATATAGAAATCTCAATCCACCTGTTAATCTTCAAGATCTGCACCACACAAGTGAATTAAAGGATAAATCTGTTAGATAATTAATTGCAAGGGTTTCTAATGGATTTTTTTCATGTCATTTCACTATTCCCATTGGCCCAATGGTTACTTTCCTTTATTATACACTTACTTTCCCATTTTTCACCAAGTTGCCGAGAATTAAGAATGGAGTACTCCATGGGGAAAAATTTGCCCAGCCAAATTTTACTCAAGATTCCTTCCTAAATGTGATCAACTAGCTTCCATTATCTTTTTAAAGCATTCTGCAATTGATCTATGAGCTCAACATGTTTACAGAAGTGATTTTTCAATGGATGTGAAAAATAGTTTCAAGGGGTTGAAAACTCGTCGCGGAGAAGGCAACTTCTATTTTTCTGCCCTTGTTCTTATTTTCACTTAGCCTTTTAGGTTAATATGTCTATAGACTTCAAAAAGTCTCGAAAGAGCTATGAAAATTTAAAAAAGGAGACCACTTACTTTCTTTTCTCTCTTACAAACACCTTTGTCAGAAAACTAACTTCTTGGGTTAAAAACCTGCAATGGAGAGGCTGCTTTAGAATTTTCCACCAAATGCTATTATGATCATTCTAATGATTTCTGAGTAACTCCCAAGGTAGAATACTGCAACATAAGAACAATCCATCCATAAAATGACTCATTTCCTCCTTGCTCTAGCTTGTATTCCTCTTTTGTTGGCCTCTGCAAAAAATCACCTACGTAGTGCAAAAATTTGCCAAGGAGAATCTGATGCTAGGTTTTCCGTAGACTTCAAATTCTTTATGTATAAACTATAATGAGTCATGAGTGAGTCCTTTCTTGGAAATGACTTTGTGAAGATCATCATACGAACTAAGAATCTCCATCGAAAAGGATCTTAGACTACCCACAAAACTCATGACAACAAGGGAAACCCACTTGGTTATGTAACATGGGAGAATGAAGAAGGTGAAAATTCGATGGAGAGATTTTTCACTTGGGGAAAATAAATCAACTCAAACATACCTAAACCTAATTGAGACACAAGACCATTTATCACTTTGCATAATGGGTACAGGATGAAAAGTGGAGCAACACTAATGTAGTTCATTTACAATTTATCTGAATTAGATCCCCTACTGATAATGGACTCTATGCAACAATGGATAAGGTACTAGTCATATAAATTAGAAGAAAATTGGAGTAAATTCTACTACATATTCAATTTATTTTCAATTTTAAATCAATCAAGTATTATATCAAGTGCATAAGGGTGGTCATCATCTAATCTATGGGAATTCATGAGTTATCGTTAGCTACTATAGCTCATCTTTGTTCTACATTTTATTAGAGAAATTGGACCATATTTGCAGTTTTTAGGGATTAAGGGTAAGAGTCAAGTAAATATTGGAATCCCTAAGGTACTCCCACCTTGGTCTTGCAAAGCCATAAGTGAAGGAAGCATTTGTGCTTTGTAAAGTTGGCCCAAAGATATAGTTTATTATGCTAAACTTGAGCATTAGCTACCTCTAGGTATAATAAATTTTGTTGTCTATTAGTAATAATAATCACTACTAAATTAGGAGCCAACACAATCTATGCAATATCTACTTTTTTTTTTTTTCTAGTCCTTCTATTTTCATTATTATTACTATTCCTAGTGCACAAGTGGTTAATACAAAGATAGTTGAGAGTATGCCTCAACTAAGTACTAAGGTTTCTAGCAGAGGCATAGATAAAGAAGAGGACATTGATCTTGATGAAGATATAGTTATTCTAAATTTGGATATCTCTACTCTAAATCTTGATCAAATGCATATAGTAGGTGAGCTTTTGCAGAAGAAAGCTAAGCAACATAGGCTTAGAGAGGAGAGAAGCAAAGAAAATCAAGTGCTAGAAGATGCAAAGAACATACTTGTAGATGCATTTAACACTGAGGTTGATACTTCTCAACCTATTTTGCCTCAATTAGTAGAAGTTGTTTAGAAATTTAATGAAGATCTGAATGGGGAAGAAAAATTAATGTAAAGAGCACAAAAGAAATTTGAAAACAAAGTATTGGAGCTAGTTGCACAAAAGATTGCACTATATCAAGTAGACTTGTCTACTATTCTCAGCTCATTGGAAACCTCTGTCAACAATTTTAGTTCTCCATTTAATAAACTATGTGGTACATCTATCTTTACTTAGAAAATCAAAGATAGACTCTCCAAGATAGATGAAGACTTGAAGGTGAGTACACACCAATTGTCACTTGACCCGACCTACAATTCTACTCATTACACAAAGATTAGATTTTTGACCAATATGCAAGCATAATTACTAAGGTAAGAAGCCAGGATAAGGGCCACACTTGTAGACATACAAGGCATGATTCTTCCAAACATGCATGTATTGTAGAAACACATTTCACATGCCAAAACTCTCATCAATGACAACAACTTCTCCATAGTTGATCACATGATGGAGTTATTAGCAAAAGTTTAGATTGCATTGCTTGCAAGCAAGGTATGGAAAGAACATTGGGATAAGAGAATTTTGTTGAATTTAAAGGTACATTATGACTTCTTGTCACATTTTGGCATTACCATGTAGCATACACTTTTGCCATTTATGTCAAGAAGGGGGAGAATTTGTAAAAGGGGAGAATATGTCATGATGCAATAAAAGGGGAGAAGATAAGAAGATGTAATATAAAGACATGAAACATATGTATATAACATGTAAAGTATGTTGAATATATATGTATGGGGGAGCAACATAATATTATACATATACATGTACAATTATTCAGATAAACATCTCTTACAAAAGCAATTTTGAAAAATTTCAAAAATAGAGTATGTTATTAAGTTGAAGACACATGATGGAGACTAAAGATTGTTTTAAACTTTTTGAGAATTCAATTTTGATTGATAAGTGTTTTTTTTAGTAATTCCAAAGAGGGAAATTGTTGACATTATTATCAAGTTTATTTATTAGTGACACACACACTGAATCAGATGGTTAGCAGCTATCAAGCTTATCTTTCAATTTATAGTGTGAACCAAGTAATTCAAGCTCTACCAAGTTCTATAGTTGCTATCGATTTCCTAGAACAATATTTAGTTTGCACTAAGAAATGCCTACCAAGGTTGTGATTATCAATGTAAACTGGGCTTCATAGTGTTTACCAAGTTTCTCAGTGCAAACTGAGTCCTCCATTGTTTACCGAGTTCATAGCTTCAATAATGTAATTCTATTGTTGGCTAAGCTATGTAGTGTCAACCAAGTGATTCAATTTATACCAAACTTGTAGTGATAGTATTTATTGAGCTATGCATTATCAACCAAGTGATTTAGTTTATATGTCAAGTTTTGCAGTGCTCACCAAGTCACTAGTGCAAACCAAGTTCAAACTACTTCAAAGTGATTAGTATGAGCCAAGCTTCTACATCTACCGAGTGCATGACGATCTCAAGCATTGAAAATGGTTGCTAAGTGTTAGAACCTCACTAAGTTTGTCTTCAAAACCCGATTACCTACAATTGGGATGAATTTCTGTATTTTGGTGAAACTTGTATTATAGCTGACTTTGATGAATTGTAAATTGGAATGGTACATATGTAATATATTGTATCACACCCAAAAAAAGTATGGTATAAAATAGAAAGATATAATATCCTTAGAGCCTCCAATGAACACATCAAGATTTTGATTAATAAGCTGGAGGGAAATCTGAGAAAAAAAATCCATTATTGTTGTGACTAAGGATACTAGATTGATTGTTGACAATAACGAAAGAATGGGTAGAAGGACTAGGGCTACTACTAAGAAGATGACAACTAGGGCTTCCTTTGAGATCAAACAAAATAAAGTTGTTGTTAAGAAGATGGACATGCTATAGGAATAAGAGAAAAAAAAAAAAAAAAAAAAGGTTAATTCCCTATTAGCTCTTAGCTTTTTTTTTTTGATTTTTTGGATTGTTTTCTTTTTGGTGTTGTCCTTTGTTTGTTGGCCTTTTGTTGCTGGTTCTGTTGTTTGTGGATTGTAGTTTTTTGGGTTGTAATGTTTAATCTCTAGATCTTTTTTGTATAGGGTTTTATGGCCCCTTCAAAACCAATAGAAAACAATGTGTATGTAACCTATAACAAGAATAGCTCTTAGCTAAGTTCACTTCAAAAGAGTGAATATTTTTGGGTTGTCATTCCCAGGTGGTTTTCCCTTTATAGGATTTCCACATTAAAATGTTGGTTTCATATATGTGAATTTTATTTGTGTTGTAAGTTGTTTTATATTTTTTGTATATTACTACAACTCAGTAATAACTAAGTAGTTGCAAGGTTATAACTAAGTTATTTTAGTGATACTCAATTATGCAAAGAATAGTAAGTTAATAGTTTGAAGTAAAATGGTTGAAAGAGTCAAGTTGGATGAGATCACCAAGTATTTTCTATTGATGTTTATGAAGTTGAATTGGTACTAAAGTGTTTGAAGGGACTACAAGATAACATAACTTATCCACCCCCCTAGTTATCTAACACCATGCACATTTCAAGTATGGGGTAAGTACAACTAGTAACTATGAATATAATTATAGTTATGTCCTAACATATAAATTCCATTATAATGAATATAACTATAGCCATGAATTGAAAGCACATAACATGACATAATCATAAAAATATCTATAATCTTCAACTAAAACCACACAACATATCATTATCATAAGCAAGTAATCATCACTATCCACTAACATGATAAAATTCAATAATCTATATATTAATGTAATACATTTTCAGTTATAATTGAAAAAATAACATATTTATAGAAATAGTTTGATATAGTTTTGATTAAGTAAAAATAGGTTTTGAATGGACACGTAACTTTTTACAAAGACCAAATAAAAGAAGTCATAAAAGCCCAGGAGAAACTATGCATCAACACCAAAAACTTTACAAGCCAAAACATAAAGCCCTAAAATATCAACCAGAAAAAAGATAGCAAAAAGACAATAGAGAGACAAAAATAAGATAACTATAAAGTCTTCAGTAGGTCAGCTTCCTAATGAACTAAAATATTCATGTTTGTGTAGCAGAGGACCTCAGCTCATCAATCTCTTTATCATCCATAACCTTTGTCTTCTTCGAGTTTTCCCTTGTGTGTTTGCTGGGACCTTGATCATCCTTCATCTCCTTTGTACCCTAATTTCTCCTGCTACTCCATCTTATCCAACAAATTCTTGATATTCTCTGTAGCAACTTTCAATATGGAGCAACTCTGATTAGCAAGTTTTTTCAAAATATTCTTAGTACCCTCAACTTTTTTCTCCAAAATGTCCATCTTCTTTTGTATGTCCTTCACCACTTTATCAATAGTTATGTATTTATCTTGAAGAGGCAGGACTATCTTTATTGAATTCTTAACTTCTTTAGCATTCCCAATCACATCTGAGAGCCTATCTAGATGTTGGCCTAAAGTATTCTCACCTCTATCTATTTTGATGAGATGCTCAAACTCCCTTCTTATAGCCTGCATTTTCTCCATCATAATGGTAATGTCCCTTCTCATCACACTAGGGTTTCCCAAGATAGCCTTCATATACCCTTGATCATCCTGGGCATTGCCTTGATTTAGATTATTCTCATCTAGGTCTAGATTATCTTTTCCTACATCAACATCATTAATATCTTTATCATCAGCTTTCCCTTAAAGCATAATCTTCTTACCTTTTAGATCCTTCTCATTTTTTTTAGTATAGTTTATCAAAATAATCTATAGTGATAACAAAGAGACATGTATTATAGAATTATTATGAGGAAATCAACATTCACTTAGTGTCACTCTATGTGTGTATTATGAATTTTGATGTGTGTTGTTTAGTTAGTTAGCCAAAATACTATAAAATCCTTACAAATCTAATGCAAGGTTTTTGTTTAACACAATAAAGGAAAAGATAAAGTATGTTCATGAGTTAAAAAGTAGACTCGATTAATATTTTGAAAATGTCAACCATTTTTGCTTGTGTGGGAGGATCTTAGCTTACCCATATAATCTAAGATATGGCTTTTATAGTGTCTTAGTTAAGATATCATATAGGTTTTAGTTATTGAATATTGGTTTGAATTAATAAAATTTGTCATCCAACTAGATAAAGGCACCAATTATTTACTAAATATCTCTCTACAACCTCCTCAACATAGCCAATATATAAAATTAAACATATTTTCCAATTTTACAATTTTGTACTTATTAATACATATGATGCACATATTAGCACAAAGGTTATCACTATAAAATTCTCATACATTTGTATGAAAAATCATATGTTCAAAAAGGTGTTATGTCTTGCATTTTTGAACTATCCAATAAGTAAATTATGGTATTAGTATTCAAATACACTATGTACCTATATAGTTTGTCATAAAGAAGTGGTCAATCATACTCAAAGTCATCAATACAACACCTCAAGAAAATCCCACTTGGTTTAAAATTGCCTAATTTGAACATAATGTTTGTGGTGATCTTCCCATCTTTGACATCCCTAGTGCTTGGGATATTATCACATCTTAATTATTTAATGTTTATATCTCATACCACCAACAAATTAGTGCTTATCTTAGGGACTATCTTGTTTGTTTAAGTTGTCTTGTTTTTAACTTGAGAAGAATGGTAATGGGTTAATATTAAATTATTGAATTTATTGGTAGCTACAACTCATTTTTAGAATTGTGCTATGTAGGTTCATATGCTTCAAGGATTCCCTCACATTTGTAAGACTATGACTCTATTATCAAAGAATAATGTCTTTATTACATTGCTTCACATTTCATAAACATATATCTAGTGAGGTGACCTATTTTCTTCCAATTCAAAGCATAGTTTCTTTCATGAAAAATAAAATATATCTTTCTTTGTTTTTTTTTTCCTTACATAAGTTGTTGTGACTAAGCTTTCTTAACTTGAATAATTACATATACACTAGGAAGTTATATTGATAAATGTGACCATAATGTCTATAGAATCTTAAAATGGAAGCACTAATTTTGTGATGGAGATACAACTCAAATATAGAATGGACACAACAGGAAAAGGGAAATTGTATTAACTATGAAAATAAGCTAGTACATTCAGTACAAAGAAAATAGACTTCAAAACATGCCCTAAGGGCTTACAATAGCACAAAATTGGAGATAATTTCTCCTTTTGGTACCTCGTCTCAATTTCCACTCTGAACTGCCTTTTACAATGCCAAAAATGTCCTTAAATAGACCCCAGAGGGTTAAGGACTAGGAGTACATTCTATAAAGTGCTAGTAGGCATCCACCAACCAAGTAGAAGGCTCCAGAAGCCACGTTAGAAGTTGGTGCAAATCTAGAAGAATCCAAAAATGGTAACTGAACTTCCAGGAGGCATAACTTTTGAACCGTAGCTCCGATTGACGAACTGTTTACATTTTTGAAAACTTCTTGAAGCACTCTATAGCCTTATGGATGAGCTTTTCTCATCTTCTATTTTTTGGCCCTTTTTGAGGCCATTTAATGCCCCTAACCTAACTTTGAAGCATTCTTAGGAGGTCTCCAAAAATTGAAAAACTTTGATAACTTTCAAATCGTGGCCTTTTAACCTGATTCTTCTTCTGGAATGCTTTAAATTGAAATTACATTCATTTGGCCAATTTACACCTCCTAGTTCACCAAAATGATGGCTCAATTACATACTCCTATTTTTTTAGCATTTACACATATCCCAAGTTGTTCAAATACTCTATCCTAGAACACTGATAGTGGAACTATGAGAGTTGAAACCTTTATTTGACCCAAATGGGTATCCAGAAATGAAAACAAATGAAATAGAAACTAAGTCTAAGTACTTTTTTTTTGGGTGACACAGGATTGCCCTTATACCTTTGGATGCTCCTATATCAGACACCCGGGGTAGATTGAAAAGTGACCCTGTCACTTTATGAATGGTAGAGGAAATCCCAAATGGGAAACCTCAGCTGCTAAAATCCAGGTTGAGTCCTCTATCGGCTATCCTTTCCACTTGACCAAATACTCTTCATACTACCTATTTCTGGTGCTCCTACCCACACGATGATCTAGAATGTCTTCTATCTCCTCCTTCTTAGAAGCAAGAATTGGACATGGCTCTAACATTAGTTACTCATCTGCACCTCATCATGATACTCTGTTAAGTCTACAATGTTGAAAATAGGAGAAATGTGAATACCATCTGGAAACTCCACCTCATATGCATTTCCCGAGTCATGTTTCTTAAAAATTTTGCAGGGTCCAAATTTCTTCATTTTCAGCTTGTTGTAAGTACCGACTGGAAATCTTTCTTTTTGTAAGTGTACCATGACTAGATCCACTACTTGGAATTCCTTATGTCTTCTCCTTTGATCAGCCCTAGCTTTATACTCTTGATTCATCTTGGTAATGTGTGATTGAACCTCCTCATGTAGACGCTTGATATGTTCAACAAATTCTTCAGCTTCAGCACTTGTCCTTTCCCCTTGCTCTATCTTCCTCAATTCTAGCACAATCCTTAGGCTACTTCCATATACAATGTGGAATGGTGATCTACCAGTACTCCTATTTACAGAGTTATTGTAAGAAAACTCGGCTTGTGGTAGAATCAAATCCCACCCCTTGGGCTTATCCCCAACTAAACATCTCAGCAAATTGCCTAGACTTCTATTTACCACTTCTGTTTGGCCGTCAGTCTGTGGGTGATGTGTGGAACAAAATTTCAAGTCTGTTCTCAACTTTTTCTACAATGTTCTCCAAAAATACACCACAAATTTAGTGTCTCTGTTAGAAACTATACTCCTTGGAAGACCATGTAGTTTTACCACTTCTCTGAAGAACAAGTCTACAATATGGATAGCATCATGAGTTTTGTGGCATGGAATGAAATGTGCCATTTTGGAGCACCTATCAACCACCACAAATACTGAGTCATTACCCCTTGGTGTCCTTGGCAATCCAAGAACAAAATCCATACTTATGTCCTCCCATGGCTTTGATGGAACGGGCAATGGCTGATATAGTCCAGTATTGTGGCTAAATCCCTTAGCAACTTGACAAACCTGACAACTCTGTACAAACTTCTTCACATCTTGTGAAATCTGAGGCAAAAATAATGTTCTTTAAGAATGGCCATGGTCTTATCTCGACCAAAATGTCCTACCATCCCTCCACTGTGTTTCTCTTTAATCATAGTTTCCCTCATGGAACTCCTTGGAATGCACAATTGGCTGCCCTTGAATAACATACCATCCTGAATCAGATAGTCTAACCACCTAGTTCTATCTACAGCAACAGGCTCTTTACAAGCTTTCCATGCTCCAGCAAAATCAAGATCTTCAGGATACAAATTCTTGAGTCCATCAAACCCAACTACTTCAACCTACATTACTGTAAGCAACAACTATCTCCTGCTTAGTGCATTTGCAACCCTATTAGATTTTCCACTTCTATGTTTCAACACAAATGTATAGCTCTATAAGAACTCTACCCACTTTATATGCCTCTGATTCAATTTACCTTGGCTATTTAGGTATTGTAATGCCTGGTGATCAGTATAAAAAAAAAATTCCTTTGGCAATAAATAGTGCCTCCATTTCTTTAAGGCCTGAACTATTGCATAGAACTCTTGATCATAAACTGAATACTTCTTCTTTGCATCATTCAATTTTTCACTAAAATATGCAATAGGATTACCTTCTTGGCTCAATACAGCCCCAATAGCACTGCCACTAGCATCACAATCCACCTGGAACACCTTTCTAAAATCTAGAAGTGCCAACATAGGTTGTTCTGTCACCTTCTTCTTCAGCAATTCAAAACTTCTCGCAGCTGCTGCAGTCTGTTTGAACTCTTTTCTATCCCCTCTTATTATGTCAGTTAGGGGTGCACATATGCCACTAAAATTCTTAATAAAATTCCTATAAAAACTAACCAGACCATGAAATGATCTTACCTCAATAGCAGACCTTGGAGTAGGCCATTCCAAGATGGCTTTTACCTTCTCTGGATCCATTTAGAGACCTTCAGGTGATATAACAAACCCCAAATAGACTAACTCCCTTTTTACAAAGATACACTTCTTCAAATTAATTAATAGTTTCTCTTCCCTTAACCTTTCAAGGACACTATGAATATGCAATAAATGTTCTTCCAAAGTCTTGCTGAAAATTAAAATATCATCCAAATAGAAAATAAAATTTTTTCCCAAGAACTTCTTAAGTACCTCATTGATAAGCCGCATGAAGGTGCTTGGGGGCGTTTGTCAATCCAAAGGGCATGACTAACCACTCATAAAGACCCTCCTTGGTCTTGAAGGCCATTTTACACTCATCTCCTTCTCAAATTCGTATCTGGTGATAACCACTCTTGAGATCTATCTTTGTGAAGTACTGAGCTCCACTCAAGCAGTTCATAAGATCATCCATTCTTGGCAAAGGAAACTGATATTTGATGGTTATCCTATTTATAACTTGAGAGTCTATACACATCCTCCACTCTCCATCCTTCTTTGGTGCCAATACTATAGGTACTACACATGGACTTAGGCTCTCCCGAATCAAGCCCTTCCTCAATAGCTCTTGAACCTGTCTATTTAGCTCCTCTATTTCAATAGGAGTCATCTAGTGAGCAGCTTTATTAGGAAAACTAGCTCCTAGAATTAGATCTATCTGATGACTGATTTGCCTTACTGGTGGAATTCCTTCTAGAATATTATCAGAGATAATATCTCCAAACTCACCTAGTAAATGTAAAACTTCAAGTGGAATTTCACTACTACTTTCTTTATCTTTCCTAAGAATCAAAGCATAGCACATACGCTGATGTTTCATTCCATCTAAAAAATTTCTTCCATCAACAAGACAAATCCTAGCACTGCTACATACCTTTTCACCTTCCTTTTTCATGGGCTTCAGTTTGTGGCAAACTCCATCCTTTGTTAGAGAGTATGTGTTTACATGACCATCATGTAGTGCATGTCTATCAAACTGCCATGGTCTACCCAACAATAGATGGCAAACATCCATTGGAATAACATCATAGAGAACTTCATCATGGTAACTGACGAGACATTGTTCACTTACCAGGACCTTATGATGATCTTTCACCCAAGCAATCCGATAGGGCTGGGGATGTTTCTCCCTCTTGAGCTTCATCTTAGAGACCATCTCTTCTGACACCAAGTTGTCAGTGCTACCACCATCAATGATTACATCACAACATTTTTCCTCACATTTGCACCTGGTACGAAACAAACTCTTCCTTTGTCCTAGTTCAATCTCACCACTTAATAGGACCCTTTCATTTACCAAGGTCTCTCCTCTTTCTACATCCTCTGAATGTGATGACTGTGCATCCTCATCCACATGAGCAACCCTAGCTTGAGCCTCATCTCTCCTATCTATCCTTCCTTATCATTGAGGGCATTGAATGGCACAATGACCTTCTTCATTGCAATGGAAATAGGTACCATGGAAGCCTCCTCTTCCTTGTCCATTTCCTCTACCTCTTCCTCTCTGATTTCCAAAGTCTTGATCACGGGAGCAGTTGAAACCCTCATTCCTCTGGTTCCTGCTAGTACCCACATCTTCATTTTTCTTTTGGGTTTCATTTTGACCTCCAGATGACCTACCGCTTCCCCTTCCTCCTTAACCATGCCTTCTTTGTCTCCCTTCAAACCTCTTATTTAGCTTCTCTTCAACTCGTAGGGAAAATTGGTATGCCTCTTCAACGTTGGTCATTGTTACTAGACTTAATTCCTCCTGGATGCTAGGTCGCAACCCACTGATATAATGAGCAACCTTCTCCTTATTTGCTTTTGCATGCCCTACTCTAATCAAAAGTCGATAAAAGTCCTCTGTATATTCTTGGACTAATCTTCCTGCTTGCTTTAGCCCATCCATCTTCTTAAACAAATCAAGCTTGTAGTCCACAGGAATGAACTGCTTCTTTAATTTGTCCACCATGTGATCCCATCTTGTGATCTTCTCCTTTCCTCTTCTATTTCTTTCCAATTGAACCTCTTGCCACCATATTTTGGCATGGCCTTTCAGTTTGGCCTTTGCAAACTTAACCCTATTTGGGTCCCTGATATCCTCATACTCAAATTATTCTTCCAGTTCATTGATCCAGTCGATCAACTCATCTGGTTTCAAATTTCCTGAAAATACACGCACATCAATTGTAGGTCTTTTCCCAAATTTAGTAATGGCCCTAAAAAGCCTTTCCTCTGCCTGATTCAGAACTTCCCTATCAAATGCACCTTCTGGTCCAATTTCTTCTTCTTCATTGTCATCCTCACTGTCATCACCTACGACAACATTTGTTCCTCTACGGAGCTTCTCCTGCAATGCTTGTACCTGACTTTGGAGGGCTCTAACCTCCTTAGGATTAAAAGCTCTGGCCCTTCCACTATGCTCTCTTCATGGAGGCATCTTCTTAACTCAAACCCATAACCACATAGTCCTAGTACAAACTGCCTCACATTCGATGATCTGTCTGCACACTCAGGAACTCCTGCTCTGATAAACTTCACCCAACCAAGGTCCTGGTACAAACTACCTCAAACTTTGGTGATCTTCTTGTACACTCAGGAACAACCTGCTCTGATACCACTAATGTAGTATGGCTCTACTACCACTAATAAAAGTATGCTCTGATACCACTTGATGGGGACACAACCCAAGCACAGAATGGACACAATAGGAAAAGGGAAATTGTATTAACTGTAAAAATAAGCTAGTACATTTAGTACAGAGAAAATAGACTTCAAAAAATGCCCTAAGGGCTTACAATAGCAAAAAATTGGAGATAATTTCTCCTTTGGTACCTCCTCTCAATTTCCACTCTGAACTGCCTTTTACAATGCCAAAAATATCCTTAAATAGACCCTGAAGTGTTACTGACTAGGAGTACATTCTAGAAAGTGCTATTAGGCATCCACCGACCAAGTAGAAGGCTCTAGAAGCCATGTTAGAAGTTGGTGCAAATCTAGAAGAATCCAAAAATGGTAACTGAACTTCTGGGAGGCATAACTTTTGAATCGTAGCTCTGATTGACGAATCATTTACATTTTTGGAAAGTTCTTGAAGTTCTTTATAGCCCTATGGATGAGCTTAGCTCATCCCCTATTTTTTGGCCGTTTTTGACGTCATTTAATGCCCCTAACCTGACTTTGAAGCATTCTTAGGAGGTCTCCAAAAATTGAAAAACTCTGATAACTTTCAAACTGTGGGGCCTTTTGACCTGATTCATTTTCTGGAATGCTCTAAATTGCAATTACATTCATCTGGCCAATTTACACCTCCTAGTTCACAAAAATGATGGCTCAATTACATACTCCTATTTTTTTGACATTTACATGTATCCCAAGATGTTCAAATACTCTATCTTAGAACATTGATAGTGGAACTGTGAGAGTTGGAACCTTTATTTGACCCAAATGGGTATCTAGAAATGAAAACACATGAAATAGAAACTAAGTCTAAGTACATTTTTTTTTGGGTGACACAGGATTGCCCTTATACCTCTGGATGCTCTTGCTTCATTTTGAGACCTCTTAGCCCTCTTTAGTGTGATTTGGGTCCCTTTCTCTTCTTTATATTTTTCTCCAAACTCTAGATCATCTCTCATTTTTATGTATGACCCTCATACGTGTTGTTTTATCATCTTTTTGGCCATATCTTCTGGCACATTCATAATTTCCTACTTCTTTCAATACTATTCCTAAGATCTTAGGAGCACCCCTCAATAGGATAGCCTTGGGCATAGGTCAACTAGGTTGACCTATACCCAAAGGATTTTGAGGCCTAAGGCTTGTGTTGTCTCAGGTGTTTAATTTGTTTTATCTTGTGATTCAATTTACTCACTTTGTTTTTTATCCTATAAAGTAGTATATAAGAGAGCTTAGACATTTCTTTTTCATAATGAACACATGATAACACTCAAAAATAAGATATGAATTAAGAATATTCTACAAAAGATATTTTAAGGCATACATCAAGCATTCATCAAGATATTTCCTTCTTGCATCAAGCTTCTTTTGTCAAGGTGGTGGTGGAGTTTGGATCCTATCAAGCAAATATTTCATTCATTCACTCAAGTTATTTAGCAAGAGATGAAGAGTTAAATAGGTTTAAAACATATGAAGAAATAATGCAAATGAATAATCAAGCTCAATTTCATAAATCTACAA
The DNA here is from genome assembly GCA_028749045.1 of Cupressus sempervirens. NCBI lineage: Eukaryota > Viridiplantae > Streptophyta > Pinopsida > Cupressales > Cupressaceae > Cupressus > Cupressus sempervirens. The sequence continues at coordinate 427,283,136 of CM053790.1, forward strand.
AGAAGAAGGTAGAAGCTACTATTAGAAATTTGTTCAACACTCCCCTTAGGATTTGTGACAAAGGATTAATCACCTCATGTATACTATATGTTAAGTGGTTGTATCAAGCATTAATAGATTGATCTTTTGGTGTAGTAGCAACCTCAATCTAACAAGTGGTATCAGAGGCTTGTCATAGGTTCAAATCTCATAGGCATTGGTGAGTGAGACTGGGAGGGGGATTATTGGCAATGAGGCAGTGTCCCTCCTAGGATTTGCAACATGGATCAACTGCTTTCTATGGTTCTATAGGAATATTGGTTGTATGTGGAATTTACAAGTCAATCTTTTTGTGTAGTGATTGTATACACTAATATGTTAGCAAGAAACACTAATCTATTAAGAGAACAAAGCATTACCTAACAAAGATTAATATAACATATAAGAGAGACTAAAGAGGAACCTCTAATTAGGAATGTGAGCCAAATGAATGGACTCTTCCAATAGGAATTAGCTCTTTGCTTTGTAGATGAGTCTAAATGAAGGATTGGTATGTATGCTCAAGATACTCAAACTATGCTTCAATGGAGATGGGAAATGACAAATTGGTAGCTTTGTGAGCTCTCAATTTGGCACTATAAGGGTATGGTTAAGGGCTTTGGCTTCTCAAACTAGCATTATAACTTTAACTCAAAGATTGTGATGAAATGGGTTGGGAGGGGATCCAATTTATAGGCTAAGGGCTTGAAGGTTTGAGGGCTAAGATGCAAGGATGGAGAAAAGCTCATGGAGGGCTTAGATTGCATGAGAGGAGAGCACATGGATTGTGCTTCCTTATAGCCAATCAAAGAGTGAAACATGTCACAGGGTGAGTGGATGGAGGAAAAGGCAAGGATGAGTCAACAAAGGAGGCTCAAGGGATAATATCTTCATAAAGACCCTTCTTAATGGCTTGTAAGAGCAATGAATGGGTTTGTAAGAGTCTTTATGGCCTTGTAAGAGCATTTATAGTTGGGTGGTTAGGATATTTTGGAGAGAGTTGAGATTGTGGACTTTGCTTGGCTTAGGAATGTCTTAAGCTTGCTTAGGGAATGTCACAAGGTTGGGGGGGGATTAGGATTGGGTTTAGGATTAGATTAGGGATTTTAGAGATATGCAAGTGGATGGCATTTAATGAGGGTAGGTGAGTTAGTAGCTAAGCTTGGTTAGTATGGGTGGATGGGGTGGATTAAGCTAAAAAGGGGGTTTAGAGATAGGCTTAGGGTTAGGATAAATAAAGTTTATTTATTTCATAGGTTTGGTTTGAGGAGATATTTATTAAATTTTTTTTAATAAATATGAGAATTAATATTTAACTTTAGGTAAATATTTTGAGTTGGGATTAGGGGTAGAAAATGATGGGATTAGCCTTTAATCGAAATTAAAGAAGGATTAGAAGATTTTGGAAGAGGTTAGTGATCTTAAGGAAATTGGCCAAGTTTTGGGCAAAAAATAAATTAAATATTTATTTTGAGATTTTTGGTCAATTTATTAATGAAATAATTAATAAATAAGGAAATAATGTTTAAATAAGATTTAAACATTTTTGGGAGGGATTCCTTAATTAAATATTTTTAATTAAGACAAGGGGATTTAATGGCATAAAAATAAATAAATTAATTAAATAATTAATTAATTAATTAATGATGATGTCATCAGGGACTTTTTTAGAAAATAAAAATACTTTATTTTCTAAAGAAATTTTAGGTGTCTACAATGACAACCCTAGCCTTTCTAAAAATTTGTATCAGAGCTTGGCCATAGGTTTGAAACCTTAGACCCTTGGGTAATGTTGAGGGGGATATTATTAAAAATTTGTTCAACACCCCCCTCAGGATTTGTGACAAGGGCTTAACCATGTCCTATGTACTATAAGTTGAGTTGTTTTATCAAGCATTGAAAGATCAGTCTTTAGGTGCAATGAAAACCTCACTCTAACAATTTCCATGAAGAAGATCATGTAGGAATCCAAAATGATCCCTAATAAAGTAGCAATAGTAAGATAGATAGTAGCTAGAATGGAGTAGAGTGGACAAAAAGGTATCATGTATGTACCATCACTTGTAGTAGCAAGACCATCATAAGGTGTTACACTTGTAGTACCATAAAAAAAAACACCTTTTGCTCCTTATGCAATAGTTTCACAGGTACAACCTCAAGCCACACCTATTGTCACACTTGTAGAAGAAGAAGAAGATAAAAAAGTTGTTGAGGTAAGAAAAATTAGTAAGATTAGCTTAAGCAAATGGAAGTTGGACTAGGAAAAAGTAAAAAAATCTTGATGGATTATGAAGGGAAAAGGATGTGAGGTTAGGTAGATTCACCCCAGAAACCCAAGGAGACTGAGCTAGAAAAGTGAGAAAAAGAACAATCAAAACTTGTGAGCAAAGGAAGGAAACCTTAGAAGCCCAAGGTAGAGAAACTAAACAACACAATAACTAATGAACGTAACTTTGTTTAGTTGATTAAGTTTTATGATTTTTACATTAATTTGGATAAGCTATAGTTAGAGAGTGCTACAATTAGATATATGATTATGAATAAAAATAAATATGAGGATATTAAAGAACCGATCCAAATGATCTATATGAAAGATTGATAAATAGAAAGAGGAGAGTCAAAGAGGAAGATAAGCAAATAGAAGAGAACATGATCATAAAAATTTGTGTCTATTTAAATTGAAGATCACTTGAAGATTTTGTTATAGATTCTTGATCCCTTCCTAAGGAACAAGACTAGGGCCATACTAATTATGGGAGGTAACTATGAGGAGGTGAGAGAAGAGACCAAAGAAGCTATTGTGTAAATGATTAAACCCTCCATCAATTAGACTATAATAGTAGAAATAGTCCATCAATTAGACTATAATAGTAGAAACAGTTACAACAAAAAATCCATAGGTAATAGTTGGTATAGAGACAATTTATATTTATAGTACTAATGTTACTATTGATACATAGGAAGATCCTTTATAGGATTTTGGCACACATGTTGACAATTTGGTGACCTATGAGAGATCATAAGATGAATCAGAAGGAAAGAAAAAGAAAAAGAAAGGGAATTAGAGAAGAAAAGAAGAAGATAGAAGAAGAGAAGAACATGATATAAGAATAAAAGAAAAGAAATGAAGAGGCAACTAAGAAGTTAGAAGAGGAGAAAAGGAAGTGGATGAAAGAAGAAAAGAAAAAGGAAGAGGATGAAAAGAAAATAAATTGGAAGAAGAGGAGAAAAATAGGAAAGAAGAAGAAGAAAATAAGAAAAGAGATGAAGAGATGAAGAAGGAGGAAGAAAGGAAGAAGATGATAGAAATATAGCATAAGCAAAGAGAAAGGAGGAAGAAGAGAAGGAGAAAAAGGAGGAAGAAGAAAAGAAGAAAAAAGGAGGAAGAAGAAAAGAAGGAAAATGTACCTAGTTCTTCAAGAACACCCATTACACTACTAGTCCTTACAGGATCTAATGATGATGATTAGAAAGAGTTGATATCATCACTTAAAAAGATTATTGAGAAGAATAAGAAAGTGAAGAGTTTGCAAAATTCACTAATGGAAGTGATAGATAGACTTTAGAACACAATATCAATGCAAATGATAGAGTGAGACCCACATGACAAAGCAAAATCTATAACCCAAGATTTTAATGCCGAGTTTACAAATTTGTTAGATATAGTAGTAGTTAAGGCACAAAATCTAAATGATGTAGAGATATTAAAAAAGGTGTGTGAAAATATCAAAAATTACTTGAATAACCTTAATGAAAAGATCAAGGAACTGAGACAATGTCTGACAGAAGGAAAATCTATATATGGGAAGTGTGTTGTAGCACTAACACACTTATCAAGGGCATATCAGATGAACTAAGCACCTGACTCATTGAGTTAGAGGCACTTGGAAATGAATTACAAAACCCCTGAGCCAAGATCATTGATCTTGAGAGTAGAATCAACAAAATTAATAATGACATCAAGATTTTGGAGCTAAAGATGGAGATGAAGTTGAAGATATTTTATTTGCTAAGAGAACACCTTCTCTTGTACAAAGATAGCTGGAAGAATTGTTGGAAGTGAAGATATATTATGACAATTTTTCTTATATAGATTTAGATGTAGTAGAGATAGCTTCTTATTCTCTCTGTGTAGTTTTAAGTGTTACAGATGCAATTATGGACAAATGAGGCATGGAATTCTCTATTTTGAAATAGAATTTTGATGATTGCATCTTGTAGATCATCAGCTAGTATCGACATTGAAGGTAATGGATTAAATTCTAACTTGTATATAATTTTTGACACATTTTCCATTAATGTCAAAGGGGGAGGGATAAGGAAAATTGTGTGTGTGTGTGTCGGGGGGGGGGGGGAGAGATAAGGCATAAGTAAAGGGGAGAAATGTAAAATTTACAATTATAATCAAATGGGGAGCTATAATGTAATTAGGAGATATAAGGAAAGATGTTTAATAGGTAATGATCCATAGTTTTGAAATTTATTAAAAAATTTCAAGGCCAATTTTGAGAAGTTTTTGTTTCTAAGACGGAGCCAATTTTTCCCATGTTTCCATCAATGCCAAAGGGGAAGATTGTTGAAAATTTGACTAGGTTAGAATTTTTTATGTTGTCATTTATGGCAACATATCAGTCATATAAAGTGGGCAAATCATAAAGATTAAGTTATCGCATGTATACTTAGAAAATTGTTTAAGTATCATACAACTATTTGGCAAAATAGATAGAGTTTTTGGTTAACAATCTTCACTGGCTTATCATGGACATGTGAAAATTTAGGCATGACTACTTGAAACTATAATGATGATGTATATGAGTGCATAGGACTATACATAAAAAGTTATGCCTAGATTACTAGTTATAGTAGTATATAGGTAGAATAGAGCATGATAAAGAAACATATATTTTAGGTTAAGGAATTAATTTCTTTACTCAATAATTACTTAAATAATTAGGGATGACATCATATATGTTAAACCTAAGAGGTAAAAAGTTAATTTTGTATTTTGTAAAGTGTATAAAGGCAAGAAGGTCAATTAGACAAATAATTGTAAATTAGCAAGGTATAAAGGAAAGATTGCATATGCAAAGTTAAGTGAGTGATCAATTAATGCAATACAATATTAATTTAATACTATGTAATGAAAATTATTATGTATAATTAGAGGTATGAAAATTATGTGATTAGTAGCAAAGGTAGTATCAAATATTGAAGATATCAAGAACAATGTAGAGAGGTTTTGGTATCTATCTCTTTGTATTAAAGGAACTATAATGTATAATGCATGTTTGGGCAATGGGCTCATCTTGCATACATTATTTAATTGTATATAAAAAATCCTAATAGGGTTGAGGATTATAACAAGGCCTAATGATTTAACAAGGACTAAGAGTCTTTATGGATATAATAGACTCCTAACAAGGTCAATATCTTTCACAAGATAATTTTGATTAGTGGGTCATATTGTGGGTACCATCCCCACCAAGGTTTTCCCTTGACCAAGATTTCCCTAGTATACAAAATAGGGTGTTATGGGTTCTCTATTGCATGATCATGTTTACTATTTAGCATAGTTACTTTAATTTATTATGCATGTTATAAAGTCATTAAAGATATCTAGTTTTGGGCTAAAGTTTGTGAAATACCAATTCACCCCCCCAATTTTGACCCTATGGAGGAGATCTTTCATTCATTAACTCAAGTTCTTTAATTATTCATCAAGTCAAGTTACAAGAATTCCTATTCATGAGGTAATTATATCCATTATTGTTAGAGTCAATTGTACTATTAGAGAAAAAGGTTAATTTCATTTCATTTATTAAATTACCTTTTCTCCCTTCTTAAGATTTCACTTTATGCACTTATGCATTCATATTTAATAATTAATTAGTAATTATTAAATGGATTTTACCTTTTATGTTATCCTTTTTTGGAGTTTTGATCTCCTTCTATAAGGGTTGATCTTTTGTAATTATCTCTTATCTTTTTCATTTCTGAGAATACAATTTGCATATTTTTAGAGAAAACCCTTGCCTCTTCTTATCTTTTTCTTCTCTGTAATAGGTTTTTACATGCATGTATTCTTTGGGCTTTGTGAATTTTTATTGCTCAAATCCTTCATGGTATCAGAGCTAGATTTGTTGTAGTTTGTTCAATATTTGGAGAAAAAAGAGAAAGAGGGTTTAATATAATAGTTATAACATTTTTTGGGTATTTTCTTTGATTTTTGGAGGTGTGATGATAGTGATTCAAAAAATAAAATTATAGAGGTGATTTTCAAACAATGATATCTCACTCATACCAACTCCTTTTTTTGAGCAATTTTGTTTTGTTTTGGGGTATAATTTCATGATCTACATATTGCTATAGGTTGTTTGTAATCTATTTTCCTATATTTTTCTGAAAATTGCAAATCCCAATTTTTGCAACTTCAAAGGCTTCGTTTGGGATCAAATGGACACATATTTAAGTGTTATTTTTTGTCTACTTTCTAGATTTGTTATTAGTTTGGAGTAATAGTGAGTGGACATAGTACTTTAAGCATTGGGTTAGTTTTTTGCGTGCAAAAGCAATTCAACACCTTCTAAAACAATGACTGAGACCTCGTCTTGTCTAGAACTTTTGACCCCTCATAACTATCACACACGAAAGACCTTGATGACACAACTTCTTTGATCAAAAGGGTGGTGGTCTTGTTTAGATATCATGCATCCAGTTTTACAAAGGCCTTTTGAGTTCATGTAGGATAGGAACAAGATGGATGAGGCAATGGGGTTGACTACTTTATAGGTATCTAATAGTCTATAGTCTCATCTTGATGGGTGCAATACCCCTCTAGCTATGTGGACCAAGATTGAAGGCTTTTTTGGTATAGTGAATGAGTTGAGGGCACTTTAGATTGAGGCAAAGCTTACCTCTCTTGTACCAAATTCTTTTCCTTCCATTGAGGACTTCTTGATGAAGTTAAATCAATAGAGATCTTTATTGCAGGGTTATGGGAAGACCAAGAATGATACTAATTTCATCTACCTAATTCTTTCTAAGCTTCATGGAAACTTTTAGATTTTTTCTTCTACCTTCTATTCAACAAAAGATTCTTTAGATAATAGATTTTCCATGCCATCCTATGAGATTTTTTGTGATCGTTTGACTTGAGAGCAAGCTAAACTCTCATAGTTGGATTCTCTCATAGGATCACAAACTTATGCATTGGTAGCTCAACCATCTTTAGGGATGAAGGAGAAGACACATAAATGTCATTCCATAGAGTCTTAGATTAATTCTAGCAGTCACATCTCATCAGGTCCACCTCCTCCTAAAGAAGGTAAACCAAAGCCAAAAAGACTAAAGTGTTCTTATTATAATAAGCCTAATCATGATGAGTTACATTACTATGAGAAGAAGTTAGATGGTTGTGCCAAACAAGTTTCAGATTTGATAGCTCTCTTTCAAAAGAGGTGTTAGTAATAGTAGTTCACTAGTATAACTGAGAGAGGGGGGGCAGGGGGGTGAATCAGTTATGCAGCAATCTGAAATATTAAACTTCTTAAAAAATTCTTAATCAGTCAACCAAAGCAAACAACCATAAAGAAGTATGCATACATAATTACAGTAGATATGTTGACTAGGGAAATCCTTGATTAGAGGGAAAATGCCAGTGGGAATGATGCCCACAAGATAATATACTAATCTGAATATTCCTTGTTAGAGGATGGACCTTGTTAGGAGTTTATTAAAATGCTTAGTACAAAGAGTCCCTGTTAGGAGACTTTGAATCCCTTTTAGGAGATTCAAACCTTGTTAGGAGTTGTAGAAGGTAGCTAAACCCACTATCCAAACAACTTTAGGATCAAATCAACGAACCCACTGTCCAATTTATCTTGGTACTATTCCTTTTAGAATAATAGATGTGTAATAGCCTTATGCTTCTTCCTCTATCTAATACATTAGACTACTTCACCTTCAGATCATGCAATCAGATCTAGAACTATGTATCCATCAATAGTAACCCTTTAGGTCACTTACACACATTAGCAGATTTCTCTACTTGTCTACTTCACAATTCACAAGTCTTCTCTACTTCTTGATATCACTGATAATAATTAAAACCTAGAAAACATCTTTCCTTTATACCACACTCAATATTAATTCCTTGAGTCAGCTCCATACTTTATTATAAGTTAATTAAATGAAATACATATCGATTAAATGCTATCAGCCCACAGTTATGTACAAACTTTCACATGTGCAACTTTTGTGCCTATGCACTTGATGACATCATCAATAGTCAGTGCACTACCTCCAGTTAGCTGTGTAACCCTTCATTCCAAACACAATGTGCTTTATCAATCATACAATGGAAACTATTTTCCCAATTCTCTGTTTCCCTATGGTTCTCTATAAATCATTAATATCTTCCATATGTTGTCAATTCAGGTTCTGCACACTTGCCCATATGTAAAATACATGTTATAGTATATGTTGGTAACTGCACATAGGTGGATATGCAATGTGATGTCTTAAATGCATAAATCTTAGTTTGCTACTCTATTAGTATTTTTCAAACTTATTACTATGTTATCATGAATGAAAAATATAGTCATAACACTATTTTGTAATGCTCCCCGATAGCATCAGCATTCATGCTAACAATCTCCCCCTTTGGCATTGATGACAACATAGATGAAAAACATCTAGTTCCAAAAATACCAACAAGTTTCTTCATCACTCAAATCTTGATTCATGCAAATCCATTATTGAAACACTTCTCCCCCATAGTAAAACTCTCTCTAATGTTTTTCATGTCACTCTCTCTCCCCCATTGACATCAATGTCAAAGGAGTACAAAAAATTGAACATTCAGCAATCTAATAGCATGACCACAAGTTGATCTATTGCATATAATTATATAAACAAAAAAAGTGTCTAAAGACACTATTGTACACCAATTATCATTCACCAAAAGTCCTTGCTGACTCTATTCATCACAGATACTCCCCCATAGAGGAAGCATCAACATTCAATCCAGTCTAACAATTGTTCTATGTACCCTAGAATGATGCACTTTTGCATCTTCTACTCTAAGCTAGGTAGGGGCATAATCCCAAGCATACCTCTCAGGTACTCAAATGTATCTTTTGGTAAGGCTTTTGTGAAAATTTCTGCAATATGTTCCTTAGTGTTAATGTACTCCAGTCTGATTTCTTTCTCTATGACTTTCTCTTTCAGCACATGATACTTTATCACTATGTGCTTAGTTTTGGAGTGCAAAACAAGATTCTTAGACATATTAATAGTACTTGTGTTATCACAGTAAATGATAATAGGTTTTGTGAATGTAATTCCAATATCCTTCATCATTTGCTTCATCCATATGACTTGATTACAGTTGTTTGCTATTGCAATATATTTTGCTTTTGCTATACTCTATGAGGTACAATCTTGCTTCAACCTTCCTCCAAGGAAAAATGCTCCTCCCTTAGTGCTTTTTCTATCATCCCTATCTTTGGCCCAATCAACATCTATCTAAGTAGAAAGAGTAAAGTCATTACTTTTGTCATACCAAATGCCATAATCTAATGTCCCTTTTAGATATTTGAATATCCTCTTTACTAATGCATAGTGATATTCGGATCAGCTTGAAATCTTACAACCATTCCAACTACATAAGCTATATCTAATCCTCCAATGAGTTAGATACTGCAATCCTCCAATCATGGATCCATACTTCTTTTGTTCAATAGTAGGGGTCTCATCTTTTCTTGATAACTTATGACCAGTTACCATAGGAGTTCCAATAGGTTTACAATTTTCTAAACCAAACCTTTTCAACAAATCTTTTAAGTACTTGGTCTAAGAGATAAAGATACCTTCTTTGTTTTTAACAATCTATAGTCCTAAGAAGAATTTCATTTCTCCTATCATACTCATCTCAAATTCATTCCTCATTTCTTCTGAGAATTTGTTACTAGCTTCATCATTTCCACCAAAAATGATGTCATCAGCAAATACAATGATTATTCACAAATCATCTCCTATTTTCTTCAAGTACAAGTTACTATCTGTTGTTCCTTTAGCAAATCCAAGCTTTGCGAAGTATTTGTCCAACCTTGCATACCAGGTTCTTGGTACTTGTTTTAATCCATACAATGCTTTCTTTAGTCTACAAACCATATCCTTCTCTTTTTTTAAAGGAAAACTCTTTGGTTGTTCAATGTATACTTCTTCTTCCAGTTCTCCATTCAAGAATGTTGACTTAACATCCATGTAATATACCTTAAAATTCTTATTTTTCGCATATGCTAGGAACATTTTGACTACTTCCATCCTTGCTATAGGTGCATATGTTTCTTCATAATCAATTCCTTCTTGCTAAGAGTAGCCTTTCAATACAAGTCTTGCTTTGTTTCTTATCACTTCTCCCTGTTCATTCATTTTATTTCTAAATACCCATTTTGTGCCAATCACATTTTTATCCTTAAGTCTAGGAACTAATTCCCATGTTTCATTTTTAATTATCTACTAGATTTCTTCCTTCATTTCTTTTATCCAATGATCATCTTTGATTGGTTCATCTGCGCTTCTTGGTTCTACTTGAGATATTAGACATAGTTCTTTATTAATTCTGCTCCTTGTCATTACTCCCTTTTCTTTACTTACTATTATCTAATCAATAGGATGATTTCTTACCAAGTTCCTATTTGGGGTAGGATTTTCTACTTCAACTCTTATCTCAAGCACTCTACTCTATTCTTCCCTTCCATCTTCAATGTGCATACTATTCTGCAAATCATTGTTAGTCTTGGGAAATAACTCATTATTCCTTTTAGTCATTCTAGAGTAATCATCTCCATCAGAGTTATAATCCACTATCTTTTCCTTGGTGCCAAAATTTTCATCAATTTTAACATTTGCACACTCTATTATAGTTTTTTTTTCCTAGGTGAAACATATGTAGGTTTTACTTTCTAATGAATAGCCAAGAAACATACCTTCATCACTCCTTGGATCAAACTTACTGATATCATCATCTCTCTTGATGTAACATTTGCTTCCAAATATCCTAAAGTAGTTGATAGATGGTGAGTGACCAAACCATAATTCATAGGGTGTTTTATCCATAAATTTCCTAATCTACACTCTATTTAGTGTGTATACTACTGTATTGACTACTCTCCAAAAAGTCTTTGGTACACCATTCTCAAATAACATAGCTCTTACTCCTTCAAAAATTGATTTGTTTCTTCTTTCAATAATCACATTCTGCTTAGGTGTATGGGGTGAAGATAGTTGTCTTTTGATGCCATTATCTTCACAATAGATATTGAATTCTCTAGAGGTGAATTCTCGTCCTCTATTTGATCTTAAACTCTTGATTTTGACTCTAGATTCATTCTCAACTTTGTTATTAAATATCTTTAATTTCTCAAATGCCTCAAATTTTTCTTTTAGAAAAGCTACCCACATCATTCTAGTGAAATAATCATCAAAAATCATAAAGTACCTTTCTCCATAGAATCCTCTTGTTCTGGTTGGACCACTCAGATTTGTATGAACCAATTCTAGATTTTGTGTAGTACAAAAATTCTTGCTTAGAAATGAGACTCTCTTCTACTTAGCCAAAATACATTCCTTACAAATAGTATAAGTGGGCTTAGTGATCTTAGGTAAATCCCTTACATCAAGAGTATTACTGACCTTCACAATGTTATCAAAGTTAATATGACAAAATCTTCTCTCCCATAACCAACTATTGTCAATCTTTGCTACCAAACATGTTATTTTAGTGAAGTTTAACTAAAATAAATTACCTTTGTTTTTAGTTCCAGTACCAAGTAGTTTTCCTTCCTTGTTCTTGATAATGCATGTGTTATTACCAAACTGCAGTTGGTATCCTTTGTCCATAAGTTGTCCAACACTCAACAAGTTATGCTTCAGTCCATCAACAAAGTAAACATCATCTATATATGTTTAACCATCAAGTAAGATAGATCAAATTCCTATAATATGACAGGCTACATTGTTTCCTACTCTGACAATTCCTCCATCATGACTTCTAAATTTGACAAACTTGCTCATATCACCAGTCATGTGATGTGAACAACCACTATTAATGATCCAATCTTTCTTTTCAACTTGTGATATCAACACACTTTCTTCTTTGATTTCTCTATCAAGATCATCCTCCTTTATAATGACGAACCCTAATCTGTCTTCACTCATGTTTTGATCAGATTCTTCTTCTTCTTCTTCATTAGCAGATAAATAATTTCTAGATCTTCTAGACTTGAACCTTCCCTTAAACTTTCTTTCTCTTTTAGGACACTTAGATGCATAATGACCATATTCATTACATGTCCAACATTTGAAGATATTCTTACCGTCTTTTCCTCTTTCCACAAGAAGAGCTACTCCATCTTGGATCTTTTCTTCAATGAAATTTTTGCTACTGCCAATGTCTCCTTGCACTTTTGTGTTCATTGCTAAACTAGGTTTGATGTTTAGTACACTAAATGTTGTCTCAACTTTTGCCAATTCTCCAAATTGTTTTAGATCAAATTCTATAGATTCTAATCTACCAAGTAACTTCTTTCCATCACGAGATGTCATTCCTGCAATAATCTCATATATTCTCCCAACATAGCTTCATACAGATTCATCTTCCATCATTCTTGCATCTTGGAATGCGTAATACAAATTTTGCAATCTAACCCATTTTGCATGTGTATCATCCTCATAATTAGCTTCTAAATTTTTCCAAATTTCATGAGATGTTTTGAGTTGTTTTAGTTGACCGTACTAAGTTTCAGGTAATGCTGATAGTATCACTTCTCTTCCCCTTATGTTACACATAAACACTTCTCTTTGTTCCTCGATACAAGTTTCAAGATTGTCTTCTTCTAGAATGTTCTTTGATGTCTTTGTTACAAACCAATATCTTGGACCCATGCAAAAGAGAGGAGTCTTCATTCTATCCTTCTAGCTATCATAGTTTGTGCCATCAAATCTAGGACTTTCCTTCCTAAATAGATTCACCATGGATCCCCCAAAGTTGTTAAACTTCCCTTCAAGGATCTAAAGCTCTAATACCAATTGTTAGAAATAGTAGTTCACTAGTAAACTGAAGTGGGGTGGGGGTGGGGGGTAAATTAGTTATGCAAAAATTTGAAATATTAAACTTCTTAAAAAATTCTTAATTGCTCAACCAAAGAAAATAGAAACCACAAATAAATGCACATACACAATTACACCAGATGTGTTGACTAGTGAAACCCTTGATCAAAGGGAAAACCTCGATGGGAATGATGCCCACAAGATAATGTACTAATCTAAATATTTCTTGTTAGAGGATGGACCTTGTTAGGAGTCTATTAAAATGCTTAGTACAAATAGTCCATGTTAGGAGACTTTGAATCCATGTTAGGAGATTCCAACCTTGTTAGGACTTGTAGAAGGCAGCTGAACCCACTATCCAAATAGTTTCAAGATTAGATCAAAAAACCCACTATCCAATTGACCTTGGTACTATCCCTTTCAGAATAATAGATGCATGATAGTCTTATGCTTCTTCCTCTATCCAATATGTAAAACTACTTCACCTTTAGATCATGCAATCAGATCTAGAACTATGTATCCATCAACAGTAACCCTTGAGGTCACTTACACACATTAGCAGATTACTCTGGTCATCTACTTTGCAATTCACAAGTCTTCCATACTTCTTGATCTCAATGATAATAAGTAAAACTTGGAAAACATCTTTCCTTTATAATACACTCAATATTAATTCCTTGAGTTGGCTCCATACTTTATTATAAGTTAATTAAATGAAATACATATGGATTAAATATTGTTGACCCATAGTTATATACAAACTTTCACACGTGTGACTTGCCTACCTACACACTCGCTGACATCATCAGTAGTCAGTGTACTACCTCCAATTAACCATGCAACCCTTCATTCCAAACATAGTGTGCTATATCGGTCATACAATGGAAACTATTTTCCTAATGCTTTATTTCCCTACAGTTCTCTGTAAATCATTAATATCTTCCATAAATTGTCAATTCAAGTTCTATGCACTTGCCCATATGTCAAATACATGTTGCAGTATATGTTAGTAACTGTGCATAGGCAGATATGCATGTGATGTCTTAAATGCATAAATCTCAGTGTACTGCTCTATTAGTGTTTTGCAAACTTATTACTATGTTGTCATCAATGAGAAACATAGTCATAACACTATTCTATAATGCTCCCCCATAGCATCAACATTCATGCTATCAAGAGAAACATTGATATTCCTTCTACTTCTCATAGATCTTCATCATCATCATCATTTTAGTCAGATGGTAAAGATATAGGAAATGGTCTGCACTATGTGCAACTACTATCACTCACTCTTTTAGATGGTTATTGGATTCAAGTGCTTCACACCATATGCAATCTTCTCAAGATTTTTGGTGTTCTTTTGAGGCTTCTCCTACTCCACACATTTTGGTGGGGAACAACACTATTATGACTATATGTGTGAAAGGTTCTATTGACATTGAAGATGGTACATTTCATGATGTACTTTTTGTTCCATATTTTTTCTCTAACCTTCTCTCTATTTATCATATTATACACAATGAAATAGGGAAGATAATTGAGTTTTCACAAGATGAAGATGATTGATGTTAAATATTTTGGGTCCTTTAAAACCCATTTTTTATCTAATCAAGACAATTGAGTTTTCACAAAATTTAGTGCACATCACAGATAGTGAGACAGGCAATATTATTGCTATAGGGATTTTTGATCATGCTTCCCACCTATATTCCTTCTCACATTTTGGTCCACCATCTCCACTACTAGAGACTCACTCCCTTTTTTCATGAGATCTACTAAGGTGAAGTCCGGTCACTTGAACTGATGTGTTGTTCCTAAGACTAGCGTTGTGACTTCTACACCTCCACCACATGTTCAGATTCTATCTCTTACACAAGATTTCTCTTCAACATTGCCTACTATTGTAGCTCTAGTCATCAAGACACCTACTATAGTTGTTGAGGATATATCAAAGGACAAGCATTTCCTCTCAGATGACAGATTCAACACACCTATTATCCCACCTCCATTTGAGATTCCATTTTAGGATTCTTATGCTTTCTTCTTTGAGAATTAGCTAGGACTTCCAACTGCACCTTACATACATGGGTTTTATCATCCTAGTCAACTGCCTTTGTTTCCTTCTGATTGGAGAAAAATTGGTATGTTCATTGACACAAGAGCTCTATCATTGTGTGTGTGTGTGGGGGGGGGGGGGGGGGGGGCTATGGAGTCTCAAGCTTCTATCTTGGAGGCTTTCATGGTATTTATGGTCTTGAGAGATTCTCTTGAGATTTTTCATTTGTGCATCCTTTTCTATGTCTTTTTGGAGTAGGGTTTTTCCCACTTGGTTTTCTCTATTTCTCTATTTCATAGAGATTTGATTGTGATTGGGTACCTCATTAAGCCTTATTGTCAAGACCCAAGTTTTTTTTTTTTTCGCATTGCATTATAGTTTGAATTTTTTGTTACTACATTGTTTCTCATCTTAAGGGGGGTTTATGTCATGTCCCCTTTTCAAATAATTAAAAATAATAAGCTTTTCCAAGGCTGGCAGGCCCAAAAAGGTGAAGTTTCGAAATAAAGGGGATAATCTTTGGGAGCTAATGGACTAATAAATGAAAATTATTATTAAAATATGTTTTATTAACCCCTCTTGGACATGAGTTAGGGTTATGCCCTCTTTTAAGGGGTTTGGAGGCATTTTGGGCTCATTCCAGAACTTGATTTTTGCACATTGCTTTGTTGTTCTTCAGAGGCTACCAAACCTGTGAAGAAGGAGACCCAAGAATGAGAGTTTGTAGGTTTATAGGAAGGCTAAGGATGGGAGTTTGAATCCATTCCATGTGTGTGCTCATACAAAGTTTGCCTTTGTGTTGAACAGTGCAGATTTGTGAGTTTTTGGGTGTGTTTTTTGGTATGAGTTTGGTGTTTTTAGTTGAGTATTTCATATCATTTTGGGTTGCTGCTGTATTTCAGACTTTAAGATGTTAAAATAGAGCTGAATATATGTATTGGGACGTGATTAAACTTTTGAGATAGATTATTAGTGTTTTTGTGGTGTTTTCGGGCATTTTTGTGTTAATTTCGAGAGCCCGATGAACATAGTTTTTGTCCTACATTTGTGAGCTGTTGTGTAAAGGCTATATAGATCTAGAAATTTCATTTTTTAGGCCATTATGCTGCTGAAATTTTTGTAAAAATGTCCATTTTCAGATTTATTAATAATTTGTGAAGTTGTGAAGTTTTTTGGCACTATTTCGGACATACTTGATTTGGGTTTATTTGAAAAATTGGTGGATCTTTGTAATATTGGTTGTTTGGTTTTAAAGATCTGATTAGAGGTTGGAAATATCATACAAAACCAGTAAAGGCACATTTTAGTGGTATTAGAACCATGATCTTGCCAGCCTGAGGGTTTGTAGAAGTTTCCATGTCAGTTTTGACAACTACCCAGATCTTGCATGTCATAATTTGGTGGTTGCATGTTGCTTCTAATCAGTTGCATGTCAAAATCTATGGTTGCATGCTACTTCTAATCATTTTCATGTTAGTTCTTGGTGAATTTTGTGGTTGCATGTTGCTTCTAATCAGCTGCATGTCAAAATCTATGGTTGCATGCTACTTCTAATCAATTGCATGTTAGTTCTTGGTGTTTGAAGAAGTTATAACCTATTGGGGTTACACTCTAGTTTATCCAGAATGGACAGGTATAGTATAGAGTCTCAGAGGACACGATCTTGGACAATTGATATCCAGAGTCAGAATAGTAGAAAGGATGGTTATTTAGACATTCGAGATAAACTTAGGAAAATAAGCCATGATATGTCTGAACAGTTGGTTGAGCACCATCGTATAATGAATGACATGTTGTTCGACCCAGCTAAGGTGGATAAGTTGACTGGATTTCTATTTGGAAAATTTTCTCATAGGGCAGATGACACAATTACCAATAACTTGCATGAGGAGTTTGAGAAACTAGCTTATAGCCAGGCTGAAGTCTCAGATTCTACTCCACCACAGGAGGTAGTGAGAAAGGATATTATACAGATTGATAGTAATGGTAAACTTGATACTCAAATTGAGACAATTGTATACAGGTCATCAAAGGATGATGTCACAGGTATTCAGGTTTGTATAGTTACAATAGGTAGTGACTACAGCGTAGTGGGTTCAGATGATGATTATGAGGATGTTGTTCTGCATGATGGTGAGATACCTAGTAGAGATGAGCAGACATTGAGCATTCATGAATTTTATAAGAAAGAGTACCAGGCACAGTTAGATGCTTCGACACATGAGGTTGAGGCTGGTAGTACTTCACATGATTTGTCCAGCCAGCTGAAAGTGAACAAAGACAGTATTTTGATTTCATAATATCATCATGACAAGTATGTGGAGTTAGTTGGTATTGGTCATATTACTCAGGTGAGGAGTTTTCTTGAGTTACCAGCCGATTCTAGTTTATAGATATGGACTCAAGATTGTTATATTGGTGTTTGGGATTCAGTTGACTGGAGATCTTTAACACTTTTTGGTAGTAGTGTTTGTTTGGGTGCTATCATGGATTTGATTAGCAGATTGCATGGTGTTGTCTTTTCTTGTGCCAACAGCTTGTCTGATGCTGGTATTAGTTTTTATATACTGGTGTTGGGCTTTGTTCATATATCTAGTTGACCATACTTGTTGGAATGTGTTGATGATATTTCATATATTGGCAGTGTGTATAGATGAGTCCCAGGATCATATTGGCATTGATGACATCCAGGAGGATGTAGTGGGCAGTTTTGAAGACTTAGTTTCTTTGGGTACAAAGGAGTTGGACAACAATGCTACAATTTTTGATACTCCATTTGTTGATATGAGCTTTAGAGTTGATTCACAGGATATGGATGGTAATAATCTAGAGACTAGTAACTTTGAGGATACTCCTTTAGATAGTGCATCAGAGGAGGTTTGTAGGAGACAGTCAAGCCAGTGCCATCATGCGTCTAATCAGTTGAGATTTAGTGAGCGAGACATTGCTATCGCTTGACAACATTTTGATGCTGCTCATCAATTGTTAGTAGTTTATGGATGGGGTTCTCCTACTAGTGATGAGCAGGGAGGCAATTATCTTTCCTTGACAGAGTTCCACTCTTTATGGGAGGCTATCCAGATTCTGAGACAGGATTATATGCAGTTGGTAGCCGACAAAGATTATCTTATGGAGTGGGGCAGTACAGCATATGATGCATTGTTGGCCAAGGAAGATGAGGTGAGTGAGCTTACTGAGCATCTTGAGGTGACTTCTGAGATTCTTGAGAGTACACAGTTGGCTTTCAAGGAGTCACAGTTTCATTTGGCTAAGGTGACCATAGAGTTAGAGCAACTATAGTCTTTACTAGATTCTGTTTAGTCACAAGTTATGGTGTCTGATGATCCGAGGATGTCCATGGTCGAGATTGTCAAAGATAGTGGAGATGGGGATGCATCCATCCTTGATACTAACATTGGCATATTAGGTTCATCCCCACTAGAGTCAGGTTCAGTTGAGTTCGGTGCTACAACAGATTGTTGTGGTATGCCTAACATGGTGGTGACCTCTAGCACTAATGGCACAAAGACTAGAGATGTTTTATCAAAGATCATGTGTGATGTTGGTGAGCCAATAGTTGGCATGGTTCCTGCTACTAATACTACTCCCTTAGTGATGACTTTAGAGGTAGTAGTTAGTTCCAACTTGGTTAGTGATCGATTGCAGTTAGTTACATCTGGATTACAATCTGAGCTACTGACTAAGATTGGTGCATTCTATCAGCATTACATTGTGAGGTATGCTCATCAATTTACCTTTGATGACCATGTTGATGAGATGATGATATAGAGATGTACTTTGGTTCCTAGTGCTTATCATCAGTTATGGGATAGTTTGATGCCTTGGGATGAGAGTCATGATGGGCACGACATGGTGATAGGTTCTATAGTTTATAGCTTGATAATACATGACTTAGAGCAGGAGTTTTGGAGTGATGCTTCAGCGGGTGTTGTTATTGATTCTACTCCTTTGGTTATGACATCTCCTGACTTAGCTGGTGATCAGTCACAGTGGGTTGTATCACTTGTTCATGGTGAGCTGTTGACTGAGGTTGGTTTTATTTATCAACATTATATTGCAGGGTATGTACATCAGTTAGCATTTGATCCTTGTGTTGAGGAGTTGATGGCAGGCAAATTTTGTTTGGGTTCCATTTCTTACTATTTATCTTGTGATGGCTTTTCACCATCAGGGGTATATGGGAGTTATGGTTATGAGATAGTGGTCAGTGATCTGCAGAGTTGTGTTGACTGTAGGAGTTGTACAGTGTGTGGATTCTCCATACTTGGTACAGTTTCATTCGGGAGCATTCACCATTGTTGTAGAGTTGGATTGTACATTTTGTATAGGCCAGTGGGATGCGTTGATGGTATTTACTATGTTGGTAGTTTGATTTGTCCACTTTACTTGGCTTTTGATGTTCTAAGAGTTTGTGTCTCATGGGTATCTGACTGTGGAAGTTGTGACTTTGGAGTTTGGTTGAGCAGCAATTGTAAGTTTGATTATGGATTCCTCTTGGTCATATTGCAGAGGATATTGCAGGCGCCTATGTTAATTGACAATAGTATATTTCATGACTACATTTGGGATCCAGGTGGATTGATGGGCTTATTGTTCAGCCATTGCTTGAGGACAAGCAATATTTGGAAGGGGAGGACTTGTCATGTCCCCTTTTCAAATAATTAAAAATAATAATCTTTTCCAAGGCAGGCAGGCCCAAAAAGGTGAAGTTTCGGAAAAAAAGGGGATAATATTTGGGAGGTAATGGACTAATAAATGAAAATTATTATTAAAATATGTTTTATTAACCCCTCTTGGATGTGAGTTAGGGTTATGCCCTCTTTTAAGGGGTTTGGAGGCATTTTGGGCTCATTCCAGAACTTGATTTTTGTCCATTACTTTGTTGTTCTTCAGAGGCTGCCAAACCTGTGAAGAAGGAGACCCAAGAATGGGAGTTTGCAAGTTTCTAGGAAGGCTAAGGATGGGTGTTTGAAGCCATTCCATGTGCATGCTCATGCAGAGTTTTCCTTTGTGTTGAACAATGCAGATTTGTGAGTTTTCGAGTGTGTTTTTTGGTATGAGTTTGGTGTTTTCAGTTGAGTATTTCATATCAGTTTGGGTTTCTACTGTATTTTAGACTTTAAGATGTTAAAATAGAGTTGAATATATGTATTGGTACATGATTAAACTTCTGAGATAGATTATTAGTGTTTTTGTGGTGTTTTCGGGCATTTTTGTGTTAATTTTGGGAGCCCGATGAGCATAGTTTTTGTCCTACATTTGTGAGCTGTTGTGTAAAGGCTATACAGATATGGAAATGTCATTTTGTAGGCCATTATGCTGCTTAAATTTATGTAAAAATGTCCATTTTGAGATTTATTAATAATTTGTGAAGTTGTGAAGTTTTTTGGCACTATTTCCGACATACCTGATTTGGGTTTATTTGAGAAATTGGTGAATCTTTGTAATATTGGTTGTTTGGTTTTAAAGATCTGATTAGAGGTTGGAAATATCATACAAAACCAGTAAAGTGACATTTTAGTTTAGATAAAAACATTAATTTAATTTAATTTATTAATTTAATTTTATCCCTTCTTAAGATTTTATTTTTAATGCACTTATGCATTCACATTTAATAATTAATTAGTAATTATTAAATGGCTTTTCCCTTTTAGGTTACCCTTTTTTCAGGTTTTGATCTCCTTCTATAAGGATTGATCTTTTTTAATAATATCTTATCTTTTTCATTTCTGAGAATAAAATATACATATTTTCAAAGAAAACCCTTGCCTAGCTACTCTTCAAGCTTTGTGGATCTGTATTGCTCAAATCCTTCATCTACTACTTGTTATAATATACTTTATCATCATCATTTCAATTTCAAGGTTGATTTGTAAATCTAGTTCTTGACCAAAGCAATGCCCCCCCCCCCTCCCAACACACACACACACACACACACACAAAATATCCTTTTTACTCATCTAACAATTTGAGTCTTCTACCTTATGGGACAACATCAACTTGGTGGATCATAATCTTGTATAGGTCTACTAGGTTGACCTAACCTAGAGATTCACACCTTTTAGATGTTTTTGGTTTTTTTTTTATGATTCTAGATCTAGTCTCAATTTTTGCCTACAGTTTCCAATCTTCTATTTTTTGAGTAGAAAAGTATCTTCTACCACCTCTTTTTGAGATTAGTCACTTTATCCCTCTTCCCATTTTTTCTTAAATATACTTTCTTATTTGGTATGGTTGTGTATGTGTTTCTTACATGTAAATTAATTATTTCTAGGCAGGTTAACCAATCTAACTCTTAATAAATCAATTCAACTTGATAACATTTCAAATACAAAAGTTAATGAACATTGCATGAAAGAGGAGTTGCTTGTGTAGTTCCTTGTTAGAATTTGGGTTTAGTATTGGCATCCTTTTCCCTTATTTGGTTTTTGTTAATATAACTTGGGTTATATGGAGAGTTATGTTTGGAAGCCTCTCTTTCTCTTTTATTCAATGAATTAGAGTGAATGTGTTTAGTTAATGAACTCATATCATCTAATTTATATTAAAAAAATTGTTGCTTCCATTTTTCCCCAATCATTTTGGCGAACCCAATGTATTCCCTCCTTTGTTTGATTTCTAGAGTTAGAGTTTCCTACTTCATTTGTGCATATAGATATACTTTGAATTCTCTTGGTTTCTCTTAGATCTTTTTTGTGGTCAAATATCCTTAGATTCTTCTTTATGTGATCCTCCCTTTGCATTTCCATATTCCCTATATTTTTTTGGGTTTTTTTGATAATAAATCTCTTTAAATTGGCATGGTTAGGATTTATTGTGATCTTACCTTTTCTTCTCATTTCTCTTTATCATGATCATGATCATGATCATGATGTCTATGAAAGATTTTTTTATTTTATGAAATTCATGTTCTTTCATGTCTTACATTTATATAGCATCATGACACTAGCAAATGTGAAGTTTCCCAATCAAGCTTCTTTTAAAAATGTTGTGAAGATTTGATGTTTTAAAATATCTATTTTGAATTATATAAGAGGTTTAGTTGATGATACTCCTAGTCACTAATAAAAAAACTCATAATTATAATGATTACTATTATGTTCAATCTATCTTTCATGACTTGGATGTTCAAGAGTTTGTAAATGATCCCTATTTGTTGTCATCACCTGAAGCTCCTAAACATAGAAAAAATATTACTTTAGAGAGCATCTCTAGCACACATTTATATTCTATGGAGAAATATATTTCTCTTAACACATTAAAAGTAACTTAAAACACTAGATATGACATTATTACTAAAGAAGGATACAATGGTTTAGGGCTTTGTATCGATTAACAAGGTATAAAAGTTCATAGTACTATTTCTCAACAACATACTAAAAATGGACTAGGTTATAAAAAATGACCCAGTATTTAAATCCTAGTTCCCACCCTATTGATTATTATCCTAAATTACCTTTGGACATTCTTCTTCTCATTGGATCTGATGATCCTCATAAAGCTATGGTTTTTGGTGTTATAGTTTTCATGGAAGACAAACCTTAACTTAAACCTCTTGAAAAACATATTAAAAAAAAAATAACAAGATTTTTGTGCCTTTCACTACTCTAATACACATTTACTTCTTTGATCATCATCATCCTACCTACTTTAGTTAACCATTTCCCTTTCCAATTTCCTATTTTTTTGAAAATTTTATCTCAAGCTTTACCTTCATTAATGCCTTTTTTGATTGAATACCAAGAAATTTGCATGGGAAGGTTCCTTTTTATATATCCCATTATTCTAAAAATATCTCTCTCAACTTCCTCTTTAGTATTAATAAAGAATTTTTTTTTATTTGTTAGCATTTACTTTTTGACCTGATGCTTCTATATAATTATTTATTATTTTCTTAAAATTTTAAGCTTCTTCCAAAGTGCTTTCTCCTAGTAGAATAATATCATCTCCAAATTTTTGATGTGTAATTTAAGGGACTTCCTTAGTTACTATATTCCTCTAATTTTCCTTTCAGATTGATCCTTTATTATGGCTCTATGAAAATATTTTTCCATAATAATGAAAAGGATAAGTGATATAGAATCCCCTTGTCTAATTCCTCTAGATTTGTAGAAAAATCCTTCTTGGGTACCATTTATGAGAAGGGAGATTTTTGGTATCAAAATGCAGTTATATATTAAGTTGATCCATTAACATGAGAATCCAAAAGCTTCAAGTATTTTTCATAAGAATCTCCAATCCACTTTATTATAGGATTTTTAAATATAAAACTTCATTAGCATACAAGATTCCTTATTAGTTTGTACAAAATTAATTTAAAAAATGACCTATTATGAACATAACCCATCTATTCCTTTGAAATGAGCTTTGGTAGAATATTTTTAAGTTAGTTGGCTTATGCTTTTGAGAGAATTTTGTAGATCATATTACATAAAACTATGAGCTTAAAGTCTCTTGGATCCACATGTTCACTTATTTTTTGGATTAAAGCTCTGAGTGTATTGTTAATTTTAGTAAGTAGGGATCTACAATTCCTTGTTGCCTCAATAGCCTCACAAAGTTCATCTCCTAGAATATCCCAATATTTTTGAAATAAAAAACCCTAAAATCTATTAGGGCATAGAGATTTATTAGGTTAAGTTGAAAGAGGGCATCTTTAATTTATTCTTTGGTAAATTTCTTATTTAAGTTTTTATTATCTTTTGTAGTTATCATTTTAGGAATAGATCCTAAAATCTTATTCTAGGCTATTAAATTTGAGGATTTGAAATAATTTAGGATATCAATCTAATATTTAACAAAATTTTCTGCTATCTCATTTGGGTTTTCAATTACCCTTCCTCCATAATCCTTGATTTTTACTATTCTATTAATATTTCTTTTCTTTGATAGTATTATTATGATTTTTTTGTATTTCTATTTGTTAGCATGAATGTTGATGATATTCTTATGGGTGAGTATCCTAGCATTGCTAGAGCATTAGAGAGATTAATAGTATGATTGTGTGTTACATTCATAATTATGTTTGTCATTGATGTCAATATATTGTGATGATTGGCAGAGTAGCAAACATATATCAAGATTGTATAGATTGAGTATTGAAAATAAGGTCAAGCATATTGGAAATACCAATGAGAAAGTAAGTTTTGGGGGAGAGAGTGGGGGGGGGGGTTGAATCAACACTTAAAATTTTTGCCTTTAAAATATATCACCAACATTCATCTCATAACTTAACATATAAACTAAAATAACATAACATTCATCACATCCATAGCATAAAGTAAGTAAGACATAACACAATAAATTTGGTTACACATAAACCCTCCAATGAGAAGGTAAAATTGGAGTAGGGATGACACTCACAAATCTTCACTACTGTAGTTGTAAAGTGTGGCCAATTATGGATACAAATTTTTTGATCATAAGCTATGATCTACCCTATGAAAGGTCTTCCCTATTAAAGGCTTAAAATACTATGAGGTCTCACCTATTAGAGTATTTAAACTTATAGTAAAATAAGAACTCAGTTAAGAGATTTATAATAGCCTGTTAGGACTACTCAGTTAAGATATTTTCTTTGTATCACCTATAAGAATGATTTAGCACCATGATCCTTTCATTAGCACCTTGTTTCTTGATGTCAAATCTCCTCCTTTCTATTTAAACCTTGATCCTCCTAATTAGATATGTCTCCTCTATCCTTTCACTTCTTTATTCTATTCTTCTCAAACTAATTCTACTATGTATAACTCTGTCATAGCCATACCATGAATGCCCTCTAAAATCTTAGCATTCATCTCCTCACCCATTGATAAACTTCTTAGGGTTTATCCTTCTTAAATAAATAATTCTGGTGATGGATTAGGTAAGAATCAATAGTTATGGTTGATCCTTATTATTGCCTAATGCTTCCCTCAATTTGATTGGTTGCATGTATTTCATAAGGATTTGTAATATGACTCCATACTTATCTCTTATAATCAAAGTTATGATTATATCAACCCAAAAATATTTTACATAGAATTTTGTGCCATTATAAACATCTGTGACATAAACTATTCAATTGACATCCAAAGCCTTTGATCCTTGGCATTCACTATGCTCTTAATACTGATACCTGACTCCTAAATAGTTCAACAAACTTTATTTTCTTGGCACCAAAATCACTTGGCACATACTATTTACTCAGATCCCTCTATTGTCTCAACACTTGATTGACTCGACATGCACTAACTACTTGACATATATTAGTGCTTGGCACTAACTATCAAATTACTTAGTATGTACTATCTAAATAATTATGCTCAACATGATTTTATCACTTGCACTCAGCTTACACTTTACTTTGCTAAATACTGACTAAGTATTTTGTCACTACTTTGTCAAAATCAATATGAGATTAACAAAGAACATTTTGAGACATGTTGTATAGTGTGTCCCAATTAAGTGGTTAAGTACACGTGTTGAAAGTCAAAGAGCAGTGAGAGTTATTCAAGAATTACAAAAGATAGTTTGCAAACAAACTTCTTGAGAAGTAGTGTTTGGTGTTTTGATTATATGTCCTAATAGGGATTACATCTAGTTAAGTGTGATTAGATAGAGATAGAAGACAACTTTATGATGATGTCAATGAGTGTGCGAAGTTTGAGGTCACACATGTGAGAAGTTGTAAATACTTTAAGCTGAAAGTATTATGTAATTGATAAAAAATGTAATGTAGCATGTTATCTTAATGAGGTCCTATTGTGATTCTAATTGGGAAATCCTCAAGGAAAAATTAGTAAAATATTTTGAGGACATAGTATAAAGGAAAGTTATTTTCCTTATGATGAAGTGTGTAAGAAAGTTGATCAAGTTTTTGTGAATGTGAAGTATAATCCAAGTAAGTGATCAAAAGGATTACTGTAATATGATTTTTCATATTTGATATTGAGATCTTAGAAGTGTTTGGTCTAGAAAAGACATGATAAGAGGATAAAGCAAGAGTTTGAGTTGCTAAAATTAGTTATATGTCTATTATTCTAAAAGGAATAATACAAAGTCCAATTGGATAGTGCATTCAATGGTCTTTCCCCTGAAGCTATTTGGATAGTGGGCCCTTCTCCCTTCTACAACTCCTAATAGGGTTGGCACAACTCCTAACATGGTTGGAATCTCCTTATAGGAATTCAAAGTATCCTAATAAGGATTAATATGTACTAAATGTATTTCATTCGCTTCTAATAGAGTCCATCCTCTTACAAGAAACTTATAAATTAATACATCATTTTGTGGATACCATTCCCACTGAGGTTTTCCCTTTGATCAAGGTTATCTGTAGTTAACATATCTAATGTTATTGTGTATGAGTATCTTCTTATGATTTCTATTTATATTGACCACATGTTTGAATTTTAATAAGGTTCATAAAAGTAATATTGATCTAATAACTAGTTCACCCCCCTCTTAGTTATCATGGTGGAATTTAATTTCTTCCAATTGGTATTCTAGAAATAGGTCCTTGAAGGAAAAGCTTAATAAATTAAGGAGATATGAGGTGGGTCATTTTAGAAAAGAAAGTCCTAAGGTTGATCGAGTTAATCATGATAGTTGTAAAGAGAAGATGAAGACACATCTACTATGCATGGGTCTAGGAAATTGGATGATTACAAAAAATGGGAAGACCATTGTGGAAGAAATAAAACATGAGGAATATGCTAAAGTTGAAAGATATTTGTTCATGTGTAACACACTTTCCAGAGAAGCATTTTTTTTCAACTCTTCCTAAAATTGAATATAGTTAGGTAAAATCTTTGGGATTAGCTAGTGAAATTTGGAAAGCTTTGGAATATACTTTTAAAGGTGATTAATATGGTGATAGAGTTAGATTGAAAAATTGGATATGTCTATTTCAAGAGGCTAAAATGATGGAAGATGAATCTATGAAGTTATATTGGTAGAATATTAGAAATTATTATAGGAATCAAGGCTTGTGAAGGAACTAAAGAAGAAGAAGAAGAGATCATATGGAAGATATTAAAAAATTTGACACCACCATTCAAGAAGACAACAAAGATGATTGAGTAGGTGATACCTTGTACAAATAATGTTTCCAGAGAGACTCTTCTTGGAAGATTGGAAGTAGTAGAAATAAGTTTGAGACAAGCTAGAGATTTTTCTTAGACTGGAGGTTGCCTTTAGTGCATTGAGTTTTCATCCTTCCTATCAAGGAGTGTAAGAACTTGTGGAGATTACACTATCAATAGTAGATTAAGCATCAAAGAAGATAAAAACATTGAAGAAAGAACCACCTTGCTTGTGAGAAGAGAACTATATGGTAAGAAAATATTTAAATGTTGGACTTGTAATGAATCTAGTCATTATGCTTCTTAGTGTCCTAAGATAGTAAAGAAGTATAAGAATAATTTAAATTCTAGAAATACTAGAGAATATTTTTATGTAAATGATGATGAAAAATTAAATAAAAGAGTCCAGAGTGAAAAGTTATGATGAGTTAGGTTTTATTGTTATAAAATAAGAAAATACCAACAAAGAAGTTAGAGAGGAAAAAGCCCTAGTGTCACAACTTGAGAAGAAAGTTGACTAGATCATAGATAGTAGTTGTTCACATAATATGAATGGTGAAATAAGTAATTTTTTTGAGTTCAATAGTTGTGATGGAGGTATTGTTAGAGTTGGTAACAATGTTGCTTGTCAGATCAAGGGAACACTATCTATTACTTGTGATGGTAAAACTAACATGGATGATGTTTTTTTTTTTGATGGACTTCAACATAATATATTAAGTTTTGGACCATTGGTTGAAAAGGGATATCAAATATAGTTCATAAAAAAGACATGTATCGTCAAAGATAAGAATGATAAGATGATTGGCATTAGCACAAGATCTAGACATAATGTTTTTTAGCCGAATCCTATAGAGATGACATGTTTGGTTGCTAAAGTTGATAAATCTAGTTGTGGCATAAAAGGTTTTGTCATATTAATTTTGATAACATTGTGAAATAAACAAGTATATTTTATGTTAGGGATTCACCTACAATTGTAAAACCTACTAATGTTGTGTGCAAGGAATGTATTATGGCTAAATACAAGAAAAACCCTTTTTCTAGCAAAAAGTTTACTACAATAGTAAAGTTAGAGATTGTTCACACAGATCTAAGTGGTCCTACCAAGACAAGAGAATTCTATGGTAAAAGGTACTTCATGATTATTATTGATGACTTTACTAGGATGATGTGGGTAGAGTTCCTTAGAGAAAAGTCTCAATCATGTGAAAATTTTAAGTTGTTCAAGAATATAGTTGAGAATGAGTCTAGATTAAATATTGAGTATTTGAGATATGATAGAGGTGGAGAGTTTACCCTTAATGAGTTTAATACTTTTTGTGAACTGAATGGTATTAAAAGGAAACTATCAACCCCTAAGATAACTAAGTAGAATGGTATAGCTAAGAGAAGAAACTAGTCCATAATAGAAGCAACTAGAGCTATGATGTTTCAAAATGATGTATCAAAGACATTTTGGAGAGAAGCAATTAATAAAAAAGTGTATACAATGAACAAAGTGCATATAAGATTAGGTACAAAAAAGACTCCCTATGAATTATGGTTTATACATGTATTATCCATGAAGTATTTCATTTTTTTGAAGCAAGTGTTATATCAAGAGAGATGACGACATTGGTAATTTTGATGCAAGAAGTGATGAATGTCTGTTCGTTAGTTATTCATTAAAAATAAAATCTTATAGATGTTTTAATTAGGGGAATAAAACTATTTTTGAGAGCAAGTGTAAAAGTGGATGAGAATTTTGGAGTTCAAGAATGGATACTTGATTATAATTTAGATGGAGAAGTTAATCCTAAGGCTAACCAAGAGAATATTGAGTTATTTTATGAGACTAAAAATGATTTGTAAGATGATATCCAAGTTGTGGAGTAGAGAAAGGAACAAAGATCTGAACCTAGACCATAAGTAAGAGTTCAAATTGTGGAACCAAATAAGACTTTGATAAAGAATCACCCTATTGATTAGATTATTGGAAGAAAATATAGAGGACTTATGACAAGAAATAGAGTACATGAAGAATTATGTAATGATTTCTCAAGTAAAGCCTAAAAGTGTAGATGAGGCATGCAAGGATGATCATTGGATTCAAGCAATAAAGGAAGAACTAGATCATATTGTGAAGAATGAGACATGGGAATTGGTCCCTAGACCTAAGGAAAAAAATGTTATAGGAACTAAATGGGTTTTTAGAAATAAGATAAATGAACAAGGAGAGGTTGTGAGAAGAAAAGCTAGACTAGCATGCAAAGGATATTTATAGCAAGAAGTTATATACTATGAGGAGACATTTGCACCTATTTCCAAAATTGAAGAAGTGGGAATGTTCTTGTCTTATGTAGCTAACAAGAAGTTCAAAGTACATTAGATGGATGTGAAGTCAACATTTATGAATGGAGAACTTGAAGAAGAACTATACATTGAGAAACTTGACAAATTTCCTTTGACCAAACAAAGAGATATGGTATGCAAATTGAAGAAATAATTGTATGGGTTAAAGAAAGAACCTAGAACTTGGTGTGGAAGGTTAGACAAGCATTTGGAAAAATTAGGATTTTCTAAATGTACCACAGATAATAATTTGTATTTGAAAGAAATTGAGAATGGTTTGTTAATTATTGTGATATTTGTGGATGGCATAATCTTTGGAGGTGATGATGAATCAAGTGAAAAAAATTCTTATTAAATGAAGAAAGAATTTGAAATGAGCATGATTGGCGAGATAAAATATTTCTTAGGTTTGTAGATTATGAAAAATAATGAAGGTATTTTAATTTTTTATACTATGTATGTAAATGAATTATTGAAGAGATTTGGTTTATAAATTTTTAAGGTTGTTAGTATACCTATGATAACTAGTCACAGGTTATCTAGCAAAGATGAGACACCTACTATTGAGTAGAAGAAATATAGATCTATAATTTGAGGTTTACAATATCTAACTCACACAAGTTTAGATATAGAAAATATGTTGCAAGATTGATTGGAAGCATTAATGCTGATGATATTCCTATGGGGGAGTATTGTAGATATGTTACTATTATGGCATGTCGCATTCATGACTAAGTTTGTCATTGATGTTGACATAGCAATTTTTTGTGGTATTTGATAGTAGAATAACAGAAAGATCAAGTTAGTCTGAATGACTAGTTGAGTATTCTAACTATCCATAGTTATGGGAGATACTTCTAAGTATCTAGTAAATGCAATTAATATTGGAAGATGAAATGATTAGTTTGGAAGAAGTTATGTATGTTTTGGTGATGTCAATTCTAAGATAGAGTTTACATAGGAATATTTTGGTAAAGTTGTTATATCTCTTAGCACATTTATTATTCTAAGAATCAAGGTTAAGGATATGAAGAGAACATGTTGGCAATAATGTGTCTAATTTTAATCATCATAATATTACGTGTACATAAAGACATTCAAGTTGTAAGGCAAAAGATTAATGTTATCACTAAGTATAATGTGTTCTTAACATGGTCCTATAATGATTAATTGAGAAGGTCAAACAACTAACTCAAGGAATTCCTTTTAGGAATTGGTATAAAGGAAGGATATTTTTCTTTATCATGGATATATGATATGGCATGAAAAGTAATTGTGTAAGTAGTACATGTGCAGAATGTGAAGTTTTGTAGAGTAGAGCAGAAGTGAAGGAAACTTCATTGCCAAGGTTTTTCTTAGTGATCCAAGGTTTGATATTTAGAACTGAGGTTTGTGACCTAGTCTACAAGGTTTGATAGTGATTGGTTTGGTTGAAAAAACAAAGGAAAGAAGAACATAATAGTAAAATACATGTTTGAGTAGTGAGCTCTTCTTGTAGTTGAAATTGCATGTTTAGGTAGTGGGCTTATCTTGCATACATTGTACTACAACTCCTAATAGGGTTGGAACCTTTTAACAAAAATTCAAAGTCTCCTAACAAGGACTCTATGTACTAAATGTTGTATTAGACTCCTAATAGGCTCCATCCTCTAAAAAGGAATATTTATATTAGTACATCATCTTGTGGGCATCATTCCCACTGGGGTTTTGCCTTTGATCAGGGGTTTCCCTAGTTAACATATCTAGTGTAATTGTCTATGTACATCTTATTGTGATTGTTGTTTACTTTGGTTGAATGATTTATTTTGTTTAAAGAAGATAAATATATTAATTATTGGATAACTGATTCACCCTGCTCTCTCAATTATCTTGGTGCACTATTGTTTGTAAAAATTGGTATCAGAGCATCAAGTTCTTGAAGAATAAGTTTGACAATTTTGGTATATTAATGGTGAGATATTTCAAAATTTAGATGGAGGAAATTTTGACACCCAGATGATGGAGCATCTTAGTAAGAGATCAAAATTGTGTACGAAATTGAGCATTGAGTTTCTAGATAGAGGCACAAATAAATATAGATTAAGATCCGAAGAAGACATGGAGATCAAAGAAGGCATTGATTTGCTTATGAAAAGAGAGAAAGAAGGTATGGAAAGATTGGTATATAAAGGTTACTCATAGCAAGAAGTAATATATTATGACAAGACCCATGCTCCAGTGGCTAGAATAGAAGCAGTAAGATTATTCTTAGCCAATGCAGCATAAAAGAAATTCAAAGTGTATCAGATGGATGTCAAGTCAACATTTGTGAATGGAGAACTCGAAGAAGAAGTGTACATTGAGTACCTTGAAATTTATCCTTTTATAGATGATAAGGACATAGTATGTAGATTGAGGAAAGCATTATATGCCTTGAAACAAGCACCCAGAACCTAGTATGCAAGGTTGGGCAAGCATTTGACAAAGCTTGGATATAGAAAAGGTATGGTAGATAGTAATATCTATTGGAAAAAAATTGATGATGGTTTGATGATTTTGGTAATGTTTGTTGATGATATTATATTTGAAGGAAATGATGAAGAAAGTGCAAAGTTTGTAGAAGAGATGAAGACAGAATTTGAAATGAGTATGATAGGAGAGATGAAATACTTTCTAAGATTACAAATTGTATAGAATAAAGGAATATTTATTTCTTTGACTAAGTACTTGAAGGATTTACTGAAAAGGTTTGGTTTGCAAACGTACAAATCTATTAGAACACCTATAGTACCTAGATACAAGTCATTTACAAAGGATGAGACACCTATTGTTGAGGACAAGAAGTATAGATCTATGATTGGATGATTGTAATATTTGACTCACACAAGGCTAGATATAGAAAATGCAATTGGAATTGTTGCAAGATTCCAAGTTGACTCTAGAGAAGCACATTATGCAGTAATTAAATGGATATTTAGATATTTGAAGGGAATATCTAAGTTTGGATTATGGTATGACAAATCTAATGATTTTACTCTAAGTGCTTATATTGATGTTGATTGAGTAGGTAGTATGGATGACAAAAAAAGCACCAGTGGTGGAGCCTCCTTTCTTAGAGGAAGATTGGTTTCTTGGTTAAGCAAGAAGCAAGATTGTACATGACAAAGTATAGAAAAAGAAAAAGATGTTGCAGTAACAAACAATTGTAATTAAGTTGTTTGGATGAAGCATATGCTGAAGGATATAGGATAGAAATCAATGAACATATTGTCATACATTGTAACAACACAAGCATAGTAAATATGTCTAAGAATCTAGTGTTGCATCCAAGGACTAAGCATATTTCTATTAAGTATCACATGTTGAGAGAGAAAGTTGCAAAAAAGGAAATTAGATTGAAGTATGTGAGCACTAAAGAGCAAATTGCAGATATATTCACTAAGCCTCTTCCCAAAGAGACTTTTGAGTATCTATGAAGTATGTGTTGGCATATTCCCCTTTCTACATCAGAGTAGAAGATGCAAAAGTGTGTTTGTCCAGTGTAACAAAGCACTATTGTTGTTTCGACTAAATGCTGATGCTTCCTATATGGGGGAGTATCTATGATGGATAGAGTCATCAAGGACTCTTGTTGGATATTATTTTGAACCATGTCTTTGAACACTTGAGCTAAGTAAGAATTAGTTGTTGCAGAGTTTCATGCAGTAAAGTTAGGTTCTGAAATCTTTAACATTGATGTCAATGGGAGAGAAGTTCGACATGAAAAATAGCATGAAAAAATAACATGTACAACATGACAGTTGGAGAAGTTCTGCATAAGTACATTATGATTAGAAGAAGTACAACATGGAATGATATTTTGATAGAAAGCACATTGAGGTATATCAATCAGGGAGAATAATTGATGAAAAGGATTTGAAAAGAAAGATGAACAATCTTTTTGTTGATATTCTTGGAACTAGATGTTTTTCATCTATGTTGCCATCAATACCAAAGGGGGAGGTTGTTTTAAGATTGATTAGAAGCATGAATGCTGATAATATTCCTATGGGGGAGTATTGTAGATATGTTACTATGATGGTATCTTACATTCATGACTGAGTTTGTCATTGATGTCAACATAGTAGCTAGTATATGAAATTATGGGAGATATTTTTGAGTAGCTAGTATATGAAATTAATATCACAAGAAGAAATGATAAGGCTAGAAGAAGTTATGTAAGTTTTGGTGATGTTTGTTCTAATATAGAGTTTACAAAGGCATTTTTTGGTAAACTTTTTATATCTCATAACATAATTGTTATTCTAAGAATTGAGGTTGAGGATATGAAGAGAACATGTTGGTGATGACATGGATAAGTTTTCTCATCATAATATTGCATGTATGTATAGACATTCAATTTGCAAGGCAGAAGATTAATGTTATCACTAAGTGTAACATATTATTAATGTGGTCCTATAATGATTAATTGAGAAGGTTTAACAATGGACTCAAGGAATTGTTTTGAGGACTCAGTATAAAGGAAGAATATTTTACTTTATCATGAATATATGATATGATATGAAAAGTAATTATGTAAGCAATACAAGTGTAGAATGCAAAGTTGAGAAGAGTAGAGAAGAAGTGAAGGAAACTTCATTGCTAAGGTTTTTCTTAGTGATTTGAGGTTCATGACCTCATCTACAAGGTCTAATAGTGATTGGTTTAGTTGATAAAATAAAGGAAGGTAGAACATAATAGTAAACTACATCTTTGAGCAGTGATCTCTTCTTGTAGTTGAGATTGCATGTTTGGGCAATGTGCTTATCTTGCATACATTGTACTACAACTCCTAGTAGGGTTGGAATATCCTAACAAGGATTAAAAGTCTCCTACTAGGGACTCTATGTACTAAATATTGTAATAAATTTCTAACAGGGTCCATTCTCTAACAAGGAATATTTATATTAGTGCATCATCTTGTGGGCATCATTCCCGCTAGGGTTTTGCCTCTGATCAAGGGTTTCCCTAGTTAACATATCTGGTGTAATTATTTGTGTATGTCTTATTATGGTTTTTGTTTACTTTATTTGAATGGTTAAGCTTTAGTTAGCACCAATTAAAATGATTCAACACCATGATCTTTCAGTTAGTACTCTAGTGCTAGATGTCAAATCTTCTCTTTACTAATAAATAATTGCTCTTCCTAATTAGATATTGTTAGTGTAAATAATTAATTATTATTACACTTTACTTAAGTTTACTTAGGTTAATGCTTTAGTATATTATTTCTTATGTAGATACTTAGGAATATGCATAGACATATGAGTTGTCTTGTTGACAACACATGATTTAGCAACTTATTTGAGCACACAGTGTCTACAACATCTCTTTATGAGATACACCTATGTAAGCTTATCCTCTCATCATCACACAAAATCTTATACTTAATGGAGGATAATCCACTCTTGGTGGATATGTGTTGTGTTTTAATCCTTATCTCGTTGCCAACTCCTAGTCATTCTAGTTGCCTTTATATATAGGCACTTCTAGTGTGTATTCATCTCATATCCAATTATCTCATATCCAATCATCTGATATCTATTCTCATTTTATCATATCTTGTCTCTTTTGTGCTATCTCTCAAGCTTCTAGATCTTGGAATTTCATTCTTTCCTTAGGAAAATTCTTACATGGTATCAAAGCTATACCAAATTCTTACATGGTATCAGAGCCATAGGAGTTTCATTGCATAGCCATTGGAGAGATATTTTTTTTGCAAGTCAAGATTGGAGCTTGTTGGTGCAAATCAAATATTTTCTTATCTATATTCAAAGATATTTCCACCTAATACTAATTGGGGACATCTTTATTTTCTTCTTTGCTTTATGTATAATAGTATGAGTAAGGAATCTTTTGCTCCTCTTAGTAAGGAAAGTAGTCCTCATGATGTTTGGATGTGTCTTTGGGAAGCATATGGAGATCCACAAGTACCTCCATTACTAGAGGACATTCTACCTCCAGTCACTCCAATTGTGGTACCTACAACTCTAGTTGAGATCATACCTCCTGATGCTAATATTGCTTCTACTGACCTAGCTCCAGCCACAAATGCTCTTGATTCAGTGCAGTAGGAAACACTATGTCTTCCTATTTCAACTTCATGGGATGACTTCATTCCAGATATTGCAATGTTGTTTTTGGAGTCTTATATTGAAGATGTGGGAGACATTATTGATGACATCCATCTTCTCTTTGTTGAGGAAAATTCTTCTTCACTTGTTGTGAGAGAACACTCTAACCCTGAACCACTTGATCTTTCTTTTAAGACTAACATGATTGTGGACACTTATTTTTAGAAATTGGAGGAGGACTCTTTTACTTCAAAGGAGACATATTATTCTTTGGAGATTGTATTTTAGTTTCCTTAGACATAATATCTTTTGAGGATGCTTCCTACTAGTTGGGGAGCATTCTCTACTACACCTATGGCACCACTTCTTCCTACAAGGAGGAACATCATTCAATTTTCATTGTGCAATTTCTTCAATTATCGAGGAACTTCTTTCATGGGTGTGCATTCATCATTAAGGGGAGGCTATATTGCTTCTCTTCCCATATCTTCCTATAAGGATGATTCCTTGTCTTTGGAGTTTGATTCACTTTCATGCATGGACATGTTACCTTGTTTGCTACCTTCTTTTGGGAAACCACTAGATTGGTTTGTGGCATCTACATTCATCAAGGATTTTTCAACATATGAGCAAAATTCAGAGGAAAAATCCATAGCATACTACATATGGATTCCTCATCCATCTTCCTATCCACAATGGGAAGTATACTTGCACCTATACTTGGTGTATCTTCTTCCTAGAGGGAGAAATGTTGTTTATATGCATTGGATACTTTTTTGTGTTCATGAAATCCTTCCAAGAGATTATTCAATATGGGGGTGATACCATCATGTATTTTTTCTTATGGGGGAATATATGCTTGTACATGCATGATGTATGGGGGGTCTTGATTACTCCATCCTTGCATGAATCTTTTATTTCTTCATCTCTCTTTTTGGAGGAGGTTTTTCCCATGAGGTTTTCCCTCTTTCTCCATTTTCAGAGAGATTTCATTGCATAGCATTGTATGTAGAGCATTGCATTTGTACATGGGTACCTAACATGGCGTAGTAGTCAAGACCCACATTGCATCTTGCATTTAGCTTTGTGAGCTTAAGTACATTCCCCTAAGTTTCACTTAAGGGGGGTGTTAGTGTAAATAATTAATTATTATTACACTTTACTTAAGTTTACTTAGGTTAATGCTTTAGCATATTAGTTTTCATGTAGACACTTAGGAATATGCATAGAAATATGAGTTGTCTTGTTGACAACCTAGGACTTAGCAACTTATTTGAGCACATGGTTTTTACAACATCTATTTATGAGATACAACTATTTAGGCTTATCCTCTCATAATCACTCAAACTCCTATGCTCAGTGGAGGATAATCCACTATTGGTGGACATGTGTTGAGTTGTAATCCTTATCTCTTTGCCGACTCCTAGTCATTCTAGTTTCCTTTATATATAGGTACTTCTAGTGTTTATTCATCTCATATCCAATTATCTCATATCTTGTCTCTCTTGTGCTATCTCTTGAGCTTCTAGATCTTGGAATTTCATTATTTCCTTAGGAAAATTCTTACATGGTATTAGAGCTGTACCAAATTCTTACAGACATGTCTCCTCTACCCCCTCTCTACTTTCCTCTATTCTCTCTAACATATTATGAAATTTAGATCATTTTTACAACCTACATAGCCACCATGAATGCTCTCTCTACACTTAGCATTCATCTCCTTCCATGCACTACAAACTCTTTAGGGTTTTCCTCCTTAAGTAAACATAGGTGGACTAGGGTTAGTTAAAAATCAATGGCTGAGCTTGATCCATATTTCTACTTAGAGCATCCCTAAATTTTATTGGTTGCATGTACTACATAGATATTCATAATATACCTCCATACTTATCTTTTAGAGTCATAAAACAATTATTATGTCAGCCCAAAAATGGTTTACATAGAATTTTGTGCAATTACAAACAACTATGTCCAAAACTATTCACTCATCATCTAAAGGCTCTGATGCTTGGCCATCACTACATTCTCAATGTTGTAACTTGGCTTATGAATGGATTGACATACACTATTTACTTGACTCTTGAATCACATGGCATCTATAGTCTTCTGATCTCATGAGTGACTCAACACATACTACGTATACTACTCAACATGTATTGTTTGACAACTAATGCTTGACATGCATTGATCACTTAGATCACAATGATTGCTCAACTTGCTCTGATCACTAAGCTTGCACTAAAATAATGATAGATAATGACTAAGTATTTTGTAACTGCCTTGTCAAAACCAATCTAAGATTAACAATCTTCCCCTTTGACATGAGTGGCAAAAACACATTGTCATGCATGTAAAATCCTTATTATGAGCATAACTTAGACAATATGTATACATTAATCAGCTCTAATACAATTTTTCAAAACTCTAAAATTTTGCAAAATGAATGACTAACTGTCATGCTATATTTTTCCATTATGAATAATCTCCCCCTGAGTAAATGATTCCTTTATGTATTTGAATCTAATACTTCTACTGAGTATATTTGCTATTCCTTGTTTCTACCTTATTACTTCCCCTTACTCAAAACTTTAGTATTCTCATAACTCATTTCCCCCTTTTTGACACATATGTCATGGGTGGTACACTAATAGTGTATTTATCCTAAAATGATTTATGGATCTCCATTATAATTTTCAACACTACATCCCAATTGTTGCATGTTTTTGATAAGATAAATAGGTTTTAAGGGATCCTGAAACCCATAAGTTTTACAAAAAACATGGCTGATAATAAGCAAAAGAAGCCCAGCCAAAACAGAGGTCCAACAGTTGAAAAAAAGCCTGAAGGCCTAGGCCATAACAAAGGCCCACAGAAAGGCCAGAAAATAAACAAACTAAAATAGACTACAAAAAGCCTATCCAAAAGCCAAAAGCTAGAAAGACGAAAATTCAAAAGACAAGAAAACTAGTCTTCAGTAATCTTCTCCATTTCCTACATAGTCTGAGCTGCCTCGACTATCTTTTGTTGCTCCTTAGCCATATGATCCTGAACCTTCTCCATGCCCTGATCCATACTAGAGAATGTACTGGTAGTGGCCTAATCATCATCCGGCCTGGCCTTCTCCCTATTCTGTCCTCCCTCCTCCACCAGGAAGCCCCTGTCCTTAAGTTTACTAGCTAGGGATTAGATGTTGTCATTCATCAAACTCAAGAGAGAAATCATTTGACTTGCCAAGTTGTGGTTGTAGTTTTCAAGATTTCTAATTCTCCTTTTATTTAAGCTTTCTCTGTTATCGTGGTCCTCTTGGCTATCAATACCAATATTTTTCTTATTACTTTCCATTTGAAATACCTTTTCTCTAACTTCCTCCAGCTCATGGAAGAGCCATTTGATTGATCTGAAGTTGTCAATCATACTACTATAGGCATTATTCAGAAGGTTCATTAAAGTCTCCCTTGCATTGTCTGAAATGGCCAGGATAGCTGGGTCTATGAGCTCATTGAGCCTAGGCTCCTCCAGATTGTCCACTAGGATCTGAGGGTTCATAACTTCCCTAAAAATCCCCATAGTAGCATTCCTCACATTGAAATTTTTTGAGGCCTTTCTTCTATTATTGACCTACACTTCCCCCTCGTTCTCACCAGTGATGACATTCACTTTTTCCTTTGAAGGAGGCTGAGACTAGACAGGGGAGAGGGGAAGAGGAATAGCATCCATCCTCTAATTTCTAGTCTCCTCAACTCTCGGTACCTCCCTCTTTCATTTTTTCCCAGGTTTCTCCTCTTCTAACTCCTCCTCCGACTCATTGTCAAAATCTTCCGTATCCATTTCCATTTTTTCCCAAGTTTCTCCTCTTCCAACTCCTCCTTCGACTCATTGTCAGAATCTTTTGTATCCAATTGTTGCATGTTACCTCTAGAGATTGATATTGAATATCTAGTTGAGTAGTAAGGTCAACTAAGCCATCATGAGTCAAAAGTTGGTTATCTTTCTTCATCAATATCTCAGCAAAGGCTAGTTCCTTATGTAACACTTCCATGTGTGGGGTCAACATAGATTGAATACTTATCAAGGTAGCTCAAATGTTTGCATCATTTTCTTTCATCTCGACAAGCGTACCTTGTGTGGACAATAATATCTAAAAATGAGCTTGGCTTTGACCAAGAGATATCTTAAGAGTAGTATCTATAGTTTGCAAATCTCCTTGTAGTTGTTCAATAGCCCTCTAAATTTCCTATATGAAAAGAATCACATCATATAGCTTGGTGTGGAGACAGAAAATTTTCTCTAACACCTTCTTCACATTCTCCATTTTGGTTGTTAAATCAACCTGTCTTAGTAATAATAGCGCTATATATCTTATCTAGTACCTTTGTGTGAAATTTCCTTTCAAATATTTCTAAAGGTTTAACATTTGAGTCTAGGTCTTCATTCTTTATTTTTTTAACAATATTGACAAGTTGCTCAATTATGGGCTTGTCTTCATTCATCCCAGGGACACTAAAAGAATCATAAAATATGTATTTTATCTCCTACAAAGATTTCTTTTATTTATATTCCCTTCTCATCATTTCTTGTGTCTTCTTTCTCTACAGACATTCCTGTAGAATGCTCATCTCTTCAATTGTGATGGTTTCCAGATCAAACTTGGGCAACTCAATCACCTTATCTAAACTAACATCTCCAAAAGATGTATCATATGTGCTCCTTGATATACTTTCACTTGGCCTTGATATTTGCAAATGTGTAACATGTGTGCTCAAACTCTGAAGAGCTTGACTAATGGGAGGAGTAACAAAAAATTGTAGGATAACTAGAGTCTATATGACAATTTGTTCTTCTATTGTAGTAGTCACCTGCAACTCTTCAGGCTTATCATCTTTATTCTCTTCTTGTTGTGCTTCACCTTGTGTTAGCAGAGTAGGTACAGAACTAGCTTTCTAACCTATGTGAACCTTAGTTCCATCTTTCTCAACAATATTTATAGTTGGTTTACCTAACTATGTAGACTAGGAAATGATGCATCTATCTATTGTGCCTCAACCTCTTTTATCTAAAATGTAACTATAGGCATTACATATTGTGTCTTAGTTGTAACAACTGTCTATTCTAGGTTTGCACTTTGATATTTTTTAAGATCTTGTTGGTCCTTCTCCTTTGCTTTTGTGTATTGAGGGGGAACAAGAGATGTGTCTTTTGGTTTCTCCCCTAGTAATGTAACTTCTACATTTTGAATCTCATCAACTCTCACCAATATGGGTTTTGAGCATAGTTGAGCTACTGTGGTGGAGTCCTTCAATATCTTTTTAAAATCTTCTTCAGTTAAGGGATTGATCTTATAATCTAAATTATTAGGAACATCCTTTCTTTTTAATATCCTATTGACTCACTTTGTCTATATGTGGAGGACTAGTACTTGACACTTGTTCATCTTGAACATTTTTCTTCTCATCATTAGTTGTGGCATTTTCTATTGCTATCTCCTTAGTGCCTTCCACATTACCATCCTTGACTGGAACCTCTTTTGTAGTATCTTTTACCTCTTGTTCACTTTTCTCAGGATCTTGTATTTCTTTCTCACCTTTGTCTTTTATTACTGGAGTGGATAACCCATATATTGATTTTCAAATTGATGTGCTTTTGGTAACCACATCTTCAATATTCTTTATCAAGCTATAGAAAGCACTATATTTTGGGGAACATTTAGTCTTATACTTTTCCATATCTTTAGCAATCTTCCTTTTGTCTAATTATGGCATAACTTGGGCTAAAGTTGATTCCATGATCTATCTTTCAGTTTGCAAGCTATATTGCTATTTTTACTCAATTTGATCATATAGAATCTTGGGTAGGAAGTTGGAAATTTGTAGAAGAATTCATTTAAATGTAGCCATCATGACATATATGGCTTCCTCAACTGTATTTTGATCAAATTTTCCAGAAAAATTATCTAAGCTAGAGGAGGGATTCTAGCTTACCACATTAAATTAATTCATGTTATTTAACTCTATTTTCTCCTCATCGGAATCTAGTTGAGACACTGACTTCTTTCTTAATCTCTTGTAAGTATTCTTATTAGGCTCACTTGACTCTACTATGTTAGGTGTCCTCTTGCCTTTAGGTTTTGCAACTTCATTTGCCTAAATAGTGGTTTCCCTCGTACTTGACCTAGTAGTAGGTACTATAGGATTTTGATGTGGCTTTTTCACAAGCTTCTCAGGTTTCTCCACTATTTGTTCTTTTTCCTTTCTCTACTTGGCCTTTGTATCCTTTGATGCTTCCTCAACATCTTCTCAATCAACACCTTCTACATCTTCTTTTTATCCTCTCCTTGTCCTTGAGTTAATGCTAGTGGGGGTTAGCCTTGTTATTCCTCTTC
Source organism: Cupressus sempervirens (assembly GCA_028749045.1). Lineage (NCBI taxonomy): Eukaryota > Viridiplantae > Streptophyta > Pinopsida > Cupressales > Cupressaceae > Cupressus > Cupressus sempervirens. The sequence goes on from CM053790.1 coordinate 427,325,214, forward strand.
ATCATCATCATCATCTTCTTCTTCTTCTTCATCTCCTTCATAAAATCTTTCCTTCAAATTTTTCACTAGTCTTTTCTTCTTCCTAAGAACAATAGCTATTTTAACCTCTATTGTTATTCTAGATTTGGCTTCCTCATAATTACCAAATGAGGTATTACTCTTGTCAATATCTTCCACTAATAGAGTTGTAATAGTTACATAGGCCTCATCTACATTTGTCTCATATGGCAAGGGCTTTAACCATCTTACTGTAGGTATAACTTCTTGTACATATGTGTAGTTTGCATCCACTAGGAAACAAACATCATCATTATGTTTTTCCACTAAGGATATAGGGATCCTTAACCTCTATTTCATGGATTTCTTGAAATCCTTTAAGTATCTAGTTATTACTAACTCAAATTTATCTCCAAGATATTCTATGAATTCTAAAATCTATTGTGTGATTGGCTTGTTGGTCTTCCCAAAAACTATGCCAAATGTGGGGAAGGTTTTTTTCACATAAAATAATATGCAAACAAGTAAAGAACAAAATTTTCATGATGCACTTTTTCTTTTGTGATTGCCTCCAAGTTTTCTAATAGTTGTTGTAGTTGCAACTTGACAAGGTCATATGAATGGTCCTTCTTTACTATCTTGTAGCCCAAATCAGTGACCATACATGATACATTGCTTAGTCAACTAGACTAAAAGAACTTTTGATCAATCACTTTCACTATAAAGGAAATTAAAGGATTTGAGATTATGTCAATAGACATCCCTCTTTTGCTCCATACTACACCTATATTCTTCCCAATCACCTACTTTACATCACTATGCATGCTATTAGGCCAATCAAGGGTAGGGTACCCTGATACTTGGTTAATGATCCTCTTTGCAAGCTTAACTGGTTCACCTTCTAATCAAATATAGTTATCATGTATGTAGCTTAGAAAAATTCATATCCATCAAGTCTTAAATACTTGAAGAAAATCTAGGGCATGGCTTAGCCCTTTTCATTCAATGATTTTATATTCTTCCCTCAAGACTCCATTATCACATAGTTTGTTGTAGTCATCTCTTATCTCCATGTCACCTAATTCTCCTATCTTTCCCATATAACAATATCTAACATCTTGTATCATCAATACTTTTGGTGGTATCATTGATAATGCACTAGGTGGGTCTCCTTTATATGCTGTCTTAGGAATATCTCAGAAAGGGGTTTCCCTAACATCATTACTAATCAATTGAAGACTGAAAACCTCTTTTCCCTCTTTCCTAACATTTGTAGAAGAGCTAGACACCGTTTCAAATATCTAGGGTTTGCAAAATTTCAAACAACATAACTCAGAAATAGTTAAATACCTTTTGAATCTAATGATTAATGATGAGTAGTAGCTAAATCTAGTTCACAAATACTTAAATGTTCTTTCTCAATTCACCTTTGTGTTCTTTGTGTGCTCTATAAACTCAAGTGAAATTGAAGAAAAAATCAACTATATAACCCTTCATATTCAGTAGTAAATGCTCAGTGCTTAAACATTTGTAAGCTTGGCTATCATGGGACTTTCAACATGTTCGATCAACATTGCAAGCCCAACACTTACTACCATGTCTCTATAACTCAGAAATAACCACTATTCATTTCTTTTCTTAGCAACTATAGTAATGTCTTCCATGCTCAACACCAACATAGAAAATAACAAAACTAAAGATTTCTTCTAGGTTCTAATCAATACATTGCATCTTAATTCATGCATATATAATATTTTCAAATCTTAGATTCTTGAAATTGATGCATAATATAACTTTTGAAATATCGGTGCCATATATACATCTTGATTGCATAGTTGGGGGTGATGTGATCACCTAATCCATTGGATGTAGTGACCTCATTTGAACTTGATGTACTACAATTTTCCTTTTTTCATGTCTTCTTCATATACACCTTTACCTTCTCTATATTAACCTTTTCTTTTCCTTTATTGTTTGCATTACTCAACGGAGGTGACCTAGTTAGATAGTTTTTGCTGATATGACCAATCTTGAGACAACTAAAGCATGTATTCTCACTCAACCATCTATTTTAGTTGTCTCTAAAATTTTTTCTAATGTAATTCTTAGGAACATTTCCATATTCTTGAGAATAGCGACAACTGTATATTGTGTTGTAATCCCAATTGTAGGATTTTCCATTTTGTTGTACCTTTGTCTTCTTTTTTGATGTCCACTTGGAATTAAATATGTATTCATATGCTTTGTTTCCATACCTCTGACAATTATGGAAGCACTCTTCAAATCTTTGAGAGCTCATGGTCTTGGTCCTACATTCATGATCCTAATTTCCTTGCTTGTTGCACTTATGACAATAACCCTTGAATTTATTTTTAGGGTTCTTATTTTTATTTTTTCTCCTACAAATATTTGTTGTATGACCTAGCTTTCCACAATTATGAAAAGTGGGTTTGTAGTTCTTACCATTGTTGTTTTTTTGTTTACCACTCTTAGATGATACTCCTTTTTTAGTACTAGAGTATCCCAATCCAATAGTATCACTATTAGGTCTTGGAGATTTGATTAGTTTCTCAAAGTATTTGATTTCTTCACTAGGTTTTTTGAAACTTTAAAAAAATTCCTTTTCTTCTCTCCTTTAATTTCTCAGTTGATTATTCTATAACTTTAGGGTTGTGTTCTCAATGTCCTTTCCATTCAATTCATAATTTAGAATCATCAAGTGATTCATTATATCCAGTTGCATGTTAACGAGATTTTGCACATTTGATGTCTTCTCTTCCAATCTATTGGTCATTATTATTTTGTCATCCTCAATCATGAATTTGTCCTCCTTGACTTTATTTTTCTGTCTAGTCACCTCACATAGTAATACTGATTGGATTTCTTGTTCTATCTTAAGATTTCTAACCTCTTGAGTTAGGGAATTATTCTTTTCCATCAGATCTACAACTACTGCATCAAACTCACTTGAGTTTCCATTCTCAAATAATCTAGTAATTTCTTCTTCTTGGTAATGAGTTTCATTTATCTAAATAGCCAGTTCCTTTCTTCTTTGTAATGAATGTTGCAGTTCTTCTCTTACTTCATTAAGTTGGTGTAGGGAAAGTTGTACTTCAATCTTCTAGTTCTCAATAGACTTTCCCAACTTGTAGACTTCCATCTTCAATATCTTTCCTCCAAATCTGTAAGATTTTCCTTTCTAGAGAACAAAGATGTGATACCGATTGTTGGAAATAACAGTGGGAAAGTAAACTTTGGGGAGTGTGCAAATCATACTTCAAAACTTTAACCATAAATTATTCAGCACACATCCATCTCATAATTTAGCATGTAAAATGAAATAGCTAACTACACATGTTTATCCATATCATGAAACAAATAACACATGACACAATAAATGTTTTACCCAGAAACCCTCCAACAAGAAGGTAAAAGTAGGGTGGGGATGACAGCCACAAATGTTCACTGCTGCAATTGTAAAGTGTAGCCAATTATGGTTACAATGAGTTTGACCATAAACTATGATATAAGCTATGAGGGATCTACCCTATTAAAGGCTTACAAATTCTATTAGATCTTACTCTGCTAAAGGGTTTCAACACCCTACTAAAAGTGTGTCTTGTTAGAGGACTTAAAACTACAATAAAGCAAGAAATTTGTTAAGAGATTTACACAAGTCTGTTAAGACTACTCTGTTAGGATATTTTCTCTATATCACTTATTAAAATGATTCAACATCATGATCCTTCAGCTAGCACTCTATTGCTAGATATCAGATCTTCTCTTTACTGATAAATTCTTGATCCTTCTGATCAAATATGTCTCCTCTATCCTCTCTCTACTTTCCTCTATTCTTTCTAATTGATTGTACAATTTAGATCATTTTCACAACCTTCATAGTCACCATTAATGCTCTCTCTATACTTAGCATTCATCTCCTTCTATGTGTTATAAACTCTATAGGGTTTTCCTCCTTAAGTTAACATAGGTGGACTACTGTTAGGTAAAAATCAATGGCTAAGGTTGATCCATATTTCCACTTAAAGAATCCCTAAATTTGATTGGTTGCAAGTACTACATGGGGATTCATAATATACCTCCATATATTATTGGTTGCATGTATTGCATCTTCTATAATCCTAAAACAATCATTATGTTGGCCTAAAAATGGTTTACATAGAAGTTTGTGCCATTGCAAATAACTATGTCAAAAATAGCTCACTCGACATCTAAAGGCTCTAATACTCGACCATCAATACATTTTCAATGTTATAACTAGGCTTCTAAATGGCTCAACATACATTGTTTACTTAGTTCCTAAATCACTCAGCATGTATTTTCTTCTTGGATAATGAGTGACTCATAACATACTAGGTATATTTCTTGGCATGTATTATCTAAAAACTAATGCTTGACATGCTTTGATCACTCAACTCACACTAATTTCTTGGCTCACTATGATCACTCAACTTGCACTAAAATACTGATAGATAATGACTAAGTATTTTGTCACTTGTTAAAACAAGTATGAGATTAACAATGGATTGAGCAGGAAGTATGGATTATAGAAAGAGTACAACTTGAAGAGCATTTCTCTTTGTAGAAAGATCGGTTTCTTGGCTAAGTAAGAAAAATGATTATATATTATAGAGTACATTAGAAGTAGAGTATGTAGCAACAAAAAATAATTTCAATGAGATCATATGGATGAAATGAGTTCTGAAGGATATCAGGATAGATTTTTCAGAACCTTTCATCATACATTGTGATAATGCAATTATAATGAGTATTTCTAAGAATCTTATGTTATATTCTAAGACAAAGTACTTATCTATTAAGTATCATTTTTTGAGAGAGAAATTTGTAGATAAAGAGATTAGACTGGAGTATGTTAGTATAAAGGGGAATATTGTAGATATATTTAAAATTCATTTTCCTAAAGATAAATTTGAGTATTTGCAAGGTATGCTTGGGATTATGCCCCTACTTTAGAGTAGATGTTGTAGAGATTGCATTATTCTAGTGGTACAGAGCACTATTGTTTATCTAGACTAAATGATGATGCTTCCTTTATGGGAGAGTATTTAGGATTGAGAACAAACATGAAGGACTCTTAGTAGATGGTATTGAAAAGTATATTTGGACACTTGATTTGGTTGGAGAAATTAAGCATCACATTAACATGATGATTCCTTTTTCATTGATGTCAATAAGAGAGAATGAGTGCATGAAAAATATCTCCTATAAATAGGGGAGAAGTGAGTTCATGCGAAAAACATCTCCTTTGATTGGGGGAAAATTATGAAGAAAAATTTGATGTCAATAAGGGAGAGAGAGACATGTCAATAGGGGCACAATAACACTAATGAAGAGTTGTTCCTAGTAATTTGAGATTTGATTGATAAAAATGATTTGAAAAGATGAGAGCAAAAACAACAACAATATGTTTGATATTATTTGAACTTCGATGTTTTTCATCTATGTTTCCATCAATACCAAAGGGGGATATTGTTACCATGAATGATGATGATATTCCTATGGGGGAGTATCCTAGCATTGCCAAAATATTGGAGAGATTGATAACATGACTGTGTGTTGCATTGATGACTATGTTTGTCATTGATGTCAATATATTGTGATGATTGGAAGAGTACCAAAAAGATATCAAGATCATATAGATTTAGTATTGAAGATAAGGTCAAGTGCAGTTGGGGACATGTTCTACAATGTGTCCCAATTTTGTGGTTAAGTGTGCATGCCAAAACTTGAAGACTAGTGAGAGTTATTCAAGAATTACAAAAGATAGTTTGCATATAGAGTTCCTTAGAAGTGGTTTTTGGTGTTCGGAATATATGTCCTAATAGGGACAGAATATGATTAATTGTGGTTAAATAAATATAGAAGAAAACTTGATAGTGATGTTAGGGAGTGCATGAAGCCTAAGATCACATGTGTGAGAAGCTATAAATACTATGAGGTGACAATATTATGTAATTGTGAAAAGATATGATGTAGCATGTTATCTTAGTGAGGTCCTATTGTAATTGTTATTGGGAAAGCCTTAAGGCCAATTCAATGAATTATTTTGAGGACTTGGTATAAAGGAATATTATTTTCCTTTTAATGAAGTGTGTAAGAAAGTTGATCAAGTGTTTTGTGAATGCAAAGTGTAATGTGAGTAAGTGATCAAAGGGATTGTTGTGATGTGAGTTTATGAATTTGATATTAAGATCTAAGAAGTATTTCATGTGGAAAATGCATGGTAAGAGGATAGAGAAAGAGGTTGAGTTTCTGAGATTAGTTATATATATATAGTTCTAAAAGGAATAATATAGAGGCCAGTTGGGCAGTGAATTTGATGGTCTTTTCCCTGAAGCTATTTAGATAGTGGGTCCTTCATTCTATAACTCCTACAATGGTTGGCACAACTCATAACAGGGTTGTAATCTCCTCATATGGATTCAGAGTCTCCTACCATGAACTAATATACATTGAATGTATTCCATTGGCTCTTAACAGAGTCCATCCTCTTATAAGGAACTCATATATTAGTACATCATTTTGTAGGTACTATCCCCACCAGGTTTTTCCCTCTGATTAATGATTTCCCTAGTTAACATATATGGTGTTATTGTGTATGTGTATATTCTTATGGGAAATGTTTATATTGATCACATGTTTGAACTTTAATAAGGTTGATAAAATTAATTTTTGATAACTAATTCACCCCCCTATCTCAATTATATTGGTTGACTTTACTTTCTAACACTATCACATAATAACCATGTTTCTCTTGATTTTTGTTTCTATTGAGATGTCATTTTGCACAATGCTAATGATAGGAATCCTTTCAAACTCCTCTCTTGAAAAGTTAATCAATGATCAACTCCACGGTTCCAAGAAATCTTGTGACCTACTAAAATCTACTCAATTAAAGATAAATGTGTTTGTTCATAAGGAGGGATTTTTTGGTCCAACCAAATTTGATAAGATCTCTAGCCTACACTTTTGAAAGTAACCATAAAAGAGATATATTTTAGGTATATTTCAATTTTATAATGAATGCAATCTATCAATGAAACTATATGAATTCCTAATTTAACTTAGTGTTAGCAAAGAAAATAAGAAAGATAAGGTAATGAGAGATTAAACAAAATAACTTGAAAGGGAAATTCCTAACGAACATAAATGACAATAAAAACACATCTATGAGTTAAATCATCAAAAACCAATGAAAATAAGAGAAACACTTCCTCAATTCCACTAATCCAATCATCGATGGGAACTTAGTAAAAATTGAAAGATGTTTCACTTATCATCGAATCACAAGGCCATAGAAAGTGTGCTCATGTGAAACAAGAAGCTATGCAAGAACTAAAAGGTGATCTGTTCTCCAACTCAATACATTAGCAAAATTTGTCAACATGCAGAAAACACAAGAACTAAAAGATCGCACAATAAAATCAATACAACAAAACCATTGGCTCCATTATAATTCATGAACAAGAATTCACAAAAATAATAGACTCTGGCAAGAATAACTGCACTTGAAATGAGAGCACCAATAGCATATATTATTGCATCACAATAATGGCCAGGAGTACATATTATATCCTTTTATTTATAAGAAAATATCTCCTCAATTTGTGTTGAGAGTGAGAGATCTCTTAATGAAAACATATGCTACTAAACTAATGAAATAAATGTAATTATATACAAACTGACTCTCCAATTAGTGCTAATTATGACTCCACCCTTGTTTATATCGATTAATTGGTACATGAACCTTTACATGACTTAAAACAATAAAAGAAGGAGATAAGAAGAAGGAAGCTACAAGACAATCTAAGAGTCATTGGAAATTCTAAAAATGGAAGCTTAACCTTCTCTAAGTGTTTCTGGGAGCTGAACTATCATCAATATTTGTTTTTGGTGCATGGAATACTCTAAATTAGGAACTGATAGTTTACTTATGGCTCATTGTCTTCTTCAAAATTGTAGGTGCACCTCTATGAAAAGCACACTTTGTGCACCTACACACCTTGCACACATTGATGACAAGTTCAAAAAATACAAAAATTTTCCCCAAGTGTCAAAATCAAATTTCTAGCTTCTAGATTTTCTTCCCCTTTATACCAAAATGATATTTGGATGCTTTCTCTTAAGTTTCTCTATAATCTCCATCACTTGGATAACATCTCGAAAATCCAAAGCTTCATACTTATCCTCTAATACTAGTTACTAATTGCCGCAAAATCCTTAAGTTTACTATCAATCTCTAATAATACCACTTCAGTCTTAAATGCTTGTCTGATATCTTCATCTAATGAAGCATCTTCAAAGGGTTTTTCGAACTGTTAGACTACTAATTGCATTGAAATGAGTTTGGCTTTTCACTCATCTTCAAAACTATCAAGGTAGGCATTGATGTAATACTTCTTTGCCTCCAAAATATTCTCTTGAGTTTCATCTTTCAATTTCTATATCCCTTCATGTAATTTCTCCATTACTTTATTGCTTGCATCTATCTTCTCAATCCAATCCTCTAATTTATCAAGCTCTTCCACTTAGTACACCTCCATGAGCATATGATACCTCTAACCTTTTATTGATTGAAGTTCTTGAAGGTCTTTTTCATATGTATGTACCTCATCCATTAGCCCAAATATTGGTTCAATATAAATACTAGTTTATCCATACTAGACTAAATATGGTGCAATAGGTTCAAATTAGCATATATACTCTGTACACCTTTATCATCAAAATTGTCATGCCATTTCTAGCATGCACCCAAAAATACATCTATTTGTACACTCCCCTTTTCTCTCCTCTCTAATGTTGTAGCAAGAGTTATTTCTAGATTATCCAAGTCTATAGGGCCCACTACTTCATGTAAATAACCTCTCATAAGCTTTTTTTGTTTTCTCAACATCATCAAGTTGGACTCCTCTTGGTACATATGTCTAAACACCTCCTTTATACCTATAGTGATTAACAATTTAGTCATTTCTATGGTGGGTCTTCCTAATAGGACCTCCTTTATATGAGAAAGAAAGTCCTAGTCTTCATTCTTCATTATAAAGGCCAATGGTCACAAATCATTTGTAGGTGGCTCAAGCTTCTTGATAGATTTGAATAACTCTTTAATTCCCTCATCTACAGTTACATTTAACTACCTCTTTTGTCGAACCATAACCTCCATCTTCATCCAAGCTAATATAGTGCCCATTGGAGACATGTATTTAGCTAAATATGGGGTTTTTACTATAGGATGCTTGCCCTTATCACTCCTTTCTGGCATCCTCTCCTTTTGAGAAAGAACTATACTTGGGCTCTCTATGTCTACTGTAGCCAAGGTCCTAACCTCTATAAAATGAGGAGTTTGTAGAGGCTCTTCTAGTAGTTGACCCTCCTTTGATACTTCATTGGTTGTCATTTGTTTAGGCTCTTCCTCCTCTACCACCTATACTTCTATTTGTATGATAGAAGGAAGTGGGGTGATTGAACCTTTTTCCAAAAATGATAGATCCTAAGATGGCAGGAGTGGAGAGCCTAGAGGTCCTTGAGGTAGATGTGGCAATTGATTCCAATCCTCTCCTAAGGGTTGGCTCATAGGAGTGTCCCATATTTTTTCACCCACCATCTCAGTTCCTACTGGCATAAATTTGAAATAAAAAATGTTAAAGACATTTATTTCTTTCCCCTCCTTGTCTTCAATCCACTGTTGTTGCTCATCTTCTAAAGTTGTAACCTAAATAGGTTCCTTGGGAATAGATGGTGGCATCATGGTGGATATTCTTCTCCTCTCTTCTTCCATAGCCCTAGCTGAGTAAGTCCTCTAACAAAGGGAACATTATCCATCTATTTGTCCTCTTCATTTTCTACATCAGCTTCAAGGATGGTTTTTGGAACCTGTGGAGGAGGAGTATTCTTTTTCTTCAGTTTTGTTGTATGTGTCCTTCCCACAATGGACTCAATCCTAGCCTTCTTAGGAGCTTAGGGGGTAGCTTATTCGTCTTGACCAATTGGTGACACCCTTTATTCTTCCTCTTCCAATTCTTGTTCCTCTCCTAGAGGAGATGCTCAATCTCTTGGACTTGAGTTGGTTTCTCATCTTGAGGCTCTAGTTGTATTAGATCTTTCTATAGTTGTTGAGGTGGCTGAGCTTGATCTATTTCTTCACTACCCTTTGTCACTTTCTTCCTTTTATTCTTTCCCTTATCCACCCTAAATTACTCAACCTCCCTCTCATGTTGATGCACCATTTTTGGCCTGACTGGGGATTAAGCAAGGAAGATTGGTACAATAACTTTTGCACCTTTACCCTTAACTCAGTGTGTTGTGGCTTGAAAAGTAACAATCTAAGGAATTCAGTCAACATTCAAGGGTTTCTTGATCCATTCCCTCATTACATAGATTATATGTCTAGCCCTATTGTTGATATTTGTATTCTCATCCCTATCAATCTCTGCATTCAAGATTGGCATGTCTTAGATTTTGTTATGGTTGTATAAGGGATCCAAGACATCCTCAATATCTTTCGAGATAGCCTTAAGTGGAATCTTCATTTTTAAGGCCTTTTCTACTAGATATAGAGTTATCCTATATTAATCCCTTACTCAGATGCCATAATCATCTATTGTATTCATCCAATGGTCCTCTATAGTATCTTCATTCACAAACTACTTCCTTGCTAGATGATAGACCATCCAAATATTACAAAAGTACATGGGCAAGGGGAATTGTACTCTTCCAAGGGATATTGATCCCATTTTGAATCAAAGGCCATAATATATTTTTTCTATTTGACCTCAAATGCACCTATAGTAATAGGCCATACCCATGTCTTCTTATGCTACTTTCTCACTATCATATGCAGATGTGAGTTTCCTAAAAATCTCCAATAAGATGAGCCTATTCAATTGATATCTTGGGAGTTTCTTTAGATTTACCACAGTACCAACTACCCTTAGGTAAGTGAATATTTTGAACTAGATGTAGTAGGCACTAATCTCTATGACCCTTACTATTATCTATATTGACATCCTTTTAGCATAATCACCCTCTATAAAACTGATGATTGTAAATATAAAAGAATCACTCACTATTTAGTATTCCTTACTCTAGTATGAGAGTTTCTTCTTCACTAGCCAAGGATATACTACAGTGTTAGGCATTGTATCTTGCATGCTCTCCTTCTTGTAAAGTCTTGGGTATTTGGTCATTCTAGCTGCCAGTAAATACACCATGTACGATATCATATAGAATCTTGGATTGCTTTTATAGCTATGATTTGTCCATGCAAATTATCATTGAGGATAGTAGCCCAATCTATTGGCATTTTAGTCATCTTCATGATTTCTATAGAATGGATCATCAATATATTAAGATGGCTAGTTGTTGGTAAGGCCATGACTCTACTCGAAAGCACAATAGCATATCTGATGTCATCCTTCATATACCCTCAAGTCATGTCTACCATTCTGGCTATGCATCCCACAAGTGTTCTATCAATCAAAAATGATGATTGTATGATCTCTTTGGCTTCCTTTTCATTCTCTTGATACCATCTTTCTACCCAATCATAGGTTTTATTAACATACTACATCAACTCTCAGGAGATGGACTACTTTCTCAATATTGCTAGGTCTAAGGTTTGGGACTATCTCCCCTATAATGCTCTTGAAAACCTTCTCTTTAGGTATATAGTTCTTTGTCAATGCCATGATAAGTTAAGAAGATTGTACGAATGTGGGATATGATGTTCCATTCACTAACCCTGATCAAATAAGTCCTGACATGATTGTAGATCTTTCTTTAGGCTTGTTGCAAATTATGAGGAAAGCATTCCAATCAATGTGACCATGATTGGTGTCTCTAAACTTAGAGTGTCCATCTTGGAAATGAGATTTCTTTGGTATACCTTGAAATTTGAACACTACAGGCTTTGGAGTAGTCTTTTCTATGAGTGAGGTTAATGAGGATGCCATTTTATCTACACAAGAGAAAAATGTTATTTTGAAAAGTTAAATATCTAACCCAAAACAAAACCCTAATTGTAAGAAAACCTAACCCAAAACACCAATAGTTAAAAAACTAGCTTCAATCCCAACTTTTAAACCCTAATATGCAAAATAACGCACTGTGCACACCCTTACAAGTGCACTACCTATGCAAAATAGCCTTAATTGGACTATTTTAGTGCATTTACACACGTACCCACCCTAGTGAGCTACACACATGCCCCTATGCACAACTCTGCACATGCACTTAGTGTAAGTGCAATGTGGGAGGGGATTACTTTAATGCTTTATTTTTAATGTGTGAAGGGTGCACATGTACACACCCTTATGCTCTATGTGCAAAGGGGAAATTAGTGTAAAAAGGGTTTGCATGTGCGCACCTTGGGGAGGTGTGCACATGCACATCTTTCCTTGGTGCTATAGTTAAGTTCTTTTAGTTTCTTTTTTAAGGTTTTTAATGTGAGAAAAGGTGTGCACATGCACATCTTGAATAAGTGTTCTTGCACACACCTTTGGTGACTTAGGTTTTATGTTTGTGCATGAAAATTTATTGCACATTGAAGGGTGTGAGGGTGCAGGAAAGCAGACCACATGGAGAGAAGTGAGGAGGGCGAGGGGGGGGGGGGCGTTCCCAAGCTCTTATATGCTCAGGTTGTTGTGCACCCTTTGGAGTTGCATAGATAGTCCAAAGGAAAATGGTGTGCACATTTGTATTTAGTGAACCTGTGCACCTAGGCTATGTGTGCATCATTAGCACTCATTTGCACTAAATAAACTCATTTTCTCCTATTTTTTCTTAGTTTATGACACCTCAAACATCTTAGTTAGAGACAAAGGATGGATCCAAACTCTAGATGGAGTTCCAAAATGACCTAGGCCCTGGACTAGGGGTCTAGGAGACACAAACTTACTAGGGGGTCCCTATGTCTAGGAGAAATAGGGTGTGTGTTGTAAAAACACAACAAATAGGCCCCAAAAAAGGGTAAGAAATAATAAAGGCATTTCTTTATCAGTGAGAATTATTCTAACATGTGTCAAATAACAACTAAATCCCAAACACTTCAAATAGCTTTCAAGTTCATTGATAGTCATAAATTCAAAATCTTGAATCTTCAAGCTCAATGTGTGCACAATGTATTCATTTCCTTTGATGTTTCAAGGTGAAAATGATCATGAGCTTCTAATAACTTGGAAGCAATCCTTCATTCCATTAGTTCATTCATTAAGAATCCTCATAGATCTTGTGTATCAATCACTACTTGACCAAATGAGAGAATCTAATTTCAAGGCTCTTAACAAGTTGTAATCTTTTGGATTCTACTTCACAGATCTCTCATGTCTCCACATGATTCTTCCATGAAGTGATTTGTATAGATATGGGATATCCATTTTGGAGTAAATATCCCTACTATTAGATTACCTTTCTCAACCTATTTGGAATCTTTCATTCTTAACACCACCTTTGCTTTTTTGTTTTCTTTCTATAGCTTGACCATGCTTAGACTGTGTGGCCTAGGCATTGGTGTCATTTTTCATATTCTTTCCTTATTTTGATAACATCTGCATTCCTCTTTTAAGAACTTTTAGAAACTCCCATGCCAAGCAATGACCTTAAAAATCCTTTGAAAAAAGCTTTTGGCTAAACCAACAAGTTTTGGATTATCCCTTGCTACCATCAACCTCGATTTGAAAACACCAAGATGGACAATTTTTAAATTTGCAAAGTATTGACAATTGTTAATCTAGAATTCTGATTTCAAGATTGAATGTCCTCTACTATTGTAAGCAATGTTTGTTCTCTAGTTGGTACAAGAAACAAAATCATCAAAATGCTTTGAAAAAGAAAGACCTCTTCTCAAAAGTTGAAACTAGAAAGAGTGGTTTATGAAATGTGTCAAAATATAATCTTGATTGCACCTAACCCTCAAACTAACAAAACTTTGAAAGAAAACACACAACTAAAATTAAACAGATAACTAAAAGTAAACACACTTGTAGGAAAGTAAACACACTTGCAGAAAGTAAACACACTTGTAGAAGTTAAATTTTATTTTATTTTTATTTTTATTTTAAAATGTTTTATGCTTTTAGGTTTCAAAGTAATGTTTCATGAACTACCCATTGACTAGAAATGGTACCAATTCCACTTGTAAGGAAATCAGCCTAAAAGTATTTTCTCCAAGAATTTTCATGATTTGATAAAGGCCAATCCACAAGTATTGAAACTTAGTTTGGCTTTCCAAATTTTCATGTGCCTTGTCCCATAGAGGAACAAGGTGAGATATTCTCAAATACTTTATTGTGGCCCACTTGTCGAACCATCTTTTAATGACAGTCTGATGTTTTTCTATATGCTCTAAAGAAGTTGTCCTTTTCTCATCCATTTCCAAGATATTCATTAATCTAATTCAAACCATGTTAGTATATTCAATGTACCTACTCATAAATTTCAAAACAAGAATCTTGAGGTTAAGTGGGAACAATGACACTTGGCTATAGATGAGGAGATATGGGGATGTCCCGAAAGAATTTTTGACCCTAGATCTATCCATAAAGCATATTTTAGTTGGTTGTGCTAGTCTTTAGGATTTTCCTTTAGCAAATACTTTATCACTATGATCAAGTTCTTATTTGTGGACTCAATTACACCATTCCCTTGGGGATAGTAATTTGAAGAGAACTTGATTATGATTTGATTGTCCAACACCCACTAGGTAAGGAATATCGACAGAAAGGCTGATCCATATTCACAAATTAGGAAGAGTGCCATCCCAAATCTAGTAACAATATGTTCTTCCAAGATATCAATAACCACTTTGGCAGTGCAGTTTCTGAAAGTTTTAGCTTTCATTCAATGTGTGCAATAGTTGGTAGCTATGAGAATGAATGTATGTCTTGTTGATGATGGTGGGTTTGCTAGACCAATAAAGTCCATTCCACACTTTGCAAAAGGTCCTACCTTAAACACTGGTTGTAATGGCATCTATAGACTCTTAAAATCATCCCAAATGCTATGTTAATTTATTTAATATTTCCTTTGACATTATAATTGGTTATTTATTAATTAAATATATTTTCCATATTCTTCTACTTATTTAATTAAATAGGTTCACTTCCCTAATGTATTTAAATTTAGTTTAAATGTATCCCCTCTAAAGTATTAAATTTATTTAATGCATAGTGCTCCATAAATCCTCTTTTAAATAAATCCCAATTGATTTAATTCCCTCTAGTTTATTAAATTTTTTTATCTTGTGATTAAGTTAAAATCCTATTTAATTTAATCCTAATACCATCCTAAAACCTAGTCTACCGCCTATCACTCTCATCCTTCTAAGCCTAACCACTAGTTAATCCCACTTAATTATTCTAAACACCTTCCTAAGCACCTTTTAGTCCCTAAGTGTTTGCTCACACATGTGAGAAACTCAAAATCCAAGAAATCCTTCCTTTTATTATTTTATCCAAAAAATCTTACACTCTTACACAATTGTCCCCCTTTACTTTCTCCAAGGTTGCTCACACATGTGTGAGCAAACCTTGACCCATCTCTATCACCAAAAACATTTATGTTGACCTTTACATAGCTTGTCTCCTTAGCCCATGTTTCTCCCTTGTGACACTTATGTGGATGCCATGTAGATGCCACCTCCCCAACGCCTCTCTCAAGCCTATAAATATAGCCCTTGTCTCAAGAGTTTCTCATCCCATCCATTTGCATTGTTATCATGCTAGTATAGTGTTAGAGTTTTTAGAGATTTGCATGGTTAGAACTAACCCTTGGTAGTAGATTGTATTGTTTCAATTTCTAGATTTTACATAGTTTCATGGCCGCATAAAATGATTAGGTTTCTTTCTTCATTGCATCTCATCTCCATTCACATCCATGGAATCCTTTGAGGTTAACCTATTCATAGACATTTCTTGAAGGTATTTCACATACCTCTTAACATATTTTTCATACATGCATTCTTGCATTCATTCAAACTATTTAAAAGGATTCATCCATAGTTGTGTTTGAGGTGAGCACATCCATATCCTTCATCTCAAGAACACCAAAAAGGCCTCTTATGGGCACCCTTGTTGAGCTACTTTGAGGTTACATGAGCAATTTTCTTTTTGGTTGCATTAAGTTTTAAAATTGATAAGTAAGAGATAATAGAATTAGTTGTAATCCAATCTTATTTGAATCTTTTATATGCACATGCTACTAATGATTACTTTTCTGCACATGCTTCCAACAAGTTAGTTTTTCTTGCACACAACATCATCAGATGTCTCTCTCTGTTAGCACTAGTCTAACAAATTTGGTAAGTACATATATATTCAAAAGTATCATTGAAGATTGTAGGCCAAAAATAGCTTGATCTTAGAATTGTATGGGTTGTAGCCTCTACTAATCCATCTCATGTGTCATACTTACCATGAAACTATTCCAAAACTTCTTTCACTTTTTCCCACCCCAAGTACTTTAGGTAAATTCCTTAATAGTTTCTTTTATATAGTTTCCTATTTTGTAGTATGTAGGATTCACATTTCATCTTGAGTCCTCTACACTAGAAACTATTCATCCAATTGGGGTATTGATTTTGTAAAAGATAGGTAAAAATATCCTGATACCAAACATTTGTGATTATTCCTTGATCAATATCAACTTGAGATATGATAATCTTTTTAACTTGATCTTCTATGTTGATTTTGTCATCAAATCTGAATTTATTCTCATTTCCAATCTCATATGCTATCATCTTTTTCAATTCTAATCCTCTCACAAACTATCATCTTTTTCAATTCTTGTCCTCTCACCAACTTCATTGGTTGAATCTATAAGTCAAACTCTTGCAGTATCACCATCTATTTTCATCACCTTTCACCAAATTCATTTTGCATCAACAATGACTTAACTATAGGAGTAGACATGATTTCATATAGCTTTCTCCTCAGTATATAATGGCGGACTTTCTCGATTACCTTTATCAAAGAAAAAGATAGTTTGTCAAGATTAGAATAGTTCAACTAAACATTCTCTAGAGGACAAATCATGAAAGCAATGGGCCTTTCATCCTCTTAGTTTTTCTTTTTCATAAGAATCCTAGCACATTAATGTTCTGAAGTAAAAGAGTATATTTTGAATGGCGAGTCATAATCTAGACTCATAAGTATTGGAGCGAGGGAAATAGCCACTTTGATGTTTTCAAATGATTTCTTAATTTTTCAAACCCATTCTATTTTTTCTCCCTTCTTGATAAAATCATCAAGGGGGTGAACTATCTCAACAAATCCACTAATAAAATTTTGCACAAAATTTATCTTCCTGAAGAAAGACTTGAGTTCTTTATGACTATGCAGAGGTGATAACTTTAGAATGGCTTCAATTATCTTAGGATCAATGGAGATTCTAACTTCATAGATAATGTGACTTAGAACTTTCCTTTAGTGACCCCAAATGAATACTTCTTAGGATTAAGTGCTATGTCATATTTCTAATATCTATTGAATACCTTTGCTTTGATCCTTTGAAATGATAGTTAAGTTATCCATGTAGATGACCATACATTTTTTTAGTAACCCCTTGAAAGTTTCATCCATGGCTCATTAGAATGTGGCCCCTGCATTCATTAATGCAAAGGACATTCTTCTATAGGAAAAAGTCTTAATTTTATCATGAAAGTAGTCTGCAACTTATCTTCTTTATCAACCATTACCTAGTTGTATCTAGAATATACATCTAAGAAAGATAGCTTTTTTTTGGGTCCATTGACAATTTTTAATACTTCATCAAGTGAAGGTAGAAGGTATTTATCCTCTTGAGATACTAGGTTCAAGTTATGAAAATCCACACAAAGGAAAATCTCTCTAGTCTTTTTACTTAATGGAACCAAGTTAGCCACCCATGTAGAGTGGCATATAGGAAAAATAATTTTAGCATTGAGTAATTTCTAACTTCTTCATTATCAATGGTTCAATAATGTGATGGATGGGTCTCTGCCTTTGACAGAAATGTTTGGCATCTAGTTTCAATGGAATGTCATGTGTAATGATTTTAGGATCATACATTTTGAGTTCTTCATAACTCCAAGCAGTGACATTTTTGTACTCCTTATAGTGTCAACTTCTATTGAGCTCTCATTTTGCACGTTACTTAATGATAGGAATCCTTTCAAGCTCCTCCCTTAAAGAGTTAATCTAGGTTCAACTCCAAGGTTTTGGGTGATCTTGTTGTAGATGCTCAAAAATGGTTCACATCTGTGGGTTAATCACATTTTCATACTAACTTGTCCCATTTTCTAATTTTACTAATTCTAATCTTTTGGCCAACTTAATTATATCTCAAAATTTTTCATCATCATTCATATCCCCTTTCACATAATTTGTAGATCATCTCAAAATCTCATCTGCTCAACCCAAAACCACTTCAACATCATCAAAATTATATCAAATCAACTCAAAATCATATCAAATCAACTTGAAATCACCTCAAATCTACCTGGAATCACCCAAAATTAGTCCTAATCAACCCAGAATGTGCTAGATATCCCAAATCTACCATCATCTGTCTAATTCTAGGCATTTTCATGTCTGTCAAGCTTCTTGATAGCTTTGACTAACTTTTGCATTCTCTCATCCACAGTTACATTTAACTGCCTCTTTTATCAAACCATAACCTCCCCCTTCAGTCAAGCTAGTGTAGTGCCCATAGGAGACATGTATTTGGTTGAAGAGGGGGTTTGAACTATAGGATGCTTCCCCTTATCACTCCTTTCTTCCGTCTTCTCCTTTTGAGAAAGATCTATACTTGGAGTCTCTATGTCTACTATAGCCAAGGTCCTAGCCTTCATATCATGAGGAGTTTTTTGAGTTTCTTCCAGTATTTGACCCTTTACTAATACTTCATCTACTAGAATTTGTTTAGGCTCTTCCTCCTCTACTATATGTTCTTCTATTTGTATGGTGAAACAAAGTGAGGTGATTGAGCCTTTATCCAAAAATGATAGATCCTAAGATCGTAGGAGTGGTAAGCCTAGAGGTCCTTGAGATAGAGGTGACAATTGATTCCAATCCTCTCCTAAGGGTTGGCTCATGGGAGTGTCTCATATTTTGTCACCCTCCATCTATAGCCCTAGTTGAGCAAGTCCTCTACCTCAAGGGAACATTATCCATCTATTCATCCTCTTCTTCTTTTGCATCTGTTTCAAGGGTGGTCTTTGGAACCTATGGGGGAAGCAGTGTTCTTTTTCTTCAATTTTACCATATGTATCCTTCCCACAGTGGGCTCAATCCTTTACTTCTTAGGAGCAGAGGGGGAGGCTTCTTCCTCTTGACCAGCTGGTGGCACCCTTTCTTCTTCCTCTTCTAATTCTTGTTCCTTTCCTGGAGGAGGCACTTACTCAATCTCTTGGATTTGAGTTGCTTGCTCATCTTGAAGCTCTAGTTGTGTTGGATCTTGCTATAGTTGTTGAGGTGGCTAGGCCTGATCTATTTTTTTACTACCCTTTGTCACTTTATTCCTTTTTTTCTTTTCCTTATCTTCCCTAAATTACTCAACCTCCCTCTCATTTTGAATCACCATTTTTGGCCTAACTAGGGTTTGAGTAGGGAAGGTTGGTATAGTAACTTTTGTACCTTAACCCTTAACTAGGTGTGTTGTGGCATGAAAAGTAATAGTCTGAGGAACTAAGTCAAGTTTGAAGGATTTCTTGATCCATTCCCTTGTTAACTAGATCATATTCCTAGCCTTTCTATTTATATCTACATTCTCATCACTATCAATCTCTACATTCATGTTTGGCCTATCATATATTTTTTCACAATTTTACAAGGGATGCAAGACATCTTGAGTGTCTTTTTGGACAACCTTAAGTGGGATCTTTATTTTTAAGGCATTTTCTACCAAATATAGAGTCATCATACAATAATCCCTTATTTAGATATCATAGTCATCTATTACATTCATCCAATGATCCTCTATAGCATCTTCATGCACAAACTACTTACTTGCCAAATGCTAGATCATCTGAATTTTATCAAAGTATGGGTGAGGATAGTTGTATGCTTCCAAGGGATATTGATTCCATTCTAAATCAAAGTTCATAATATCTTGTTTCTTCTTGACCTCAAATTCACCTACAATAATAGGCCATACCCATGTCTTCTTATATTGTTTTCTCATAGTGTCATATACAGATGTGAGTTACCTAGAAATCTCCAATAAGATGAGCCTATCTAATGGATATCTCGATATTTTCTTCAAATTTACCATAGTACCATCTACCCTTAGGTAAGTGAATGTTTTGAACTAGATGTAGTAGTCACCAATCTCTATGATCCTTACTGTTCCCTCTATTTACATCATTTTAGCATAATCACCCTCTATAAAATGGATGATTGCAAATATAAAACCATCATTCACTATTTGGTATTCCTTGCTCTAATTTGAGAGTTTCTTCTTCACCAGTTGAGGATATACTACATAGGGCCAAGCATTGGTTATTGCATGCTCCCCTTCTTGTAAAGTCCTGGATAGTTAGTCATTCTAGCTGCCAATAAATACACCATGTATGATGTCATATATAATCTTGGATCATCTTTCATAGCTACGAATTGTTCATGCAAATAATCATTGAGGATGGTATCCCACTCTATTGGAATTTTGGTTGTCCTAGTTGTTTTTATAAAATGGACCATCTCGATATTAAGATTTCTAGCACTTGGTAAGCCCATGACTCTACTTAAACACACAATAGCATTTCTAATGTCATCCTTAATATACACCCACGTCATGTCTACGTTTTTGGCTCTGTGTTCCACCAGTGTTCTATCAATAAAAAATGATGATTGTATGATCTCTATGGCTTCCTTCTCATTCTCTTGATACTATTTTTCTACCTAATCATAGGCTATCTTCAGATATTGATCAAATCTCAAGATATGGAATACTTTCTCAATATTGCTAGGTCTGAGGTCTAGGACTATCTCCCTTTTAATGCTCTTGATAACCTTCTCTTCAAGTACATAGTTTTATGCCAATGTCATGATAAGTTTAAAAGATTGCACAAATGTGGAATGTGATTCCACATTCACTAACCCTAATTTAATAAGTGTTGACACCATTGCGGATCTCTCTTTAAGCATGTTGCAAATTATGAGGAATGCATTCTAATTGATGTGACCAAGTTCAATGTCTCTAATCTCGGAGTGTCCGTCTTGGAAATGGGATTTCTTTGGTAAACCTTGAAATTTGAACACTATAGGCTTTGGAGCAATATTTTCTACAAGTGAGGATGATCAGGATATCATTTTATCTGCACAAAGTAAAGATATTAGTCTAACAAGCTAAAAATCTAACCCAAAATAAACCCTTAATTGTTAGAAAACCTAACCCAAAATACCAACAATGAAAAAACTAGATTCAATCCCCATTTTAAGCCTTGATATACAAAAAAGTGCACCTTACACACCCTTACAATTGCACTAGGTGCAGTAAATAGCCTTAAGTAGACTATTTTAATTCACTTGAACACCTGTGCATGTGCACATCCCGGTGAGCTGTACACATTTACATGCACACACAACTACACACATGCACATAGTGTAAGTGCAATGTGGAGGAGATTACTATTGATCTTAGATTCGTTTTGACAAGTGAGTGTCTATACACTTAAGTCATTTACCTAGTTCATGTTGAAAAAATAGTATATGCCAAGTACAAGATGTATAAGTTAGAGCACACTGAGTCAACAATGAGTGCTGAGTCACTCATGTGCCAAGTCACTCAAGTGCCAAGCATAAAATATATGCCGAGTGATTCAAGTGCTGAGAAAGTAGTGCATGCCAAGTCATTTAGATGTTGAGTCATAGTATTGAAATCAGTATATGCCAAGCATCAGAGACTTTAGTGTTGGAATATTGGCAAGATTGGAAGATTGGTTTGATGATGATATGTTACATTCATGATTGAGTTTGTCATTGATGTAAACATAGCATATTTGATGTCTTCCGTGGTATCTAACAAAAAAAGAGTGGAAATATTAAGTTGGTATGGATGGCTATTTGAGCACGATAACCACCTGAGGTTATGGGAGACACTTCTAAGTATTTGGTATATCTAGTTAATGTTGGAAGGAAAAAGGATAAGTCTAGAAGATGTTATGTAAGTTTTGGTGATGTTTGTTATGTGATAGAGTTTACAGAGGCATGTTCTAGTAAACTTGTTATACCTTCTAGCAAAATTGATATCTTGATAATCAAGGTTGAGGACATGAAGAAGACATTTTGAGGATGATGTGGCTAAGCTCACTCATCATAATATTGCATGTATGGAAAGTTATTCAAGTTGCAAGGTGGAAGATTTGTGTTATCTCTACAAATAACATGTTCTTAATGTAGTCCTATTATAATTAATTAAGAAGGACTAATTGCCAACTCAAGAATTGTTTTATGGACTTAGTATAAAGGAAGGACATCTTCCTTTATCATGACATATGTGGAAATGGTGATATGTGAATTGTGAATGTTCGGAAAGTAGCAAAGAGTGCAGTATATGAAGTT
This sequence comes from Cupressus sempervirens, assembly GCA_028749045.1. Lineage (NCBI taxonomy): Eukaryota > Viridiplantae > Streptophyta > Pinopsida > Cupressales > Cupressaceae > Cupressus > Cupressus sempervirens. The sequence continues at coordinate 427,347,782 of CM053790.1, forward strand.
GATAAAAATAGTGTGAAAGCGAAGGAAACTTCATTGCTAAGGTTTTTCTAAGTGATCTGAGATTTGGTATTTGGATCTTAGGTTTGTAACCTAGTCTACAAGGTTTGACATTGATTGGTCCCATTGAAAAGATAGAGGAAAGTACAGAGGAAAGAAGAAGGTACCAATAAAATACTTGATTGAGTAGTGAGCTCTTCTTGTAGTTGAAATTGTATGTTCAGGTAGTGATCTCTTCTTGCATAAATTCTACTACAACTCCTAACATGGTTGGCACAACTCCTAATAGGGTTGGAATCTCCTAACAAGGATTCAAAGTCTCCTAATAGAGATAGATTGTACTAAATGTTGTAACAAACTCCTAACAGGTTCTATCCTCTAATAAGGAATATTTATATTAGTACATCATCTTGTGGGCATCATTCCCACTAGGGTTTTCCCTCTGATCAACGGTCTCCTTAGTCAACATATCTAGCATAATTGTCTATGTGGATCTTTTCATGGTTGTTGTTTACTTTGGTTGAATGGTTAAGTTTATTTAAAGAAGATAAATGTTTTAATTATTGGATAATTGATTCACCACCCCCCTCTCCTCTCAGTTATCTTGGTGGACTATTGTTTCTAACATTTAGATGTTGAGTAACATAGTTTTTTCATTTTTTTTAATATTAGTACAAACTACTATGTAAACACTTTATTATTGCAATAGTGAAGACTTGTGGGTGTCATCCAATCCCCAATTTTACCTTCTCATTGGAGGGTTTTTGGGTAATCATATCTGGTGTTATATAAGTGTAAATGCTTACTTGTTTACATGTTTTAGATGTACATGCTTTACATGGTATTTCAACTTACTTATTGAATGTATGGGATGGATGTGTGGTGAATGTTTTATGGATCAAAGTTTAAAGCACTGATTCACCCCACCCCACTCCCCCCACTAGAAGTTTACCTTTTCTATTGTAATTCTAACAATTGGTATTAGAGATTTGTTCTCTAAAAGTGATGCTTTGCAGCTTTGAGGAATGATCTTGGAAATGGAATTCTATAAGTTGGGAAAGATCATTGAGAACTAGGAGATTGAAATACATCTCATTCTACATCAGTTGAATGAAGCAAGAGAAGATTTAAAGAAATCTTTAAAGAGAAGGAAATAAATTTCTATTAAGGAGAATGACACACAATATAAAAATATAGACACTACTAAGGTATTTGTAAATGGAGACTCCAATGAATTTTATGCATCAATTGTAGATCTAATGGAAAAGAACAAAGCCCAAGGTAAAGAAATTAGAAATATCAAGTTACAACAAGAATCACAAGCCATACTACTATCTGAGGTGACTGAATAGAAAAAGAAAGCTATGGAAGACAAAGACATGATTGAAGATAACAAAAGATTTTTTACTAGTAGAATGGAAGAGAAATCATCAGAAGTAACTAGGATTGCTAACATGTAATTGGAAACTTTGGGTCAAATGATGAATACCAACGATGAATTGAATGCCAAGGACATTGAGATAACAACATTCAAGTTGCAAAATGAGTAATTGAGCAATGAAATAAAAAGGGAAAAGGAATTTGCTGAAAATTTTAATAATCCTAGTGAAGCCATCAAATACTTTGAGTAATTGATGACATCCCTAAGATCCAAAAATGATACATATGGACTAGGATACAAAAGTATTGGAGAAGAAGAGCCATCCAAAAGTGTTGAAGAAAGGAGCAACAAAGGTAAGAATTCCAAACCTACTTGTCATAATTGTGGTGAGAAAGGACATACTGGCAATATATGTCGGAGCAAGACTATAAATCTTAATATTAGGCAAAAGAGCATGGATCATTGCCATAAGTGCAACAAACAAGGTCATCAAGCACATGAGTGTAGAACTAAGACCATGCACACTCAAAGATTTGAAGGATATTGTTATAATTGTCAGAAGAATGGACATAGAGCTTTTGAGTGTAGATCCAAACCCATGTGGTCATCAAATAAGCAAACAAAGGAAAAGAACAATGACAACTTTTACAATTGGGACTATAATACAAGGCATAGTTGTCACTACTATCAAGAGTATAGACATGTTCCTGAGAACTATATTAGAACACACTTTAGAAGTGACTAAAAAAGGTGGTTGAGTCAAAGCACATGTTTTAGTGGTTTGAATATTGGTCACATCAACTGATATTGTCCAACAAGGTCCAAGGCACCAAGTTGTGAGTTCAATAAAGGAAAAGGCAAGGCAGATACTGGAAATGTTAGAAAAGAAATGAACAAGACATGGAAGAAAAAGGAGGAGTGCAACGCATCAAGTGGAGAAGGGATCACTTCACCCAATGGGTTAGGTGATCACACTTCATCAAAATAAGAAATCAAGAGGTATGTGGGAGTGATATTCAAAAGTTATATCATACATCAGTTCCAAATGATTTAGTTTTGAAAATATTACATAAGCATGAATAAAGATGCAAAGTGTTAGGAATCAATGAAAAATCTTTAATTTTTTCATGTTACTGTCATGCATGAAAAGTTTCCTATGATTGCCAAGTGAAATGCTAGAGGATACCAAGCTAATAGATTGGTTAGTTGTAGCTAAGATTGTAATATTTTTTGAATGAATGGAAATTCTAGTGGATGCCGAATGAGCCAAAAATTAGTTGATGCCAAGCTTATAGTTGTGTAAGCACTTAGCATTAATTGCAATATTTCAAAGTGGTATCTGATTGATTTCTATTCATTTAACATCATTCAAAATTGAGAGTGTGAAAGAAGAGCTAAAGGTGATCTAGAAATTTTATTTGAAGCATTTTCAAGAGTTTTGAACAACTATTTGACATCATTTCATCAAATTTTGCAAGGTATTTATCATGTGCCAAGCTACATTGTTTCTAATTTTGTAAACCCTAGTTTTGTAAAATGGCATCTAGTTCTTCGAAAGAAAAATTTGTAGAGGGAAAGGAAGTTTTAAATGTTCAATTAGTTAGAAATAAGGTAAAACAACTTGTTTTGAAGGCCATTCTAGACATAGCATACAAACAAGATCCCTTAGGTGTGTTATCTATGATACCACCACAAGTTTTAATCATATAGGATGTTAGAAAATGTTATAATTGTAAGATTGGTAGTATTGGTGACATGGAAATTAGATAAGCATATGGAAAGCTATGTTAAAGTGGTATGTTAAGGGAAGAATTCAAGATTTTTGAAAAGAAATGGTTAACTCATGCCCTAGATTCCCCTAACATTTTCAAAAATGAATAGATCAGAATTGTTTTGGGTAGAATTCATGATATTTCAATGTCGTTAGATAATGAGCCAATCAAAGTCACAAAGAGAATAATCCATAAGGTAATAGGGTATCGAACCCTAGATCAGCCAAAGACTATGAGAAGTGCGTCTAAAGAAGTCATTAAAAAGAACATAGTAGCTATGTAGAACAAGAGAGGAATGACCATAGAAACCATCACAGATCCTCTTATAGATTTTGTAGTAAGGGTAATTGCACATAAATTTTATCAATCAAGCATATTGAATAGTGTGCCCTACATTGTAGTAGATATGGGCTAGAAGATTGTGAAGAAGGATCATACAGATGATCTTGCTGAGCTACAACTACAACAATTGATTGAAAAACTAAGAGCAATAAGGAAAAGGAAGAGTGCTCAGTTTAAATTTGGATCTATTTTGATATGTATCTTCTTTTATATATAGAAAACATTTCCTAGATTTGGTACTATTGCATGGAAGACAAATAGGTCTATTGCAGTTCAAATAAGAGAGTTCATTGAATAATTAGGTGAAAATTTTGAGCCAGTAATGACTAGTTATTTTGAGGACTTCAAACAATCCATGAAAAAGAGATTAAGTATTCCAATGTCATTAGTGGAAAAACATAATGATGATGTTTGTTTTCTAGTTGATGTTGATTACACATTTGTTCAAGCTAAAATTCCAAAAGTAAGATGACTAAGGCCATTAGGTTATAAAAGTAATGTTGATGAGGCCTCTAAAACAATAAAAACATTACTTATAGAAGAAGTAGACAAATATGCCAAAGCATTTGGTAACTATGAGATGGTGAAGTCTAAGATTACTATGGAGTTGAAGATTGCCTCTTTCATAAAAAAGAAAGATAAACTTGTAAAGAAACCAAAAGAAAAATTTGGTGAAGGTGTCAAGTAGGAATATGAAGAGGAAGAGGATGAAGAGGAAAAAGACACTCAAATTCAAGCACCACTTGCATTGGCACAAGGAAAGGGTGAAGATCAGCAAGAGGAAGAAACATAGATTATAGAAGGTGTCAAGGTAGAAGAAGCCAAGGAAGCATCTATTCCTACTAATTAGAAGAAAAGAAATGCCAAGGCACAAATGTCATAATTCTTTAGAATAACTGAGAGGGGGGGTGAATTAGTTATCCAAGGTCCAATGATGTCCAATACAACTTTTTTCTTCAAATCCTTAATGGCACATAACTAAAATTATCATGCATGCAATTGAACATTAAAAAATCATGAAAAGTAAACATGCATCACACCATAATGCTAAGGATTTGATAACCCAAAAACCATTCAGGAATAAGAAGGTAAAACTAGAGTAGGGATGATACCCACAAAATAACTGCACAATTGATTTCAACCACTTCTGATGGTCTGCCCTGTTAAAGGCTAAAACACATTGTTAAATGTGACCTTGTTAAAGTATTTAAGAACATTCAACTTGGAATGTCAACCTATTAAAGGATTTACATAGAGCTATTAGGCTCACCCAAGTCCATGGGATTTACAGTCACCTACTCAAAAGAATCTTTCATCCCTCACTAAGGATCTCCTATCCTCCTCCTAAGGATCTCTTTATCCTTCTCCTAAGGATCTCTTTATCCTTTTCTTGAGGCTTATCCACCTAGCTATTAAGCTAACCTAGTAATGTAGGGTTTCAATATCTAATACAATGGTAAGAAAGTATTAGAAGAGTTTTGACCTGATACAGATTGCAACTTCAACCTTGCAAATTTCAAATTGCTCTTCAGTCCTTTTCTTTGCTTGGATTTCCTCCCTTGTAGTCTTGATAGCTTGTTCACCCTTCAAGATCTATCTCCTTGAGTTCTTCCACTCGTTATGCCAATGCTCTCTCTGGTCACTTGATCAATTCAGAGTCTTGATGCTCTGTTCTTACTCCTCTTGGCTTCTTCACATGATTACACTTATGACCAACTCCTCATGCATGCGCACTTGATCTCTAGCCTATAACTCCTTATAAAGAAGTTTTATTCTTGATTTCTTGCTCAAATCTCCCTTTCCAACTTTAGGGTTTCAATGGATTAGGTAGGATACAATGTATCTGTCCCATATCTTGTTTCTATCTAGAAACTTCATGATAAATCCATTAGAATCTACCAAAAAAGTGTTTTACATAGTGTTCTGTGCCACCAGCTCATCATTCTTATCTTCTATCTAGCTCACAAAATTCTAGATAACTACCATGTCGGCTCAAATCTGGAAAATCTTCAAGTTTTCAAAATAATGCAGCAACTCGGCATCATTGGTTAATTGATGCTTGACACCTTCTGTGTTACTTGGCTTCTTAATATTATTTACTAGTGCTCAACACCTATATCTTGCTCAGCACCTGAAGACTACTTGGTACCTAAAGATTGCTCGGTACTTGATCTTCACTTGGCACCTGAAGGCTGCTCAACACCTAAAGATCACTCGACACACACTAAAGTTAAACTTGCTTGGCTTCAACTGAGAATAAGTTCAGCACTAACTAGAACTTAGTTAATCCTTACATCTTTGATATGTCTTAGTGTGTCCATCCTCTGTGTCTTAGAGTATATCATCAATACAGTATTTCATCAATGGCTTAGCTGATCCTTATACTTCATTACAACATCATAACTTCAACCTTTCTCTAGGTACTCTAGTTACATATTATTGATTGCCACCTCCTTGTCAATCAACCAATTGATAGTATTTGGATCACTTAAGCAATTGTCATTCCTGCAAGTAGCAAGTTTGACATCAATGACAAAAAAATGATTGAAACATTCTTTACCAATTCCATTTCTCTTCATTCATGATCTTTTCAATTATTTCCAACAACAAATAGTAACAAGACCTAAGAAGGTTTCTAAACCAAGCCAACTAAAACCTTCAGCACCTACTGCAAGGGCCAACACATGTGTCATTGCACAAAAGGCTAAAGAGAAAGCCTAGCCTATAAAGTAAGAAGGTGGAGCACAAAAAAGACCAAGGAGAAAATATATTGCTCAGGCTTAACCTGATGAGGAAAGAATTGAATCTTATAACAACAATCAATTCCAAGTGGTGAGTCATAATACATCTTTAGATCTAGACAACTAATGTGAGAATGTTAGAATAATGCAAATTCATCAGGCTTTTCTCACATTGATTTTGAAAATCTTGGAAAAGTTAAAAAGAATCAAGTGGAGGAGGCAATATATGCCATGATGGCCAATTTTAAGAAAGCCCCTTTAGAGATTTCCAACTCCATGCCTTAAAGTTTATATGAAAGAGTTGAGGAAAAATGGAATTATAGTTTGAAATTAAAAAAGAAAATTAAGGAGACATCCCTCACTCAAGTTATGCCTAAACTTAGTAAGGCATAGACAACTCAATGGCTTATGTTAGATTTATTCCTCACTACAGAGCATTTAGCATACTGCAAAGCAACATTGAAGATGTTGTAAAGAAGACCATACAAATGTGGAAAATTACATATTAGTTAGCTACAGTCAAAGTAGGAGAGCAAGAACCTATTAAGGTTAAAGATGATGAAGATGATGATAATAATGAATGCATAGTTGAGGGAGATACCAAAACGAATATAAGTGATCAAGAAATAGATAAGAAAGAGTAGAAATAGAAATGGAGTGTCCAAGATACACATTTGCCAAATGCCAGCCCTCCACAAATAAAAAGTGTAAGTATTGAAACTATCATAGTAAAGGATGTTTCTAATCTCACTATTCAGAATATCAATCGCCTAACAGAGGAAGACTTGAAAAAGATACTTTATCAATCTACACTACAAGATAAATTGTGTAACAACCTTGTATTGGTGAGTGTAGATGAACTTCATAAATCAATGACTAAAACTACAAACGAGAAGGTGAAAACACAAAAACCACCTACAATCACCTCTCAAGTCACTAGTGTTAGTACATTCATAGATGCCACTCTAATCTTAGAAACTATAGCCAAGGAGGCAAAAAATAAGGTTGAGACAATTAGAGAAGATAAGGTGGAGACACAGAGTCAAATATGTTAGATAGATTCATCTGCACCTCCAACACAAGTTCAAGGTACAATCCAAAGCAATAAGGTAGAGAAGGACAAGCTTGAAGAGACTAATTTGACACCTAAGCTGAAGGAGCAAGCAAAAATTCAAGCACTGGTAACTTTACCAACATCTGGCACTCCTTCCAATCATACTCTTAAAAGGCCAAGAACAGATGCAACACCTTTCCAATTATCAGTTTCAATTCCAACCTCATCAAAGGTTGAAGTGGTAATAACATATGGAGATGTAAGCCTAGAAGAAGAAATTATATTGCCTAAATTTGATGTTGCAACAATAACAATCAAGAAAATGGGTATACTTCAAGAAGCCCTAGCTAGAAAGAAACACCAAGAACTACTTAGAAAGGAGCATAGGTGGAAGAAAGCTTTGCTTGATATTAAAGATATCTTCTTGGATTCATTTAGTCTACCTACTCTAGATGAAACAAAGCCACTTATTGACCAATTGACTAACATAGTGGAAAAGGTAAGTGATGTAGACATTGGTACAAATGCAAAATTATTAGAATGGTCTAAAAAGAAATTTCAAAGTAAAGTAAATGAAAAGATATCTAGTGACATAGCACTTACACAAATTGAATTGGCAACTAAGATAGATAGTGTGAAGAAGGTACTTGAGAACATTTTCTCTCTATACACCAAACTAAATAGTCCTAAACTCTTCACACAAGAGATAAGGAATCACATCTTGAGCTTGGAAAGTCAAATGAATTCATTAGGTGCAAAGTTTTCCATGACTCCAGCTCAAAGCGAGAAGCATTTTAGTACCATATTGCAAACCCAGATTTAGTTAGCAACACTATCTATAGATGAAGCCAACATAAGGGCTAAACTGATAAGCATCCAAACTAAATTGACTCCTCACATGGAGATTTTTTACAAGGAGTTAGGCTATGTAGAATCTCATATGAAGAAAGAGCCCAATATTTCTACATTAGATGGCCTAGTTCACCTTGCTGCCAAGTTGGCCATTCCAATTAAGTCTTTGGAGGTAGCTTGTGATAATTGGGATGCCACTCTTAAGATATTCTTGAGGTCCATAAATATTTTTTGGATAGGTACACTATTAGTGTGACCCATTGACATTAGAATCAAAAAGGGGGAGATATAGAAAGAGCTAAAGGGGAGTAAGAGCATGGGTGAGCAAGCACAGAACAACAAGTAAGCAAAAGAGCATCAGTTGAGGCACATCTACTCAGTAGGAATAACATTTTGAGTTCAGAACTAGATCAAACAACTCAAGGGGAGTTAAAAGATTTTGATTTTGAGTATAGAACCAAATCAAACAACTCAAGGGGAGTAATAATATTTTGAAGTATAAGTTGTTGCAAAATTTTGATATTTTATAATTTTGTATAAAAGCCGAATAAGAGTTATGTTATGCTCATAAGAATAAAAGCATCAATGCATGACCAAGTGTTTTTGACATTCATGTCAAAGGGGGAGATTGTTGATCTCAGATTAGCTTTGACAAGTGAATGTCTATACACTTAAGTCATTTACTTAGTTCATGTCAGACAAGTAGTATATGTCGAGCACACCATGTGTAAGTTAGAACATGCCGAGTCAATAGTGAGTGTTGAGTCACTCATGTACCAAGTCACTTAAGTGTCAAGAAAATAGTATATGTTGAATGATTCAAGTGTTGAGCAAGTAGTACATGCTGATTCATTCAAATGCCAAGTCATAGTATTGAAATCAGTATACGCCAAGCATCAGAGACTTTAGATGCAGAGTAATGCCATTTTTCCATAGTTGTTTGTATTGTCACAAACTACTATGAGCTGACTTACAAATTGAATTATGATATTTTGGTGATAAGGATAAATCTTAAGTTGGAATCCCTATTTTCATCCAATCAGGTAAAGGGAAGGTTTAAGTGGCAAAATGGGTGAATCACAACTGTTGATTCATACCTAGCCCTAAGCCACCTAGGTCTTCTTAAGTAGGATAAACCCTAAACTTCTTATGAGCATGAAAGGGAATGTATGAATGATCAAGGAGAGTTTTGTATGTGCAAACTAACACATTCATGGTGACCAAGGTATTATGATCTAAAATTACATTGTAGAATTAGTTAAAGGAGAACAAAAGAAGGAAATAGTGAACAACAAAGAGACATCTAATCAAGAAGGATCAAGAATACATCAGTTTAGAGGTGATATATCATCAAGCAACAAAGTGCTAATCATAGGATCAATGCTAAGACATTCTAATAGGTGAATCGGTTAAAACTCTTAATAGAGTAGTCCTAACAGGCTGTATTGAAATCCTCTAACAAGGTGCTTACTTTATTGTGAGTTGAAGTCCTTTAACAAGGCACACTTTTAATAGGGTGTTGAAATCCTTTAATAGGATAAGACCTAAGAGTCTTTGTAAGCCTTTAACAAGGCAAACCTTTCACAGGGTAGATCATGTTTCATGATCAAACATTGTAACCTGCATTGGATATGCTTTATTACTATAGTAGTAAATATTTGTGGGTGTCATCACCACCCTAGTTTTACCTTCTCATTGGAGGGTTTCTGGGTAATCATATCTAGTGTCATATATGTGTGAATGCTTACTTTTTTACATGCTTTAGATGTACATGATTTACATGGTATTTCAACTTACTTATTGAATTTATGAGATGGATGTGTGGTGAATGTTTTCTGAGTCAAAGTTTAAAGCACAAATTCACCCCCCCTCAAAATTTTACCTTTTCTATTGTAATTCCAACAATTACTTTCCTAATTTTTTTAATTTGCTAAGGGTGCACACATGTGCATCTTGATTGGTGCACACATCTGTGCAAAGGGGAACTTAGTGCTAAAAAGGTGTGCATGTGTGAACCTTGGATAGATGCACACATGTGCACCTTTCCTATCAAAGTTGAGAAAACCAACTTCATAGTTTGCCAAGAACACTTGCATGTAAAATAACCTGTTGCTAGAAAGAAACCAAAGAGGAAGAAGCAAAGCTTGGAAATCTCAGTAGAGTGAGAGAATAATGTATTCCAAGATATTATGAAATTTTTTTTACAAGATTTCAACCTTGAAGGTGAATGAAAACCCTAAAGCCTAAAAAAGCTAGGTTGCACATTATAATTAATATAAAATATTAATTATATGTAGCTAAGAGATAGCTTAAGAAAATTAGAGTAATAGAAAACTAAATTAATTAAATCAAAGTGATCTAATTAATAAGTGTAAACAAATAATTACTTTAACACCACCCCTTAAGTAAAGCTTAGGAGGTAAGCTAACCTAGCACAACTATGAAGGCATGAAAATGGGTCCTGACAACAAGGCCTGATGAGGTACCCAATCACAAAAAAATCTCTATGAAACAAAGAAACAGAGAAAACTCAGTGGGAAAAACTCTACTCCAAAAGGAGATAGCAGAAAACCTAGTGAAGGATAGAGAAGCCTCCAACTAATGGAATGTTCCAGAAAATAGGAACAAAGAGTGATCATGAAGAAAACCACTGAAGCATGAAAAAGCCACAAACTCTGTCAAAAAGAAACTGCTAAGCTGAAGAACCTCCTCTGAAATAGAACTTGACTAGGTACTAGAGCCTGAAGAGCTAATCAATTAAACCATGGAAGAATGAGAAACAATAGTAACCCCCCCTAATGTAGAAAAGGGTGAGGTGACAGACAATTGAAAAAGTGGGCCAAAAAATCTCCTAGAAAATAGAAAGAACCAAGAACATCGAGAGTGAGGAAGAGGTACAAACACTTATAAAGGCTCATGTCATCGACACATCATGGGGCTAATTTCATGGAAGGGACACTCACTTGACAAAGGAAGAGGGCACTAAAAGGAAAACAACTATCTCCCCATGGCACTTTATAAACTAATGTGAGTATAATAAGTCACAATGATCAAAAAGATCCCCAAAATTAAGGAGTGGCACTTTATCTTAGTGTGTTTGCATTAAAAATGCTTACAAATGATATCAACAATGATCAAAAGGGGAAAATAGCTAATGCAATAGATAGTACAACCAAAAAAAAAAGATCTCATGCAATGCAAATGATCCCTAGACCTGAAACACCCAAGATATCCACCATAGTGCAATAAAGCAAAAAACATGATAAAAGAGAATGGAGTAGAATCTAAAAGAAATTTATAAAAATTTTGAAAAGAGGATGGAACTATCTTTCTGAAAACATAATGTTTTTGAAAAATGAAGATGGGACACTCAAGATATGCCCTCGAGAGTGAATAATAGAACATCTAGATTTGACTACCAAAGCATGCAACCAAACTACATCAAAATCAAAAAACTCCTACACCACTATCTTTGTCTTGGAACCAGATTTCTAGTGCTTGTTTTGGATCAAAAAAGACCTCTGTATGCTCAAGTTATGGTCAAAAAAGTGATAGTAGATCAAAAAAGGACCTGAAGGGCATGCAAGAGTGTTGATGCAGTGTTGATGTAATGCTAATGTCAGTAACTCATTGCAAAAAAATTGATGGCCTAGTAGCCATCATAGCAACACAAAAGAGACTGCCACGTGGCAGTGAGCTCCAAAAACTATAACATGGCAGCTAACACATAGTAGGTGCCAACATGGCACCAATTCCATGTGGCAGCTACCAGATGGCCCACGTAGGTAAGATGACCAAGCTATGAGGACAATAGAGTAGTGGCCATAGAGAAAAGAAGGGTGGCGAAGGTGGAGCATCAGAGGTGGTTGCTAGAGAAGTGAGCAGTTTGGAGGTGGCTGATGGAGTGACGAGCAGTCCAGTGGTGGCTCATTGGTGGTGTGGTGCATTGGGTGGTGGAGTTCAATGTTTGGTGATTGGTGGTTGCCATGTCTGATGAGGTATAGCAGTGACAACATGTTGAAGTCTAGCGGTGGCAGCCAGAACACATAGATGACGGCAACAAAAAATGATTGTAGAGCCAAAAAAGGGTTGTGGCACTAGAAAATAGATGCAACACCCAAAAAAAGGGTCGTGACATCAAAAAAATGGTGCTGCAACCAATTTTTCAATTTATTTTTTTTGAAAAAATTTGCCTAGGACTATGTATAGGAGGTCGTATGGCCTTATGAGCAAAAAAATTGCCTCCTGAGTTAACATTGTCCAAAATAGACAAACTTTATATGGAAACAAGGGTTTTGACACCTTTTGGATCCATCTGTGAAGTCTGTTTGGCCTCAAACTACTCTAAAAATCAATGACCCCTCACACCCTCCCCCAACTTTTTAGGAAATACCCATAAATTTTTTTTGTCCAAATTAAAGAAAAATAATGTCAAAAAACTGGGTTTTTCATCTTCAAATCATGGCTTTAAGATTTCCAGACTAGGCAGCAATAGGGTAGCTCTGATATCATGTAGAAGTTGAGAAAACCAACTTCATAGTTCACCAAGAACACCTAGATGCAAAATGAATGTTGTTGGAAGGAAACCAAAGAGGAAAAAGCGAAGCTTGGAAATCTTAGCAGAGTGAGAGAATAATGTATTCCAAGATGTTATGAAAAAAGAATTACAAGAGTTCAACCTTAAAGGTGAACGAAAACCCTAAAGCCTAAAAAAGCTAGGTTGAACATTATAATTAATATAAAATATTAATTATATGCACCTAAGAGATAGCTTAAGAAAACTAGAGTAATAGTCAACTTAATTAATTAAATCAAAGTGATCTAATTAATAAGTGTAATCAAATAATTACTCTAACATTTCCTTGGTGTTATAGTTAAGCTCTTTTAGATGCTTTTTTTAGGTTTTTAACATGAAAAAACATGCACACATATAGTCCTTGAATAGATGCACATGTGCACACCCCTTTGGTGACTAAGGTTTTGTGTTTGTGTGCATATTTATCACACCTTGAAGGGTGAAAGAGTGTGGAAAAGTTGAGCACATGGACAGAAGTGAGGAAGAGGGAGAGGGGCCCAGGATTTTATAGGCCTAGGCTAGTGTGCACCCTTTGGAGGTGTGCACATCTCCAAAGGAAAACAGTGTGCACATGTGTATTTAATGCACCTACACACCTAGGATAGGTGTGCATGTGCACTCATTTTCACTAAATAAACTCATTTTCTCACAATTTTCTTGGTTTTGGACACTCTGAACATCTCAGTTAGAGAAAAAGGATGGATCCAGACTCTAGGTGGAGTTCCAAAATGACCCAAGCCCCAAAATAGGGGTCTGGGAGATAAAAAATTACTAAGGGGTCCCCATTTCTAGGAGAAATTGGTCGTGCATTGTGAAACCACAATAGTTTCCATGATATTTCTTCTTTTACTAGGATATTTTCCTTTTTAGCGAGAAGTTATTTTTCTTTGATATATTTATCATGATTCATTCCTAACTTTATGATTTCTTTGTTTAGGTTTTAAAATTAGTCTTTTTTCTCTAGTTTTTCTTTAAATATGTTGTTAAATTGGTCTTTATTCCATTTATTAGTTTTTTCATTTAATGATTTCAATTTTGATATTAAAAAAAATCCTTGATCCCTTAAATTTCTCTTCATGACACCATTGTTTTATATGTTGGCATAAAGTTATTTGCCATTAGTGACAACACTTTTCTAATAGTCCAAACTAAGCATCGAAGACACAATTCAAACTGAGTGTTGAAGACTCAGTTCAAACTGAGCGTCGGTGACAACAGTTCAAACCGAGCAGATGGACTCAGTAGAAAATGCACTTAGTTTTAACCGAGTGTAGTATTAACCAAGTGAAGACGGAAGCAGTGTTAACCGAGTGTAGTATTAACCGAGTGAAGACGGAAGCAGTATTAACCGAGTAAAGAAGGAATCAATGTTAACCGAGCTCAGTCAGTAAGCAAAGAAGTTAGTTTTTGCCGAGTGACACTATATCTACCGAGTCACCAATGGTTACTGAGTTCCAGGCAACGTTGTATGACTAGTATGAACTGCACCCCTACCTCTACCTAGTGCATGACGATTCCGTGTAACATGGTGGTTACCGTGTATCAGAAGGTCATCATGTCTGTCTGAAGAACCCGAGTTTATTTTACCATTTGGCCAACTTAGTTATATTTTGTTTACTTGTGTTTAGCTGACCTTGCATCTATTATTACTGGAATGGTATAAATAATGCTTTACATTTTGTAAAAAGGAGACAACAATAATAATAATAACAATGAAAGGATGTGTGATGCGAATATAGCAGCAGAACAATATATTAGCAAGGTCTACAAGGTGCAGCAAAGACTTCATCAATCACAAGAGGTGATCAATTGTAAAAGATCTAATCAAGTCATATATAGATCTGATTGGTTCATCCTAACAGGTGAATCATCTTGTAAATCCTCTAACCAGGTAGACTTAACAGTCTTTGTATAAAATCTCCTAACAAAGTGCATACTTATAAAGCGTGTTTCAAATCCTTTAATAAGGTGGATCTAGCAATCCTTCATGCTCTTAACAGGGTAGATCACCAGAAGTGATCATTGTATGCCTTAACCGGCTAACTTCCTACTGCAGTAAAGAAGATTTGTGGGTTTCATCCCCACCCCAGTTTTACTTTCTATTTTGGAAGGTTTCTGGGTCACCAAAGTCTTTGTGTATATATGTTTTGGATGTTTATTTATCTCTTACATGCTGCAAATTAGGTGAATGAATACTTTACTGGTTTATGTTGAATTGATTAAAAGGTGTATTGTTACTTATTCACCCCTCCCCTCTTAGTAACCTGTTATATCTTGAATATTTCAAATAATTGGTATCAGAGCCTTTTTGGTTCTTAGGAAAAAGCTTGACAGCTTGAGCAAAGATCAAAGTTAATGGAGATATTCAGACTGGAGAAAGTTATAGAAAATGAAAAGTTAGATCTAGAAATGGCCATGGTTCAACTCAAAGAAGAAAAGGAACATCTTTCTCAATCCCTAAAAAGAAGAAAGGAACTTGCAAAACAAATGAATGACCATCTTTATGTTGAAGAAAGGATTGAAGATCTGTTACCATCAAGCAATTCAGAAGAAGCTGACAAAGAAATCAAAGAACTTCTAGAAAAGAATGGATCTCTGCAAGAAGAGGTAAGAAAGCTTAAGAGAGAACAAGAAATACAGTCAATCAGGCTATGTGAAGTTTTAGATCAAAGAAACAAAGCACAAGAAGAACTGGAAGATAGAAGTCATGAAATCTATAATCAATCTCATCAGCATGATGATCTTATAGACCAACTTGCCAATGCAAATGAAGAAATCAGGATTCTCAGAGCACAAAATGAAAGAATAAGGAATGATTTAAACACTGAAAAGCAAATCAATGAAAGTCTACAGAGTGACTTAAGATCTGAGAGAAAAATCAATGAAAGCTTGGAAAATGACCTAATCTCTGAAAGGCAAGTCAATGAAAGGATGATGAAATCTCAGGCAGATGTGAATCAATTAAATGAGCAGAATCTTCACAGACAAATAGGCAAAGCTGGTCTTGGATACAAGGAAGCTGGTGAATCCTCCAAACAAGGTGAACAAAGGAATAAAAGACTCACTTGTAATCACTGTGGCAAGTTAGGTCATACTTCAAAAAAATGCTGCAGCAATGGGAAAGAAAAATTCAATGGTAAATGCTTCAACTGCAATCAGCATGGTCACAAGGCAAATGAGTGTAAAGAAAAACCAAAATTTGAGGGCAATTGTCACAAATGCAAAAAGCATGGTCATAAGGCATTCCAATGCAAATTCAAATCATTCAATCCAGCTGAACAACTTGTCAAAGCTATATTCAGATGGGACTACAACACCTAGTGCAGATGTCACTATTGTGGAGAATATGGACATACTGGCATAAATTGTGCTAGACATCACCTAAGAAAGAAGGACACTACTGTAAGGTGCTATACATGTACAGAACTTGGTCATATAGCTAAAAATTGCATGAATATCAAAAGAATTGAAGATGAGAAGAAAATCAAAGAAGACAACATTCGAAAGCAAATCAAACAGCAATGGATTCCAAAATCTATCGAGCAAGATAAGTCAGATAGAAATGTCACTCAAGAAATGGGTGACTCCACCATTTCCAATTAATATTCATATAAGAAATATTGGAACTGCATCCTCCAAGATTTATCCTAAGCAGCTCCAAAGGAAGAAGAATGATCAAATCAGTATTTCAGATACACTTTGATTCCAGGTCTATTCAACACTTTACTGAGTTCGGTCGGTTGTAACAAAGCTTCATTAACCGAGTAGCAGTTACTGAGTTGAGTCGATAAGAGACTTTACCGAGTTCAGTCGGATGCAACAAAGTTTCATTAACCAAGTTGTATTAACCAAGCGAGGTCGGTTCGTGACCTAACCGAGTTAGGTCGGTACTTCAATATTTTCATTCGATCGCCGAGTTGATAATATCTACCGAGCTAGTGGATGACAACCTATCATTTCATCTACCATCGTACCAAAACATTTATGGAAAATTTGTTATCAAAAGGGGCAAAATTTGATCTTAATTTTTACTGTGAACAAAGAGCTAAGTTATCTTCTGCAATTTTAGAGCGAGCTTAAAACATTCTCGAGCGAATTTTTCAAAAGGGAGAAAGAATAAGTTCAGAATTCTTCTACACCTACCGAGTAGCAATGGCATCCAAAAGTGGTAGCTCCAAGACCAAGAAAGGTTTAGAAATGCTGGTTAAAGGAGAAGAATGGAAGGTGCCAAACTTCAAATTGGCACTAGCTATTGCAAAATCACTGGACCCTAACGGTGCTCAATCTCAAATCCCTACAAAGGTACTTCTTATTAATGATATCCGCTCTCATTTCAAATGCTCCATTCAAGAACTTGGAAACTTAGAAACTGATAATGCCCTAGGTGAAATGAGCATAAATGGGAACCTGAAACCCGAACATAAACATCTTGAAACAAAAGGGTTAACCCACATTTTGCACTTGCCAAGGAAATTTCATGTAAAATGGGTTAGGTATGTACTCAGTCGGGTTCACAATGGCCAATTGTGGATAGAGCAACCAGTTCCCATCACAAAGAAAATGATTAGCAAAATTACTAGACTCCCTATGTTGAGCAAAGCCAAGACTACCAAAACCCTAGGTTAGGAAGAATTGCAGAGACTGACCCAAGCAGAATGGGATAGTAGGGGACTTAAGCTCAGTACAGTAGCTAACGTTGAATTGATATTTGGTATTCACGTCATTGCTCACAAAATCTACAATTCAAGCATTCCAAACAGTGTATCCTGTGAAGCTGTGGATTTGGCATACAAAATAGTAAAGAAGAATGTAGAATTTGATTTATTGGAATTGCTTTTGTCCCAATTCAATAAGAATATGGAAAGCATAAGAACCTCCAAAAACAATCCTTGCAAATTCGGTTCGCTTTTGATTTGTTTATTTTTCTATATTCAAAAGTCTTTTCCATCAAAGGGGTCAGTAGTATGGAGTAAAGATATTCCAATTCTTTATCAGATAAATGAGTTCATTGCAGAATTAGGCAAAATTTTTGACAGTGTTTTGGATAACTATTTTGAAGATTTTAAGGAAAGAATGAACCATAGGTTCCGAATTCCACCCAGACTTGTTGAAGAATACAAGGAAGAAGTATGCTTCATGGTAGACTATGACAAGGTATACATACAGGTAGTCAGTCCTCGGGTAGCATGGGTGAAACATCTTCCCTATGAGGTAAATATTGATGAAACTAGGGACATCATAGAAGCACTGGTGAATGAACCAGTAGACCCAAGGCAACCAATTTTTGGAGCATATGATCAAGCTAAGGCCAGAATTGAGCTTCAAATTAAAATCCCTTAGGCCATTAGCAAAGGAAAGAGAAGGGTAGCCCAACTAAAAATATAAGTTGGTTCTCTTATGATAATAGAAGGCAAAGGAGAAGATGATGAAGAAGAAGAGGAAACTGAGTCAGAAAAAGAAAAAGAGCCTCAATGAAAGAAAGGTAAGGTGATCATCACCAAACCTAAAAGGGAAACTTCTGTGGTTTTCTCTAGGAGAACAAGATAGGGGAAGAAGGAACCTCTACTCGTTAAGCCTCCACTCACATTTGAGGCAAGATTGAAGCAATTAGAAGCAGGTGCTAGCTTCACAAACTTCAAAGCATTGAAGTTTGAAACCAGAACAGAACAATTAAAGATGCAGATTGAGGAACTGGTACTAAACAAGATGGGTAAATGGAAATACTCACCAGATCAGATAGCCTCTCAGATCTCCAAAGAACTATTGGAGAGGTTGCAATCAAGATGGGAAGCTGCAACCAAGACTGTCAAAGACATCTATGAGCAGACCCAGAGGAATCTCCTGCTGAGTCTCACTGATGCTGAAGTGAAGACATCACTGAAAGACCATGAAGGTAACATGATGATTAGATTCCACACCTATTTGATACTTGTCAAAGATATTGAGCATGTGGTAAATGATGCAACAAACATGTGGAAAAACATCTATCATCTACACAAATCCAGTGATGATACTGTTGAAATCAAGGACATTGACAACAGTGATGATGATGATGATGATATTAAAGATATTCCAGGGGATCTCCATTCAATAATGTTAGAAGTTGAAGAACAAGCTAGAAAAGAAATTGAGGAAGAAGAAGCTGAAAAAGAAATGGAGGAAGAAGAAGATGAACAAGACAAAGAGGAAGAAGATCTAGTAAAAATTGCAGCTGAAGTCATTGCATCTCTTCCACACTCTCCACCTAAAATAGTTACAGCTTCTACTAGTGAGATTGTGAGCTCATTAACCTCATCAATTGATCAATCTTCACCTGTCTCCTCTCAGCTCCGGGTACCATCTATGCAAGTGTCAACCACTTCATCAACTAAGCTGCAACCACCTTCATTGACTAAGTCTTCCTCAGTCACAGTAGTAAGATCATCAAGCACATCAACTTCTACTATAGAGTGTATAGTAAGTGTACCTATAGGTACTACAATTTTGACTTCTCCTGCTCCAATTTTGGCAACTGTTAGTTCTCCCACTCCATCCTGTACAACAATTTTTTGAGTAACATCAATTTTTGATACTATTAGCACATCTCTCAGTCTTCCTCTACTTAGTCCTATTCCAGTTTTGTCATCCAGCCCTACCTCATCAACTATAATCTCAGTTTCCAAGGGTCAAGGTGAAGTCTTTGCAGGAAAAGCAAAAAGATACATGTTTTCCAGCAAGACAATGGATGAGGAAATTGACTTGGATAAGGACATTTTCATTCCCAAATAGATCTAGATACAACATCTGTTGATGAAATGAGAATGCTCAATCAGCTATTAGAGCAGAAGGCTAGGCAAAAACAGCTCAGGCATGAAAGAGACCAGGAATATAGCATTATTGAAAGTGCTAAAAATATAATAATAGAGGCTATAGGTGTTGAAGTAGATTCTACTCAACACATTTTGATTCAGTTGGAAGAGGCTGTATATAAATTCAATGAGGATACCTCCGGCCAAGAAAAATTGATTGAAAAGGCAGAGAAGAAATTTGACAATAAGGTGCTTGAGCACATTGCTCAGCATATTGCATTAAAACAGGTAGAATTGTCTACAATTATTAGTAATTTTGAGAATTCTTTTAATAATGTAACTTCACTTTTTGGCAAACTTTGTGATGTTACCGAGTATACCAAAGAAAGCAAAGAAAAGTTGAATAAAATTGATGAGGACATGAAGGTCAGTGCCCAAATGCTGCAATCTGACCACAGTGCAAGTTCATCCCATCATCATAAAATAAGATTTTTGTCAAAGAAACAGGCAGAATTGCTGAGAGAGGAAGCAAGAATCAGGTCTACTCTGATTGATATCCAGAATATGATTCTTCCTATCATGGATACAATGCAGAAGCATATTGCCCATTCCAAAACATTGATCCATGACAACAACTTCTCAATTGCAGATCATATGATTGAACTTTCTGCAGAAATTCAAATAGCACTCTCCACCAGCAAAATTTTGCAAGAAAATTGGGATAAGACTTTGGCTCTTATTCTCAAGGTACATTCAGGATTTATCTCTCATATGAATCTCTGTGAAAATTGTTTGGCATTATTGTCAAAAAGGGGGAGATAGAACTTCAAGAGCTAACTATGCAAAGACATATGTATTGACTTGTAAATACTATGCACATTGTATGGGGGAGACATATATGTAGACACATCTAATAAGATTTGCATTTTTGAAAACTTTTGAACTGTATGTCAATTTCTGTACATAAACTTTGATTCATAATTATTTTTGTCACTAATGCCAAAGGGGGAGATTGTTGGCATAAAGTTATTTTCCATTAGTGACAACACTTTTCTCACAATCCAAACCGAGCATCGAAGACACAGTTCAAACTAAGTGTTGAAGACTCAGTTCAAACTGAGCGTCGGTGACAACAGTTCAAACCGAGCAGATGGACTCAGTAGAAAATGCACTTAGTGTTAATCGAGTGTAGTATTAACCGAGTAAAGACAGAAGCAGTGTTAACCGAGTGTAGTATTAACCGAGTGAAGACGAAAGCAGTATTAACCGAGTAAAGAAGGACTCAACATTAACCGAGCTCAGTAGGTAAGCAAGGAAGTTAGTTTCTGCCGAGTGACACTATATCTACCGAGTCACCAATGGTTACTGAGTTCTAGGCAACGTTGTATGACTAGTATGAACCGTGCCCCTACCTCTACCTAGTGCATGATGATGCCGTGTAACATGGTGGTTGCTGTGTATCAGAAGGTCATCATGTCTATCTAAAGAACTCGAGTTTATTTTACCATTTGGCTGACTCAGTTGTATTTTGTGTACTTGTGTTCAGCCGACCTTGCATCTATTATTACTGGAATGGTATAAATAATGCTTTACATTTTGTAAAAAGGAGACAACAATAATAATAATAACAATGAAAGGATGTGTGATGCGAATATAGCAGCAGAACAGTATATTAGCAAGGTCTACAAGGTGCAGCAAAGACTTCATCAATCACAAGAGGTGATCAATTGTAAAAGATCTAATCAAGTCATATATAGATCTGATTGGTTCATCCTAACAGGTGAATCATCTCATAAATCCTCTAACCAGGTAGACTTAACAGTCTTTGTATAAAATCTCCTAACAGAGTGCATACTTATAAAGTGTGTTTCAAATCCTTTAACAAGGTGGATCTAGCAATCCTTCATGCTCTTAACAGGGTAGATCTCCATAAGTGATCATTGTATGCCTTAACCGGCTAACTTCCTACTGCAGTAAAGAAGATTTGTGGGTTTCATCCCCACCCCAGTTTTACTTTCTATTTTGGAAGGTTTCTGGGTCATCAAAATCTTTGTGTATATATGTTTTGGATGTTTATTTATCTCTTACATGCTGCAGATTAGGTGAATGAATACTTTACTAGTTTATGTTGAATTGATTAAAAGGTGTAATGTTATTGATTCACCCCTCCCCTCTCAGTAACCTGTTATATCTTGAATATTTCCAACATTATATTATTAGGAAAACCTTTATCTAGAAACCACATTTTTTCACACATAAATGGATTTCTTGATGGTTTTTATAGTTAACATGTTTCTATCCTGATCGGATAGTGATCAAATCTTGCATTAGGGAGGATAACTCTACCAAAAGGATGATTAAATGATATTAAATTTCCTTTACATATAAATATATCTAATCTTTTAATATTATTATGGAAGCTAACTTATCTATTATTGGATGTGAAGACATTCTTTAAAGTCTAATATAACTTGGGTGATCGTGTTGGATCCCCTTTATTTTTCTACTAAATCTATAATTGCATAAAACCTCCCCAAATGAAAATAGTTTTTAGTGGATTTAACTCTAGATAATTACTAATCACATCCCATATTTCTTTGTTAATCATTTTTGGGTTGGCCCATACACATTAATAAGTAGGAAATGAGTTTTTCTTTTGAATATATTAAATTTCCCCCCATCCAATTTCTCTTGGATACATGTTGTGTGAAATATACCCTCCTTAGGCTCCATATAATACCAATCCCACTAGAGGCCCTAGAAGAAAAAACTAGTTTTATTTTCCAAGATCCCAATTTTCTTCTAAGTTTAACTCCTCCTTTGTTGAGTTTCATTTCTTGTATTAATAGTGTATCTGATTCAAAGTGTTAAATTTTACTTGATTCAATGCTTTTTTGGGGGGGCATTTAGGCCCCTAACATTCCATTTTGTTAGCTTCATGGCTCTGTGGGAAGGAACTTCCCCTTCCCTACATTCTAAAGATTAATAATCTTTTTCTAGAACTAGCTAGACCTGTAGCTTTTCTAAGTTTAGATAACAATTTCCTTCCTCTTTTGCTGCTTTGTTTTCCACTTTTTGGATGTTCTAAGCTTTGCATATTTTCCATGATACCAATGGTGTCTAGATTTTTTTTACTAAAACCTCTATCATCCTCATCCATCTCTCTACCTACTATTCTTGTATTTTTACTATTTACACAATTTCTTTTGTCTATATGTTGCTGAAATTCTTCTATTTCCTAAATCCCAAACTCCTCCCAATTTTGGATTTTTCCTACTTTGTTCCTAACTAGATTATCCAAACTCCATTTATCTAGTATCTCTTCTTGATTTATCAATTCAAACTCCCTTTAAAAGTTATCTACCTCAATAGGAATGTACCTAAAATATCCTCTTCTTTTCTCTACTTTTTTTCAAGAAGGTGAATTAGATTCCGTTTCCTTTTGTTTTCCATTATTATACTCTTTTATTATTATTATATCCAATCATTTATCTTGCCCTATTCCTACTGAAGTTCCTAAGACTATATGTTTATCTGGTATTGATTTGCTACTTCCCTTGGTATCTTTTAAATTTCATTTTTTCTTTATTATCCTCTAAATCATCATCTTCAAATTCTTATGTATCCATTTCTATTATTCTTTAAATCAACCATATTTTTTCCTTCATTACTTCTTTGTATTCTTCATCTTCTTCTTCAACATCAAGATCCTCAAGGAAGTCTTCTTCATCTAAGTGAACTTCATCCAAAGAAATGAGGGATTCAAGTTGATCTTCTATACTTACTATGTACAATATTATTTCCTCAGCTTCTATCAATTGACTCTAAAGATCTTTTGTTCTAATTTTGCTCTTTTCAAGATTATAAGCAAAACTTTTCTCCCTTTTCTCTTCTATTCCTTGTTGGTTTCCAAGAATATTTTCTTCTTCAAGGGGATCTCTAACTCCTATTTGCATTTTCCAGAATTATATAGCTTCTTGTTATTTTTTTATTTTTCCTTTTCCAAATTAGTAGCCTCATTATCTATTTTCATTTCTATTTCATGAGTTTCCTTTCCTACATTCTCTACTTCTATATTTTCTAACATTGGATTGATATCTTCTATCCTAATCTCTTATTCTTTCACCCTAGTCTTTTTTCTCTTTTTTCTCCTTTTGTATCTTATTCTTTCCCCTCTAACCATCTTTATTTTTTATGAATCTTTGGTTTTACTCCCCTTTCAATTTTTTTTGTTTTTGCCTTCTTGGGCTATTAGGTGCTTGGTATTTCTAATATCTCTATTTATACTTTCCTCTTGTTCTAGTGAATTTAACTATGAGAGATGATGTGATAAAGGTAAGCCTTGTCCATTCATGGCTCAAAAATAGTTTCAATATTGTTATACAATGTCTATTTCAGAAGCTCTATCAGATTCTCTCTATACATCTAGTTGTTAGAAAGTAGAATATGATTATCTATCCTTGGAATTAGATTTATGTCTAGTTGGTCATCTCCTATTTTTGGATTTCATAAATTTTACCCCACATTAATGATGTTTGTAGATTTAACCTCAAATCATTCTCCAAAAGTTGATTCTTCAGGCCTTTGTGGAGGTTATGAACCTTTTCCCATAGAATGAGTTGATCACAAGTGTTATTATATATCTATTAGAAAGTAAAGTCCACCAATAATACCAGGTGGGGGTGAATAAGTTATGAAATCAAATAAAATCTCAACATCTCTATTAAATCTGAAACATTTAAATAATAGATGCAACAATCATAGAAATATAACCATACAAAATAACACTAGGTTTGTTAAATAGGGAAACCCTTGATTAGAGGGAAAACCCCTACAAATAGTACCCACAAGATGATGTAATAACATAAAATTTCCTTTTAAAAGGATGGACCTTGTTAGGATTCAATGAAATACATTTAATATATATGAGTCCCTATTACGAGACTTTGAATCCCTATTAGGAGATTCCAATCCTATTAGGAGTTGTTCCAACCTTGTTAGGAGTTGATAGGAAGATAGATGGACTCACTATCCAAAAAACATTAGCACTATCCTCATTGAATAATACAAGTATACATCAACACTATCCAACAACCACTTCTTTGCCAGATATAGTTCCTTGGTAATCCCAGCGTGCCTCAACTGCACCAAACACTTCTCTGATCCAAAAGATATTTGCATGTAACCTTGCACAATACATAACATAGATATGTCTACATATTACACTTCCATATAAGGAAATCACCTATAATTTATACCAATTCCTAAAATAAGTTATTGAGTCAGTCTTGACGCTTTACCAATTTATAATAATAATATAGGACCAACTTAAGATATTACATTATATGTTACATTACAATAATACATCATTTCATAATTAAAAGTAGTTTGTTGGATCATATTCTTCATACCTCTTTGCTATGTGATGATCTTAATGTGAGATTAACCACAACATCTTCAAAATGTCTTCAACCTCTATCCATGTCCTCTTAACTAGATTCTATATTTATTAGAAGGTACAATCCAAATAATAGTACCAACTTTCTAGAAATTTTGTCTGAAAGATGCCTTCACTAAATTGTTCATAACTCTATCCAATGTTAATATTTTCATATACAATCTTAAAGTAGATGTAGGATCTAGACATACTCTATAAGATTATCCCAAGTGTGCATAAGTTAATCTTTAATCCTCAAACTATGCAAATCCAAACTCTATCTATTTCTTTGCCAGTCTATATAGAATAACTAGAATGTTGACATCAATGAAAAACTCTTTCATGAATGTAACACATAACATCTAAATCTTGTCTTCAAAACTTCTAAGATACTTTCCCATAGGAATACCATCAACATTCATGATAATAGTATCAACATTATGTCCTTCAACATCTTGTTGTGTAATCTGATTTTGTCTTTTATGTCTTCAATAAATAGATTTTGTTTTATACATTTTTCATATTGTTCCAACACCATTAGCTTATCTACTATGGCTGAAGTATCTAGATAACATCTATCATTACCAGTTGTATCCTTCCCTTTCTCTATTAAACCACATATTTTACTATCTTAGTAGTTTCCTTTTCCACTTCTCTCTTTTTAGTAATCCTCTTCTTGTGTTCTTGTGCCTAAACAATATCGAACTAGATTAATTTCAGGGCCTAGGGTTGAATCCGCCTCCACTACCTCTCCTTCTTCAATATCTAGTTCTTGAGTTTGGATCATGCTTACTAGGAATTTACCTATACTTTGGATGTTATAAAATTTGATATCCATCTTCCCTTGATTTTTTACAAATAACCCCTAACACTTTTTTCTTTTTAGCATTGAAATACATATTCATCTAATCTAATGTTGGTTGCACAATTGAGTAAAAACTATAATCATTATGTCTAGACTCTATATCGAAAAACATTATTTCTTCAAAAAAAAATGTTATAAACTAGGTTGTAGTTGTATAATTTTATATATGTGATCATTTTAATTAGTTCTAGATCCATAATTTCATATTTCATTCTAACTAGGATTTTGGTTTCGTTGTAGCTTGTAAAGCTAGGTTCCAATCCTAGAAACACACCTATATAGTTGCCAATTATTTTAATTATATGAATATGTTTAAGTTCCACTAACAATTATTATTATTATTATCCAAGTTGGTTTATTAATTTTAATCATTTGAGTTTAATCAAAGTTGGGAGACCAATTACATAAGTTTATGCTGTATCCTTTAAGGAAATATTGAGAATCTAGAAGTAGTGCATCTTTGATTTTCTTAATATTACAATGTAAGTATTTAAAGAATCAAAGATGGAAAGAAAACCTGCCTAACCCTCACATCCTACCTTCAACCATTCTTCTAGAGTAGATTTTGTCAAATTTAGATTATCCCAAACCATGAATATTTGTAAGGATTTACATTCAAATCACCAATTTTCTAAGAAATAATTGTTTATGATCATGACTTTTTGTTTTCTATCCTTGGTTTCTCTATGAAATTCTTAATGATCATTTTCTATTTTATTTTTTCTATATAAAAACTTTCTTTAGTGTAAGATATCTTTCTTTTTGTGCTTGTTGATTTCTTGAAACACTAACTTAGCATTTCCCATGCTTTTTGGAAACTTAGTCTTATTTTCCAAATGATTATATTTCATTCATCTTTGATTTATTCTGGAGAATACCATTTTCCATCCTTCCTCATTAATATGGATGAGGCATAATCCTAAACAAGGGAGATTATTACCACCACAAGATTTCCTAAGTTCATGACTAGTCTAATTACTATGATGCCCTAGATTTTGAATACTCTGATCATTATATCCTAGCGGAAGTTTTTTTGCTTACAATTCTTGATGTGGTTGACACTTGTTGATAGGTAAGGATTTTTTTATTATTCTCCATCTACCATTCTTTTTTTTGTTGCACCAATACTAAGGATTTCCTTGTTCTTGTGATTGAAGTAGTTGTGATGGGAGTCGAGTGTTGCAAATTTCATTCTACATTAAATGGTTAATGATTATCTCCTTTGGTTATTTATATGGGGGTCTAATTTTATTCAATAGCATGCCTATGAGTTTTCCCAGATTACAAGCCTTCATCCTTAAGTTGGGCTTATTCTTTGTTGTATTTTCTACAATTAAATCTTCACCTATTGCTTTGGGGTTTATCATCTTTTTCACCTTAGTTTCTTTCCATTTTTTAACAACTTTCCATCCTTCTTATTTATCTTTATATATTTATTGCTTCCAAGGGATTTTGAGGGGATTACAAATGCTTGGATAGATTTGTGAAAGTCACCTTATGTTCTCTATTCCTTTGCTATTTTCTTCCCTTTTTCTTTGTGTAACCTTTCCAAGGCATCAAATCTAATCTTGCACATGATTGACATATATTCTATTCTCTTTTGACCTAGATTGGAGTTGTAGCCAAGATGTTGTGTATGGAAGGGCATATGTCTGGTTTGGTTTATTTTTTCCACCAAATTTTTAACCATCGGGGTTTTCTTTTCCATGTTTTTTTAATTTTCTTTGAGTTATATTTGGCATTCAAATCATTTTCTATTTGCTTTTCGTTATTCACATTCTTTATTATTTTAGATAAGATTGGACTTTTGTAAGAACCCCAAATAGGCTCTACGCTGATCACTGTTTGTTTCCCTAGGTGTAATAATTGTTTTTGGTTTGTTTTTGAATGTTTTAAGCTATTTTTGGGTTTTTGAGTTGATGAAAAGAAAATACAAATATTGAAAACTAATCTACCTCAAATTATAACTCAAATCTGATTATAATGCTAATCAAATTCATTTATTCAGATGGCTTCTAATGTTTGTACAATACTTATTGCTGGAAGCATACATTAAAAACATCATCATTAATAGTTGAAAAAACCCTGATTTTTGTCTCCGATACGCAACCACACTGCTGGTTGCTTCCTCCTTGGGCAGCGCCTATCAAAAACTGCAATATTAAATCTCTACTTTTTAAATTCACTGGAGCGTTGTACTATTCACAGCACTATAGCTGCTGTTATAACCCCTTCCAACCTGTAACAGCTTCATCCAATTCTTTCCTACTAAACACAATATTGACTCCAGAATGAAGTTAACTCACAGGCAAAATTCAAGTGATATTTCACACCCTCAAATTGCATCAACTCTGAAGATACTACATCCTCCACAGTCTAAATTCTTCTCAAACTTGTAGAAACCCTTGTTGCCACAACTTCAAGAAATTTCACAAGGCAAAGTTTTTAAGCACTTCTCATAACCTGCTCTTGAAGGAAGACAAGGTTTGTTTATAAGGACTCCTCGAATCCAGAATGAGTCTCCACGCTCAATGTGGGATAAAAGATATAATAATAACATAAAAAATGTTATTACATTAAAACTTAGAAAATCACTTTTAATTTTTCTATAAGCTTGGACCCACAATTAATTGAAACAATGGCCCCTTTTATGATATCATGACCCTCACTTAAGTTATATATTATAACTTAACAATATAGGCTCAAAACCAATAATGTTTATTTTAACTAAATAAACATTAATATCTCCATTATTACTCAACATTTTTGAATGTCGTTTGGACTGGGAGCTAACATGATAGAACTGCATATGACCATACCCCTTTTCTAAAAATAGCAGGGGTCTATCTTTATAACTCCAAAATTGCTAAAAATAGCCTGACCAAGCCAAACTCAAAGGAAAACTCATCATAAACAAACTCTGGCAACCTAGAAGAGTACTATGCTTTGGTCCTTGGAGGATCTCCACACCAAGGTGACCCTCTATCCAATCTTATTAGCCTACGAGGGTCTCTGATAGGCTAATCACTAGCTAAAGTGATGTCTCTAGCTAGGAGGGGACATTACAGTCCGCCCTCCCTGAAATTGCTTGTCCTCAAGCAATCTCAACTCTGGATGCTGTAAAATCTCCTCGCTCTCCCAAGTAGCATCCTCTACCAGAAAATCCTTCCACTTCACCAAATATTCTCGGATGGTACGTTTCCTCAAGTTCCTCTCTCTAAAATCAATGATAGCCTTTGGTATCAAAACAAGTTTTCCCTCATCATCCAAGGGTGGTAGTACTGTAGAAGGCACAATATGATGCCCTAGCGCCTTTTTGAGGCGTGACACATGAAAAACATTGTGCACCTTACTCTCCGCCGGCAAGTCTAACTCATAAGCCACCTCTCCCATTTTCCTGATAATCCTAAATGGACCATAGTATCGTGGCTTGACTTCTTGAGAGTGGATTGACGGTAAGGTTGCAACATAAGATACACCATGTCTCCAACCTCAAAAGTCCGCTCAGTCCTCTTCTGATCTGCATACTGCTTTTGCTGATTTTTTGCCTTAGTTAGATTATCCTTGAGAGTCTTAACAAGGTCTTGACTCTCTTGTAACAAATCACCTACACTGGGCACTCTACTGTCACTCAAAAGCAGATCCATAAAATTGGGTGCCTCATACCCATACAGGGCCATAAAGGGTGACATCTGAATAGACATGTGATAAGTGGTATTGTAGCAATACTCACAGAGATAAATCCATTTTACCCATGCCCTCTGTTGCCCTGCTGTATAATTTTTGAGATATCCCTCCACCCATTTGTTTACTATCTCTGTTTGACCATCTGTTTGAGGGTGGTAGCTAGTACTCGGAGTGAGCTCTGTCGCACACAACCTAAATAGCTCCTGCCAAAAGTGACTCATAAACCTATTGTCTCTGTCACTTACAATGCTCTGAGGTAAGCCATGTAATCTGAATATCTCTTTGAAGAACAACTCTCCCACCTGTGTAGCAGTGTATGTAGCAGTGATCGGAAAGAAGTGTGCAAACTTCGTAAGGCGATCCACAACCACATATATGCAGTCTCTGCCTTGGGCTCTAGGCAGTCCTGTGATGAAGTCCATAGACAAACACTCCCACTTCCTATCAAGAATTGAAAGTGGCTGAAGTAAACCGACTGGATAGGAGTGTTCTTGCTTATTCTGTTGGCAAGTGGGACACTCCCTAACATATTGAAGTACCTCTGCTTTGAGCCCTTTCCATGTGAATCTCTCTCTAATCTATCGGTATGTCTTGTAGAAACCAAGATGTCCTGCCATAGGTGAATCATGAAAAGATTTCAAAACCACCCTCCTCACTACTGATCCTGGGACCAAAAATATTCATCCTTTGTAAATGATGAGCTCATTACAAGGGTGTATCTGCTGTCCTGAATAGTCCCATCTATGAATCCAGCTGCCCAAGTGTCCTTTGCATACTCTGCAAGTATCAAGTGTCTCCAATCCTTCGATATGTCTGTCAATAAGCTCAAATGGGGCCTACATGATAAGGCATCAACAACTACATTCTGTGTCCCCTTAAAATATGTAATGTCAAAGTCATAGGACTGTAACTTGCTCACCCACTTTTTTTGCCTATCATTGAGATCTCGCTACCCCAAAAAGTGTCTTAGGCTATTATGGTTGGTTTTGATACAAAATTTGCTACCTACCAAATATTGCCTAAATTTGGCCAAAGCATGCATAATGGCTAACATATCCTTATCATATATGCTGAAGCTCTGCTCTGGCCCTCTCAATTTCCTGCTCTCATAAGCAATAGGGTGCTTCTCTTGCATAAGCACCGCTCCAATGCCCTCTCCGGAAGCATCACAATGTAGCTCAAAAGGTTTGCTGAAATCTGGTAATGCTAACACTGGACAAGAAGTCATCAACCCCTTAAATTTCTCAAAACACTCCTATGCCTCAAGAGTCCACAAGAAAGCTCCCTTTCTCATCAAATCTGTCAAGGGTGCTGCATGCCTAGAATATCCATCCACAAACCTTTTGTAGAAACCACATAGTCCTAGAAAGCCCCTCAACTGTGTAAGGTTCACCGATGAAGGCCACTCCACAATGGCACGAATCTTTTCAGGATCCATGCACACGCCCTCTGCACTGATGATGTGACCCAAGTACAATAACTCTGTCATGCCCAAATCACACTTTGACTCATTTGAATACAAGGATTCTCTGTCCAATATACCTAGCACCATGTCCAGGTGAACCAAGTGCTCCTCCCAAGATCTACTATATACCAAGATATCATCGAAGAAGACAAGTACAAATCTCCTCAACTGAGGATGGAAAACCCTATTCATTGTTGCCTGAAAAGTAGCAGGTGCGTTAGTTAGCCCAAATGGCATAACTACAAACTCAAAATGGCCACAATGACATCTAAAGGCTATCTTCTTGATATCCTGCTCTCTAACTCTGATCTGGTGATAACCTGATCTCAAATCTATCTTTGAGAAGAAGCAAGCTCCATGAAGCTCATCTATCAACTCATTGATCCTGGGAATGGGGTATCTATTTTTAATCGTCTTCCTATTAAGAACTCTATAATCAATGCACATCCTCAATGTCCCATCCTTCTTCTTTACTAACACCACTAAAGAAGCAAAAGGAGACTTACTTGGTCTAATATGGCCCATAGCAAGTAACTCCTTTATGGTTTTCTCAATTTCATCCTTCAACCTCTTCGGATGCCTGTAAGGTGTAATCATGATGGGCTTAGCCCCCTCCTCTAACTCAATGATGTGCTCAATACCTCTGTCTAGTGGTCTACCTGGTGGAATGTCACTGAACACCTTAGAGTTTTTAACTCTAAGCTCCTGAATATCAGGAGGATATTCAATCTTATGCTGTCCCTCCTGTGATGGAATCAACATGCACTCTGCTGCCCACTCTACCTAATCATGTTGAATCAATCTAGCCATTCTACGAAAAGAGACCATCCTGAGATCACTATCCCTGATTGCCTTAAGAATATGTGTCTTCCCATTCACTTTAAACCTCATCTCCATCTCCTTGAGGTTAAGAGTGAACTCACCAATATCGTGCAACCAACTCATCCCAAGAACTATATCTATATCTCCCATAGGTAGAACATAAAAATCTACCTTAAAGTCATAATTATTAACTTTCAATGGGAGTCCAATGATCCTACGATCACATTTGAGGACATAGCCATCTGCTACCCTCACTCTAATTCCCCCAAACTCCTCTATTTGTATGCCACGCTTCTCCACCATCCTAGCATCAATGAAATTATGAGTGGCACATGTATCAACCAAGGTTATGACTCGTTGTCTAGCGAGTACTCCTCTCATCCAGAATGAACCTTCTTGCTTAATACTAGTGAGATGAGCTTCCCTAAGTTTCCCATCTCCTTTCCCATCCTTGGACTCCATTTTAGACAAGTTTTCAGCCTTGTCTTCCTCTTTTGCACCATCTATTTCCTCTATATCAGACTACTGATCTGAATTATCTGATTCTGATTCCTCATAGTATGCCCACATAACTCTGTTAGCTTTTCCCTTTGGCCTAAGAGGACAATCATGGTTTGCATCATAGGGTCCCTTACATTAGAAACATAATTTTTTCTTCCTCAAATCGTTTAATGTTTCCTTGTCAAAAGGTGCTAGAGTTTTATCTTTAGAATCATTTTAAAAATCAGTCCTCTCTGGTTTTTTATAAAATGGTTTGTTATCCTTACTAGAAGATGCTCCTTTGGACTGAAATTTGTTTGTTGGGACTGCATGTTTCATACTTCTTGCCTTTTTCATCGCTTCCTGTAAAGAAATAGGATCAAATGCCTTTATCCAACCTCTCAGTGGTTCAGATAGGCCCTCAATGAAAAGAACTATCAATCTATGCTCTAAAATGTTTGGCACCATGACTGCCAACTACTAAAATTCACCAATAAAATACTCCAAGTTGCCTATTTGTTTCAGCTGTGCTAAGTCCCAGAAGTAAATCTCTGGATCTTTTTTGTCAAATCTTTCAACCAACCTATCCACGAAGTCCTGGTATTCTGTCACTTGGTTATGCTGAAGTGTTACCATACCATGGTACCACCAATCATGTGCTATTCCCTCCAAATGCAAGGTGGCATATTTGATAGCTTCAATATCTGTCATTGGCCTCAGTGCCAAAAATGTGTCAAGCTTATGAATCCAAGCTTGAGCTGTCATCTTACCACTCCCATCAAATGTAGGCATAGTAAGCTTTCCTGTAGCCCTCTTCAACTCACTATTTTGACCTCTAGGCCTCCTATCTTGTCTGAGTGACCTGTAATGCTCTCTCCTCTGATTTACAAAACGTTCAAAGGTCATCTTCTCTCAAACCTACGGAGCTAATAATTCCCATTCATCATTTGCAGCCATGAGTGCATCTGCGAATATGGGGTCTCATGTCGCCTCCTCTATCGGAGCTTCT
This sequence comes from Cupressus sempervirens, assembly GCA_028749045.1. NCBI lineage: Eukaryota > Viridiplantae > Streptophyta > Pinopsida > Cupressales > Cupressaceae > Cupressus > Cupressus sempervirens. The sequence goes on from CM053790.1 coordinate 427,381,050, forward strand.
TCTGGCTCCTCCAGAACAAATGTAGGGTGTGTAGGCCTATCAGTTGTTCTAGAATGGGTCCTTTGTGGTCTCTGATTACCTATAGCACTCCTGTTATCTCCCTGTTCTCCCGGCTCCCCATTTTGTCTAACAGGTGGATTCATCCTTTCTACCATAGTAGTGAGTGCCTGTAATGCCTGTGCCATCTGTTGCTGCCTTGTAACCATAGCACGGTAGAATTCTTTGGTATCCTGATCATCATTATTCCTCTTTTTTCTAGGTGAACTACCATCATGCCTCTCTTCCATATTTCCTATTTCCTATAACTGTTCTCTTTCAATCAGAGCTCTCCTACGAGTATGGCACCTGTGTGGTCCAATTTTTGGTGGCTGCATATGACTCCCCAAACCCTCAGGATTGCAAGAATGAGATTTTGATACCAATGTAAGAACCCCAAATAGGCTCTACGCTGATCACTATTTGTTTCCCTGGGTGTAATAATTGTTTTTGGTTTTTTTTTGAATGTTTTAAGCTGTTTTTGGGTTTTTGAGTTGATGAAAAGAAAATACAAATATTGAAAACTAATCTACCTCAAATTATAACTCAAATATGATTATAATGCTAATCAAATTCATTTATTCAGATGGCTTCTAATGTTTGTACAATACTTATTGCTAGAAGCATACATTAAAAACATCATCATTAATAGTTGAAAAAAACTTGATTTTTGTCTCCGATATGCAACCACACTGCTGGTTGCTTCCTCCTTGGGCAGCGCCTATCAAAAACTGCAATATAAAATCTCTAATTTTTAAATTCACTGGAGTGCTGTATTGTTCATAGCATTGTAGCTGCTGTTATAACCCCTTCCAACCTGTAACAGCTTCATCCAATTCTTTCCTACTAAACACAATATTGACTCCAGAATGAAGTCAACTCACAGGCAAAATTCAAGTGATATTTCACACCCTCAAATTGCATCAACTCTAAAGATACTACATCCTCCATAGTCTGAATTCTTCTCAAACTTGTAGAAACCCTTGTTGCCACAACTTCAAGAAATTTCACAAGGCAAAGTTTTTAAGCACTTCTCATAACCTGCTCTTGAAGGAAGACAAGGTTTGTTTATAAGGACTCCTCGACTCCAGAATAAGTCTCCATGCTCAATGTGGGATAAAAGATATAATAATAACATAAAAAATGTTATTACATTAAAACTTAGAAAATCCCTTTTAATTTTTCCATAAGCTTGGACCCACAATTAATTGAAACAATGACCCCTTTTATGATATCATGACCCTCACTTAAGTTATATATTATAACTTAACAATATAGGCTCAAAACCAATAACTTTTATTTTAACTAAATAAACATTAATATCTCCATTATTACTCAACATTTTTGAATGTCGTTTGGACTGGGAGCTAACATGATAGAACTGCATATGACCATACCCCTTTTCTAAAAATAGCAGAGGTCTATCTTTATAACTCCAAAACTACTAAAAATAGCCTGACCAAGCCAAACTCAAAGGAAAACTCATCATAAACAAACTCTGGCAACCCAAAAGAGTACTCTGCTTTGGTCCTTGGAGGATCTCCACACCAAGGTGACACTCTATCCAATCTTATTAGCCTACGAGGGTCTCTGATAGGCTAATCACCAGCTAAAGTGATGTCTCTAGCTAGAAGGGGACATCACAACTTTTGGGTTTTGATAGATTTTATGAAAGATAGTTTTTGCTAATTTTAATAAAAGGTTTTCTGGATCTAAGTTTTGATTTGTATTTTTTATAAACAGGGTTTGGCATCACAAACAATGACACAAATCTATGCTTTTACCCATGAACATAATAATTTTTCACTTCTAATTTTTCAAAAATAATTTAACTCTAGAACTAATTTATATTTTAAATTTCACAAACAAAACCATTCATAAATTTTAACAATCATTGTAGCACAACTTGGTAGACATGAAGAAGATAATATTTTTTAAAGAAAGATTTGCAAGATTCTCAAACCCTACCTCAAAACTACAAATAGAACACAAACCCAAAATATATTAGATAAAATACTACTAAAATTTAAATTTACTCTTTGATTTCAATGTTGAATTACCATAAAATTGTAAAATCGTCTCTCCAAGAGGGCTCTTAAAACCTTTGTGTATAATAGTTAATTCTATTTCTCAATTATGGCTCCCCCAAACTATCTAACCTCTAAAAGACTAAAATAATTATAATAAATAAAATATAGCCCTCTAGGGTTTCTAACATCTAAAACCTAAAAAGGACCACTCAACTTAAAATCAAATAATAAATATTTAATTAATCACTTTTCTCCTCATGCGCACAATTATTTTTTATAAATCTATTCAATAATTATTCTTTTAATTGAGCTAGTTAACTCGACCAATTAGATTTAAAACTACCAAATCAATTCTCTTAAATGGTTTAATATTCATAAAAAGTTAATATCTTTAGCATCCTCTTTTGTACAACTTTTATTGTTACTATCAATTTTCTTTATTTGTATGATTAATTTAGCTTTTAATTTAATATTTATTCTTATAACTAGACTTGTATTTAAGAATTTTAAATACTTAATGAATTTTATTTATTATTATTAATTGAATATCCCCATAATTAATATTCTAATAACTCATAAGATGTAATTATTTATATTACATAATTAATATTATTTTATGTATCAACTATTAAGAACCATATTCACAATATACTTTAGGACATACAACCAACAAGAAACTAACAAAATATACAAAAGAGGTATGTTCATTAATTAATGTCACCTTGACGAATTCATATCCATAGTTAGTCAAATAGTTGTCCTCTTTCTCATGATAATAGTAGACTTTGGTTGGGATTCAAACTCAAAAACAAATCTCCCCTCTCTTACCATCGAGATATTATGATAGAGCATGTTCATTCTGGCAATTGAGGGAAGTCAATACTCAGTACCTAGAAACTTGCATGACTAATAAGCGTGTACAAATATATCTAACTAAATAGACAATGGCTAAGAGTTGTACATTGTGTAGATCTTGACTCACACATGACTATAACTCCTCTTAGGTACATCAAGCATGCCTAACAAAATAATAAAATAGGTGCATACACCATACACATTACAAGTATGGGGTGAGTACAACTAGTAACTATGAATAGAATTATAATCATGTCCTAACATATAAATTATGTTATCATGAATATAACTATAGTCATGAATTGAAAGAACATAACATAAAATAATCATGAAGATATTTAAAACCTTCAACTGAAAGAACACAATATATCATCAGCATAAGAAAGTAATCATCACTATTCACTAACATAATAAAATTCAATACTCTATATATCAAAGTACTGCATTGTCAAATTTAATTGAAGAAATAACATATTTATAGAAATGGTTTAGTATGGATTATCAACGTAATCTATAGTGATATGGGGCAGCCAAGGGCAATCCTAGGCTAGCTAGGTATGTGGAAGTGATAAGGATCATTTTAATCATTGTATCATTGTGGTTTCACTTCTCTTGGGAACTTTGTCTAACTAGTTTTTTGAAGTAATGACCACCCTTTATATTATCAAATTGGCCAGGGATATCAAATCTTTGGTTGGAGGGTGATTCAATGAATTTAGTCAAGTGCCTAAATGGTTCCTCTAGTCTTTCATGGAAAATTGATAATATCATTAGGGAAACTATTGATAATCTTAATACTATGGATAAATACCATATAACTCATGTTTACCAAGATTCCAATATCATTTTTGATGCAATTGTTAATGTGGCAATGAGGTATGGCTAAAAGATGTTCTAGCAAGGAAATACAAAACTTCCTTTGAATGTCATGTCAAGCTTTGACTTTGACAATATTAATGGGAAGGAAGGGACAATTATTAATAGGAATTGAAGTATTTAGAATTAATGGATTTTTTATTACAATATGTTGTAAGGGGAGAAAGGATGACATTTATAGTTATATCTCTATTCTCTCGCATGATTGTTGGGTGTTTTAGAGAGTCATTGAGTTTTATTACATTCATACTTTATTTATTTATGAGAATACTCTGTAGAATAGCCTTTTGAGTAGCAAGAATCAAAGTAAGAAAATGGGTTGCCAACATAGGAGATGAGAACCACCTAATTGTGAGAAGTGGAGATGATGCACCAAAGTTTGGGAGATTTTTGAAAGAGTTGGTATGACTACCTTCCTAGACAGACTGCATGGTGGGAATCCTCAAGTCACTTAGCTATTTTTGAGAAAGTGGAGTGAGGGGACAGTTAATGTGGGTGATTAAAATATTACCATTATAGAGGTTTTTGAAATGCAAAGGAGTAACTAAGAGGGGAGGAGTGTATTAGTTACTACAAAAAAAAATCCCAGTCCCTTAAGATATCAACACAACTTTAAACCAAATCCTTGCAGAAACTTAGTTAACACTGAATATTTTGTTGTTACTTGATTAACACAAAGATAATTAAATCTTAAGATATTTAATGTGATTTAGCCTTTATTAACTTAGTTGCAGAAGCATAGAGGAAATAACATGAACACAAGAGACCAATATTTGATGTGAAAACCCAATTTGGGAAAACCACCAATTACAACTAGTTACTATTTTTCAACCTTCTAAAGTGAGCCATTTTAGGAGAGAACCCTATTAAAGGTTACAAAACACATAGTTATGTGTGACCCTATTAGAGGATTTAATTCACCCTGTTAGGAGTGGCCTTGTTAGAGGTCTACAGACACTTTAATCTATAAATTCCATCTTATTAGAGGATTTTCTAAATGGTTGTTAGTTTAACTATGTTAGGAGATTTGATTCACTACTATAGTTATTAGAGAGTAAAAATGACTTGACCTAATTACTGATGCAACTGACTTTTTTGGTTCAAATCATTGTTCTAGCTTTGATTACTTGATCCTCCTTGATCAAAATTTTCTTTGCAACTCTATCAACTATCAACTTAGAGAAGCTCTCCTCTTATAGATATCCTTCCAAATTTTCTTCCTTAATTCATCTTCTTCAATTCCACTTTTCAATCCTCAACTTGACCTTTCATTTACATGATTCACCTTGTCAAGTTGGCTTGAATACTCTTTTAATCAAACAATTATCATCCCTTAAGTTGACTTGTATTAACCAATAAATTTATCAAACTTAATATGTTGACAATCGACTAATACAAAATTGAGTAATTGGTTAACATAGAGGATCCCTTTGTTTGTTGACCAACTTGGTTAGAATAGGAGTTATATGTTAACTGACCCAACTCAATTAGAATATACATCATGTTGAATTTCCTTTGATAATTGACTTAACTTGGTCAATACACACTTAGCTTCATTAACCAACTAAGCTCAGTCAATATTGTCACTGAACTTGGTTCTAACTAAATGCTCAATACATATAGGAAACTACCTTCAATGCCTAAGTGAGCTTGGCTAGGATTGAATTTTTGATAAAGGCTTGACATCTTGTGTAAAATTAAAGACAACATACAATTGAATAATTATTTTCAACAATCTCCCTCTTTGGAATTGATGGCAACACAACATGTCATAGCACAAAGAAATTTTAGAGAAAAATAGAAGTAAGGATAACATCCTTAGTTTAATTCTAATTCTCATCCATGAGAACTCCCTCTGATATCAATCTTCCCCCCTGGAATGATTTTCTCTAACTTCATTCTCTCCCTCTAACCTACTGATACAAAATTTATCTGATATAACAGAAAACTATCCCTCTTTGACATCTCCTGCCAAAGAAAATATATAATGGATTTTTCATGTACTTGATATGCTAATTCATATGCAATCTATTATAAAAATATTGCATCAACTTGACTAATCTTCAAATGCTCAGTTGATGCATCACTAATATTTGTTTAGTGAGCTTCAGATAGGAGAACGACCCCTATCTTACCTCTTAGATAAAAAAAAGCTTCCTTAGGTAATGGCTTGGTGAATATGTTTACAATTTGTTCTTTTGTATTCACATATTCCAAAATCACCTCTTTTTCTTACACTAATCCTCTTAGAAAATGATATTTTATTGTAATGTTCTTTGTCTTGGTATGCATCACTAGATTCTTGGATGTGTTAATTGTACTAGTACTATCAGGGAAGATAACTATTGGATCCTTGATTTCTTCCTTCATACATGACAAAATTTGTTTGAACCAAATGATGTTGGAACAATTGACTACTATTGCAACATATCCTGGTTCTATTGTAGACTAAGAGATGCAATTTTTTTTCTTGCTTGTCCAAGACACTAACCTCTTTCCAAGAAAGATGGCTCCACCACTAGTGTTTTTCTTCTCATCAATACTTCTTGTCCAATCAACATCAATGAAGGATTTTAATTCAAAATTGTCTCCCTTCTTATACCACAAACTATAATCTTTAGTACCTTTTAGATACCTCATAATTATTTTTACTACCATCATATAATTTTCCTTTGGATTAGCTAGAAAATATTTCCACCATACCAACTGCTAATGCAATATCAAGTCTTGTGTGTACTACATACTAAAGTTTTCCAATCATTGATCTATATGTAGTCTGATCTACCTCTTTGGAATCACCATTTTTGAAAATCTTATGTCTAGTAGACATAGGTGTTCCAACTAGTCTAGAATCCTCCATTCTAAATTTCTTTAATATCTCCTTGATGTACTTTGATTGAGTAATGTAGTTTTCCATCCTTCTTCTGTTGAATTTGCAAGCCAACAAAGAATTTAATCTCTCTAAAAATTGATATTTCAAATCATTATACTCATTTCTTTAGAAAAATATTTACATAAGCCATTGTGTCCAATGAATAATATATCATCTACAAAATTTTGTACCAATGAAATCTTCTTTTCTAGTTCTTCCTTGATATATAGATTGTTGTTGTCATTTGTCCCCTGAAAAACCAAGTCTTACTCGATAACTATGCAATCTTTCATACTAGGATCTGGGGGCTTGTTTGAGACCATATAAAGATTTTTGTAGTCTACAAACCATGTCCCTTTTTTTAGGATCTATGAAACCTTTAGGTTTCTTGTTGTACACTTCTTCTTCTAAGATTCCATTGAAGAATGCTGACTTTACATCTATACTATATAATCCTTTATGTGCAGCATAAGCAAGTAGTGTTCTAACATCTTCTAGTCTTGCAACAAAAGAAAATGTTTCTCCATAATCAATACCTTCTTCTTGTGCATAACCTTTTCATACTAACATTTCCTTATTCCTTGACACTTCTCCATTTTCATTCAACTTATTTCTAAATAACCATTTTGTGCCAATCACATCTTTGTCCTTGGGTCTAGGAATTCAATCTCTTCATTCATTGCCTCAATCCAACTTTTATTTTCTAATGCATCTTTAACAGTTCTAGGTTCAAACTTAGTAAAAAAACATGTACCTTTTAGTTTGTTTCTTGTCATTGTGCCTTTTGACTAATGTCCAATGATTTTCTCAAGTACATGATGCCTTCTAACATATCTAGCAAGTACAAGTTCCTTCTTTCTAGATTTTGGACTTGATTCACTCGGTTCACCATGCTCAAAATGATCTTATGAATCATGTTTGGGTCCAACTGTCTATAACTCGAGTCCTCCTAACTGAGATTTAGGTCCCTTAGACTATGACTTAGGTTGCACTAGCTGAAACTCGGGTTCAACTAGAGATTTAGGGTACTTGGGTGGTGCATACTACTCATTTCAAATTACATTTTCTTGAATTTCAAATAAAGTATCAGGTTCAAAGTAGACAATTTTTTTGTAGTTTTTAGGTTCTTTTCTGCTTTTTTCTTCACTCTTTTCTATAAACTCATCAATTTTTACATGTGTGATTTCTATAACCTTGTGAGTAGTAAGATTCGAATGTTTATATGCTTTTCTTTTGATGGAGTATCCTAGGAATATGCCTTCATCACTTTTCACATCAAACTTTCTTTTCCTTGTTTCTTTTAAGATGTAACATTTGCTTCCAATTTTTTTGAAATAATAGACATTAGGTTTATAGCCATACCATAATTCATAAGGTTTCTGATCAATATATTTTGTTAGTTGAACTTAGTTTGAGGTATGAACTATTGTATTGATTGTTTCCTTCTATTATTTGATTGTAACATTTTTCTCTATCATTAGTCTTGCACAATTCATAATGGATCTATTTCTTCTTTTTGTTATGCCATTCTATTGAGGTGTACTAGGTGAAAATATTATCTTTTGATTCCTCTTTCATTGTAGAATTCACTAAATTCATTTGAGATGAATTCTCCTCCTTTGTCTGACCTTAGAAATTTTAGTTTCTTTCTCCACTCTAGCTAGATACCACTTGAATTTTTGAAAGGATTTAGATTTATCTTTCAAGTTCATCACTGTCATCATCCTAGAATAATCATCAACAAATAAAATGAAATGCGTATCTCTATAGTAGCTTTATATGCCAATAGGTCCACAAAGATTTGTATGAACCAACTCAAGAACTTCTTCAAAATGATAATTCTTTCTTCTAAAGCTTGCCTTTCCCATCTTCCCAATTTGACAATTTTTACACATGCCCATTTTAGGTTTTCATAGACTTGGAATGCCTCTCACTCTTTTATTCTTTGCTTATATTGACTAGGTTATCAATGTTCACATGACACAATCTTTTATGCCATAACCAACTTTCACCTACTTGTGCTAGAAAAAATGAACTATCAATTAGATCTAGATAGAATATATTAAATTTTCTTTTATTTCTAGTCCCAACTAGATTTCCTTTCCTATCCAACAACTTGACCTTTCTATTCATGAATTCTAGCTTGAATCCAATGTTGTTCAATTTTTCCACACTAAGTAGATTGTGTTTTAGTCCTTCAACCCAGTATGCATTGTCACATCTGATTTCATTAGTTAATACAATGCAACCTTTTCCCTTTACATAATAGGGTTCATCATTTCCAAATCTGACACTTTCACCATCATAGTGTTCCAAGTGCTCAAATTTTTTTTTATCACAAATCATGTGGTGAGAACAACCACTATCTAAGATCCATGTGTCATTCTTACTAATATGAGAGGTAAGATCCATCTTATCATTTTCATCATCTGATTCATCTTTAATAGCAATATAAATTATTTCACCATTATCACTACTATCAAAATCTTTAGCGATGTAATAATATTTCTTACCTTTATCCTTGTAATCTTTGTAGCTTTTGAAATATTTCTTGCCTTTATACTTCTTTTATTATTCGCTTTCTTTGTTTAGGCACCTTGTAGCAATGTGACCAACTTCTCCAAAAGAAAAATAGATTAGGGGCATTTTACCTTTGTACTTTCCTTTTCCTTTAGGGAATCTTCTTTCAAGTATGGCTTCAATGGTTTCAAGGACATAATCAAAATCATCTTCATTTTCATTGTTAGACTATTTTCCTTTAGATTTTCCACCTTTCTTTTTGAGTGATAGTTTAACTTGAAATTTAGACTCAATGCTACCAAAGTTAGGAACATAGTTATCAAATTTTTCTAAATCAAAGGCTATCAACCTTCCCACTCGTGCATCCAAAGTTATATCAATTTTGGGATCACATCTCATTTCTTGAATAGTTGAAACTATAATTGCATAAATAGGAAGAAGATTTTTGAGTACCTTGTTAACCGCTATCACATCATCTATTTTCCCTCTTAAGAATCTGATTGCACTCACACTTGCTTTGACTCTTTTACTGTATTATGCAATTTTTTCATCTTCTCTCATCTTCATTTGATCAAATTAACCTCTTAGACTTTCTTCCTTATCTCTCCTCACATTTTTATCTCCTCCATAGATATCTTTCATCTTGATCCATATTTCATTAGCAATAGGACAATCTTTGACTTCATCAAATTCAATGTAATTGAGAGTAGAAGCAATGTCAATCTAGTATTTTAGGCTTGTGTCTCCAATGGTTTCCAAATGTAGCTTCATGATTTCCTGACATGCTTGGAAGTTATCTTGGTTCAACTTAGGAATTTCTCTTATGTAAGACATCTTGATCATTAGGTTAGGTCCTTGAAAACTTATCTACAAGAACCAATAGTTCTGATACAAATGATTGGAAATGAAAAGGAGTAATTGAGAGGGGAGGGGTGAATTAGTTACTACAAAAAAGAAATCCTAGTCCCTAAGATGTCAACACAACTTTAAACCAAATCCTTATTGAAACTCAATTAACACTAAATATTTTGTTGTTACTTGATTAACACAAAGATAATTAGATATTAAGATATTTAATGTGATTTAGGCTTTATTAACTTAGTTGCAAAAGCATAAAGGAAATAACATGAACACAAGAGGCACCAAGATTTAATGTGGAAATCCAATTTGGGAAAACAACCAATTGCAACTAGTTATCATTTTTCACTCTTCTAAAGTGAGCCCTATTAGGAGCCAACCCTATTAAAGGTTAAAAAACATACTATTAGATATGACCCTATTAGGAGTGGCCTTGTTAGAGGTCTTCAAACAATTTAATCTAGAAATGCCACCTTGTTAGAGGATTTACTAAATAGTTGTTAGGCTAAATCTATTAGGAGATTTGATTCATTGCTACAATTATTAGAGAGTAACAATGACTTGACTTGATTTCTATTGCAATTCACTTTGTTGATTTAGATCTCTATTCTATCTTGATTACTTGATCCTCCTTGATTAGAATGTTCTTTGTAACTCTATCAAATTGGATACTCTATCCTCTTACAAATATCCTTCCAAATTCACTTCCTTAATTCATCTTTTCAATTCCACTTTTCAATCTTCAACTTGACCTTTCATTTATATGATTCACCTTGTTAATTTGGATTGAATACTCTTTTAATCAAATAATTATCATCCCTTAAGTTGACTCATATTAATCAACAAATTTATTAGACTTAATATGCTGACAATTGGCTAATACAAAATTGAGTACTTGGTTAACATAGAGGATCCCTTCATTCACCAACCAACTTAGTTAGAACAAGAGTTCTATCAATGTTAACCTACCAACCTCAGTTAGAATGGACATAATGCTGACTTTCCTTTGAAAACTGGCTGAACTCGGCCAATACAGACTTAGCTTCATTAAATGACTAAGCTTAGTCAATGCTATCTCTATACTTGGTTATAATTTAATGCTTGGCACATACAGGAAACTAGCTTTGATGCGTGAGTGAGCTTAGCTTTGACTGAATACTCAATAAAGGCTTGACATTTTGTATAACATCAAAGACAACAAAAAATTAAATAATTGTTTTCAAAAAGAGGATCTTATCTCCAAAGTCGTGGGCATCCCAATTGTGAGCATAAAATTTCTATATGGATCATAAGTTCTTGTATGCTTCTATTTGAGTTTCCCAAGGAGCCAAGTGAGAGTGAGACCTAGGTCAAGCAAGATAGTAAAACCTATTTCTAGCCCAAGTATATTTATAGGACTAGAAAATAGGTCAAAACCTAAAATAGTATGAGAAACCACAAACTCAATCATCATATGTTAAACCAATCAAATATGTCATGAAAATCAATTAACGTAAAGGAATTAGAAAAAGTAAAACCCTCTTTTCAATTGTAGTTCCCGTGTACTTTTTTCTTCTCTATTGTTGATGTAGCTCCAATTGTTTATAGTGTAAACACAATTCAAAGAAAATGACAAGGTGATATGATGAAGGGATGACTGCTATTGAGAGTACTAGAAGCATGGCTTGGGCATAATTCATAAGAATATGGATGTTAAACCCCAAAATTAGTGTAAGATGGCTAAATTTATAGCTAAATACAAGAGGTGAGACATGAATGAGGAGATGGACATTTGTCAATGCCAATGTGAAACTTGGCACGATATTCCTTAGGATATCTATGACTAATATGATGTCATATGCAACATGTAGGATTCTATGACACATACAAGCCAACATCGCTAAATATGGAAGAGAATCTATGACATGCATATAGCACATCAAAGCCACTTGTAGACAAGAATCTATGAAAAATGTGGCATATTATTGTCATGCGTAAGGAATAATATATGTCAAATATGACACATATTAGCCAAGTGTAGAGAGAGGATCTATGATGTATTATGGCCATGTGTCAAGATGAGGTGGAGTATTTGAATTAAAATTTCATAATTCCACACAAATTGAATTAGTAAATTAGAAATGGGAAAATAGGACTTAGGAAATTGAGAATTCCCATAGTTTGAAAAGATGAACCAATTAATTAATTAATATTAAATAAATTGAGAATGTTGGTTAATAAGAATAATTAGTAAATCTGGATGAAAATGATTGAAATGACATAGGAATAGATAATGGGTTAACTAATTATATAGGAAAAGTTAGTAAAAAATTGGCTAATTTGATGAAATGAATGCCAAATTAACCTTTTGATGATTATGTAGATCAACTAGGATGATGATGGGTAGATCAAAGCCATGATCAAATTTATCGAGTGATTAGGATTGATAGAATGTCAAGGACATATGACATGGATTAAGGGCATGTGACATTTAATGGATATTGTAAAGGCCATAGGATTTAAATTGATTGATAAGATTGATCACAATAACATCGATGAACATCACCAATGTTATTAAATTGATTGGATAAGGCCATGATCTGACACTTAGGGACTCAACAATGTCAATGATTGAATTATGAAGATGAAAAATTGACCTAGCACCAAGGGACATGGTGGTGCTAAGTTTAGATTTGATAGGTCATATACATTAATAAGGAATTGAGTGACAAAAAATTCCTAGGATTGAATGAATGTTGATTGATTATAGATATATGAAATGCTTTGGATCAATTAGGATTGACTCAAAATGGTTTAGGGTTGATTTAGGATAGTTTTTCATTGATTAGGGATAATTTTGGGTTGATTAGAAAGGATTTTGATGATATTGAAATGGTTTAGGGTTGATTAGACAAGATTTTGATGATATTGAAATGATTTAGAGTTAGTTCTAAATTTTTAGATAAAATAGGAGCCAATTCTGAAATGATCAACAATTGATTTGAAAGTGGATGTGAATGATGAAAAACATGTCAAAATATGTTTGAGTGATGATCAAGTCTGGCCAAAAGATTGGAATTGGTAAAATAAGAAAATGAGACATGTAAAATGGGATGAAACACTAGATGCAAACCATTTTGAGCATCTACATTTTTTGCCTCTTTGATACAATGTGATTTAGAGCATTCTGTCAAAGAATAACTAATGAAAAAGCCATAAAAATATACCCCAATAGGGGTTGTATATATGGGTCTTGCCTCAAGAAATTGACCAAAAAATGCATATGATAGGTCAAATTATCAACAAAGAAGAGACGAACCCATAGCTTTTTGTGGACTTTTGACATATGCAAGAATGCAAGAGGAGGATGTTTTTGGTGTATTAAGTACTAGAAAATGGTGGTGGTGGATGAGATGGATGTCAAAAGACATACAAGATGAGATGAGGACCAATTAGTATGAGGTGAGGAATTTTTTCTTTCATTAAGTACATTATATGTCAAAGGAGCTTTATTTTGATATGGAAAATGGGATGCAACACATCATGGCATAAAGGGCCAGAGCACAAATGCAAGCCTTTTTCACAAACAAACATGGTGTATACATGGAATGACCTTATCCTACCTGAGGCATATATATATATATATATATATATATATATATATATGCCCCTGACTCTCAAAGGTACATTCAATAGAAAAAGAGAGCAAAAGATGACCATGAACCATCTCGACCACTCTCAGAGATCATTTCTATCATCAAGTGATACAGGAACATGATCAAAGAAAAATAAAGAAAAAATAAATCAGTCGTTAAACAATGTGAGACAACAACTATTCTCATCCTTTATTACTTTTTTTTTTAGTGTCTTTGGGGTTTTTGGAGAGTGTTTACTAGATCTATTATGTTGTAGGTTTGATTTTTGGTACAATTACTAAGATCATAGTGACAAAATGGATTGATTATTGGTTCACGTTTCTCAGATGATAGGTCAAGGTATGATTGTCTTTAATGTGCAATGATTTGAATTTCAATCTGTGAATGGAAAAATGTTTAAGAAAAAAGGGGTGATTATCCACAATCATTGTTTACATAGTTTGTTGAAAATTTGTGGTGGGTTTTTTGGTTTTTAGGGTTTTTGAGTATATTTGATGTTTTTGTGTTGCTATTTTTTAAAGGATGTTTTATGATTTTTATAAAAAATTTAGGGATATTTTATGATTTTTATCAATTTTTTTAGGACATTATATGATTCCTATAGATTTGTTCAAGATGTTTTATATTTTTAGGTCTTTTTTCAAGATCATATTTGAATTTTTAGGATTGTCTTAGGATCATATCTGAATTTTTAGGTTTTTTAAAGGATCATATATGGATTTTTAGGAATTTTTCAAGATCATATCTAAATTTTTAGGATTTTTTCAGGATCATATCTGAATTTTTAGGATTTCTTCATGATCATAATAGATTCATAAGTGTTAGCTCCAATTTGATATGTGATAAGTCCAATGGATAATGTGTGCTTAGAGACATGCCCCCAATTTAATTTCAAACTCATGCACTATGTAGGTAATATGCCCCCAAAAAAGATGCAAACTATAGACAAAGGGAAAAGACAGAGTATGTATAGACTGGTGATGTTTGGGTAAGATAACAATAGATATTAACTAGTTCCCAAGCCATGATCAAGGACTATGGATGTGATTAGGGAAAGACAAGGTGGGGCACCATATGAAATCTTGATAAATGGAGGAGCAACAATTGATTTCAATTTTGAATAGAACTTTTCTCTTGACTCAAATTTTCATGCCAAGATGTCTTTTTGCTAGGTTTTCATCAGGGCATCCAATTTTTCATGTTTTTGTTTCTTTTTTCATGACTTTTTGCTATTTTCTTGATTTTTTTGGGACTTTTTGCCTTTTTTTAATAGTTTTTTAGGTCTTTTAGACATAATCATTAATGTTTCTAATAAATGATAAAAATGAATATGTTCTTGATGGTGCTAGATGATAATCTCTAGACCCAAAAGTGACTATAACTATACAAGATTCATACCAAGTTTGTCCTAAACTCAAACCATTGGAATGGCCTCAATATATACCATCATCTACTACATTCAAGCCAATGGTTGCCTTTCATGAATCAAGGCATTTGAGAATAGTTGGGTCAAAAGAGCCTTTGTATAGGAGATCACTGATGATGATGTACTCAAAGGCTTGCTAGATAGAGGTTTAATTTTGGGTGTTGGACAAGTCAAGTAGTAGGATTTGGGTATGAATAGCTGGATAAAAGGAAGATCTAGGAGGATTGAGACCAACAATTTCCCACATGAAGGTCGATTGAGAGGCTCAATTATAAGGAGAAAAAGACTTTGTGGCATGATAAAAATTGGAACACTTATATTCATGGCATCAACTTGTTCATTTTTAATCCTTGGCAATTGCTTCACATTTTCTTTTTCACAGTCTAATGACACCTTTTGATTTTCACCAAGAAACCTATTCTTGTCATTTTTCCATTTTTTCTATTGTTTTCAGTTTTGTGAATGGTAGATAGAGTTGACTCCCCAAAATATGCCAGTGTGCTCAATTTAGGATAAATTTCTACTTTATGGTCATTATTTGTAATGCCTTCATAGAGTTTAAAGACTTTTACAAGAGAATCATCATTATTGAATCAATCAAAGATCAATGGTCCACGCTAGTCCCAATCCAAAAGTTTAGGATAACTTGAGGGGAGGTGATCATTAGTGTTGAATGGGATCTAGTTGAAGATATATATATATATATATATATATATATATATATATATATATATGGATATCAGACTTAATGGTATCATTGGGATCATGTTCAAGAGTTGGAGAAATTGGATCCCATAATGTTTTTATCTAAGGTATAGAGTTGGTTTGAGCGATAGGTGGAGTTATAGTAACATATTTATTCTCCACATGTAGGCTATTAGGTTCAAAAAATATATATTCAAGTGCACAAGGACTATCAAGTTCATCAGTTTTAGGTTGGGTATTCTAAGATGCCTTTCCATTGTTCAAAACATTCACAGTCTCACACATGGGTACCTTAGTACTAGGAGAACCTATTTAGAATGGCTTAAATATGAGCCCCAAATTAGGAAGTTTACCTTTTGTAGTGATAGGTTCAATTTTTCATTATTTCTAGGATTCAAGACCATTATATCCATCATAGCCTTATTTGTGCATGATAGTAAATTGAGGTCCATACTTGTTAGGAGATATTGAAGTGGGTTCTTTTTCTAATTTTTCTTTCTCAATATAGATAGATGTTTTCTCATAGACATATTCTTCATGTAGACCACCTTCACTAATTTAATTTATAGAAGTGGCTTTTTGTGTACTAATCTTAAGTTGTTGTCCTTGTAGTAGTTGTGGTTTACCATAAGATTGGAGATAAAGTGGTAACTCCATAATGTGAAATATTTGAGACATAAACTATTCTCCAATCCTTTTGTCTTCAATCTTCATCTTTTCCTTGGTCTTTCTAACGAGTATTTTAGGGTCCACATATTTATAGGAATCTATGGGTTGTGATTCATTATTTGTTGGGACTTGGTGTGTAGTAGCATCTTTTAGATTAACACAAAACTAGAAAGGATCTAGATCACTAAGGATGCCAACCTCCACATCATTATAGAAAAAATTTAGACAATAGTGATATGTAGAAGGAAATTCTTTCATGGAATGAATTCAAGGACGTCCCAATATCATGTTACAGTTTATTTCAATATCTAAGACTTAGAACAATATATTCTCCATAATAGGACCCACTCTGAGAGGTAATATGATAACACCCTTGGAGAAACATTCACCATCATCATAGAATTTTATTGTGATTCTATGGGAGGGATCCACATCTTCTTTAGAGTAACCAAGACCCTTGACAAATTTTAGGGTACATATGTTCAATCTTTCTTTGCCATCTATCAAGACACACATGACCTTAAATTTATGAATAAATACCTCAAGATGAATTGGATCATTGTGATTAGGTCTATCTTTTGGGGTATATAGGGGTGAAAAGCTAATATATCATGATGCGGACAAGTTCCCAACCATGTCTTAGAAATGGGAAACATCAATATTATCAGGTGCTACTAACTCTTTGAGGGCTTGGTCAAGGATCTTTAGATGTTGGGGGTGTTAGCCTAGGTTTCCACATGTTAAAACCTTCTACAATAATTATATTGAAAATCCCAATTACACTTTTCTTTATTAGGGATTGTCTATCTTTTAAATTGGTTCTGCCCTAGAAAAAACCCCTAATTACATTCCCTTAATGTAGTTTATGCCCAAGGTATTTAAAAGTTGGTTTACATTGTTCATATTTTCAAAATGTGTGAGGGAAGATTTTAATAAAGCCCTAAAACCTTTGAAAATTATATTAATATATAAATTTTGTGCAGTCTTTTATATATTTTTGCAAAAATACTTTTACCCTAGCACTTGACTCTTCTTTGACCTAGGTTTGCCTATGGTTAGACTGCCCTTTATTTTATTGTTAAGTTCTTAACCAAAGAAGAGTCATTTTTGTGATTGTTAGATCTTGGTAGATCGACGATCGTCATTTTATCACTTTATGAAGATGTACAAGCTTTAGCTAAAGCGAGGAAGTGATGATTTGACACATGTCTCTATGGCCCCTCTTTGGTCTCTAAGAAATATAAAATGGTCTTACTTCTGAGTCATTGATCAGATGTAGATTGATGCTCATCACATTCTGGCTTTATGAAGATGCACGATGGATAGCTAAAGAGAAAATGTGAGCATTCAACATTTGGACATGGTGAGACCAAACTTAGCTACGGGCCCAGTCAGACAAAGCATCCTAACCATCCAACAAAGCTCAGGTAAATGACTCTGAATGAATTTTAGGCTAATTTTGGGCAACAACCATCTTGTATTCATAAATTATCCAAAATGGTGACATGTGGCATACTTAATGTAACATCTTTTACAACAAGGAGTTGCGGATCTAAGTTTATTCATAAGGGTGGGACCACCCAACTACAGTTACACACTATCTAATAAACAAAGATCGAATGACCATAATCGAGTTTTGAGCCTAAATTTTGAAAAGATAATTTTTTTTGGAGAGATTATCCATAATGATGACACTTGTCCACACTTAAATCCATCTCAGTTCAATTTAGATTATAAAGGCAAAGGGATTGCGTATATGTAGCAATGGTGGTTGTGAAGCAGTCAAAAAGATGATGACATCAAAGAAGGGCCATGTGGAAATCTCTCAATGTAATCATGAGTTCATAATGAAAAAATGAGGAAGTTATGATGTTATGCATGGAATATGATTAGGAGAATCATAAGTTTGGGTGACCAAAATTCCAAGGTTTCAAACTTATGATTAAGGAGATGTGGGTCTCGCTAACTATTGAGGTGGCAGAGCTAGCAAATAAAGATGCGATACTTGGCACCTGGATGGTGAGAAATGTGCAAGGATGGACCAATCCAATGGTGACACATTCCATAGGAGGTTGACCAAGTTTGACCCAAAAGCAAAAATAGAGGGAAAAAATACTTTTTCATGGCCAAGGGTCTAATTTTTCAAATCAACACTAGAAGGGGTCAAATTTATTCAAAATATGGAGTGCAATATACCATTGGAAAGAGGAGAAAGTGACTTTTTCATTTTTGCAATTAGAATGTGTGCAAGTATCTAGTGATAAAAGTTTTAGGTAGTCTTGTGAAATTAGAGGCATTCTCAACAGAATGCCTATTTTTCATCATTGAGCTTTAGATTCAGTTAGAGAGAAAACAAGGAATTTTGTTGGCTCCAAATTTGGGGGAAAATGTTCCTAAGAGTGTTACAGTTGGTGATTCCATAATTTGAAGATATTTCAAGCATTCTTCAACAACATTGATGAAAATATATTTTTAGTTATAGGAAGAGAGTAGAGAAAGGTTTTTCATTAATAGATGGAGGTTTTCCAAGTGGACAAATGCCAGCATCATAGTAGATTTGGGATTTTTTCCATTCTTTATAATCACTTTTCTTCTCTTTCTTGAGGGAGTTTCTAGTTTATTGGAAATTTTTCCACTATTGTCATGCCACCTAGGGTTGGTTCCCAAGTTTTGAGTGAATTCTCAGCTAGGTTTCCACCATTCTTTAGAATATTCTCTTGTATGAACAGTAGTTAATGAAGTTTTACAGGTAGTTCTAATCTACTAAGCTATTTTATGAATTAATTTCATGTATCATCATGTATTTTTTTTCAATGACATAAATAAAGTACAACAACAAGTTTATCTTGTGTCTAATTCTTGTCTCCTATCTATGTTGTTTGTAATATTTTGTGGTTTTTGAAGAAAGAGCTTAAACCAAGTTGCAACTCATTAAAGTTGTATGTCTTAATATGGTTTGTTGTTGGAACATAGAGACAAGTAAATGCTTGATATATTTGATAGGGTTACAAATCTTAAAGTTTGATAGGTCAAGTATGAGGTTCAGTCTTAGTGTAGATGTCTGATTCACAAAGTCATAGGATAGATCTGGAGTCTTGATATACGAGATGTATCAATGATATCCAAGAATGTGTGTTAGTGATTTGTGGAATTGCCCAATAGATAAGGCACTGATCAGCTACATGATCTATATATTTTTTGTTCATCCCTTGGTTTTTTTGATAATCAACACATTAATCAAAGTCTTTTCCCTTTTATGTTGAAGACCTGTAAAGATTTACCCTCACTTAACTTATCAAGTTCATAGGTCATGTCATTAGCTATTTCATGTCTATGTTGTTTGCATAAGCATAGAAGAATTGGGGTTTCAATCTTCTTTATCTAGATTCAGATATATGTTTTAGGAACTGGTACCATATGAAAAAAATTTAGGTTCACCCGCCTAGGTTTTACAGAGCCTAAAGTAGGAGTATAGCCTTATAGTTGCCCCCGATATCTAAATAGGTATGTTAAACATGAAAATTAGCTACCCCTAAATGTATTCTATTCTCATCACTGGGTTTTTGAAACCTAACATTTTAAGACAGTAACAAAATTGTGACTCTATTGGGGATGTATTGAATTTTTATGATAGAAAAACCTTGAGAATCTAAATGGGGATTTAATACAATTAGAAGAAAGACATGTGAAAAGTTTTCTACAATAACAAAGTTGTGAGCTGTTTTCCATTATTTTGTTGAAGATTCATGTCTCCTAGTGGTTACCTTGTCCAAGATAGCAATAGCTTTGAAAGTTGAATGTAAATTAAAATATTAAAATATGTCTAAATATTTTGAAGGAATTTCATCTTGTATGGGCAGATCTGAAGCTTTTGATAGTAGTTTTTGGAAAAGAATTTATAAGTTCTTGATTTAGAGAATTTAAGTGTTGTATGCATCTGCTATTGGAAGAAATTCAAGTGTTAAAAATTTGAATCACAATAGTAATTTCTTTGTCCTCTTTCAAGGAGGTGGTGTCTCTACATGGTTTTTATGAATGGTGTGAAGAAGTTCAAGTTTACACCCATGCCAAAATTAGCAGATCAAGTTTCAACATCAACACTTAAGTTATTTTTATTTTCATATGTTCTCTTTTCATGAAATTCAAGTGTTAGAAATCAGTGTCTCTATTTAGTGACTTTTAGCACTAAGAGAAAGTGGTAGTTAGAAGTTGGTTTTTCAAGATGGAATCAAATATTAGATCTAAAGTTAGTTTACCAAGTTATGAAAGTGTGCTTGAAGATATTGTAGAGATAAAAAAGAAACTCTACAATTAGATTATTTGTTTCATAAGAAATATAGTAGGAAGTATTCAAGTCTAAGAGATGATAAATTTTATATGAAGTTCAAATTAGCACTCATGGAGCTGCATTTTTCTTTAAGACCTGAGGAATCTTCGTTACCCATTATTTTCATAAAAGTCTTTGTGCCTAATTCAGTTGATTGGCCAGCACATTTGAAATTATAAAAGATTTTGAAAGTTGAAGAATACATCAAGAAGATGGAAAGTAATTTGTATAAAAATAGAGTTCATATTAAATCTTCTAATGATGAATGTGAATGTGCTAAAAGTAATAGTGAATGTAGCGAATCCATAGATGATGATGATGTGTCTTGTGATTATGAAGAGACAGATTCTAGATCTACTAAATCAAATGATTTTAGTTAGCAAGAGAAAGATGGATATGTAACTAAAAATGAATCATGTGATAGTATGTATGAGAATGAAAAAAGTTCTAACAGTAGTATGGATAACTCTTCTTGTGATGAAAAGAATTATAGAGATATACCTAGTGAAAAGGTATTGTACAAGGAAGAGGTAATACATTCTAGTAATGATTCTAATTTTTTAGATTGTTATACTAATGGTACTGCTACTATAATTTTTTCAGATCATCCAAATTATGATCAAAGCTAAGGAGAATAGAGTTGTGATGAAGTCTTATTGAATACTAATGAAATTTTAGAACTATTGGCTTGTGATTATGAAAGGTATGCAAATATTTCCTTGGATGATCATGATGTCCCTTATTATGTTTCTTCTCAAGATGAAATCCTTTCCCCAAAGTTTGATGTTGAAAGTGATATAGAAGAAGAACATTCTTTGTCAAGTTTTCAAGGTGTATGTGGTAGTGGTTTAAGTGTCAATGCACATGATGACTTGTCTTACGTGGAGAATACTATTAGGGAGAAATTTCATTCTATTTTAGATTTTTTTTTCATGTTGATGATACTGAAATTGGTTTTGACTATTCATATGATGAAGAGGAAAGGGCCGGAAATTGTAAATCTAGTTATAAGTTTTCCTTATCTGTTGATGAATCTTGTAATGACAAGTTCAAATTTCATTATAACAAGTTACTAGATGAAGACTATGATTATGATCAGCATATTTTGTGTGAGCACTTTCATGATAGTTTTTCAAACTTGTTGACTAATTAGTTGTTTGAGTGTGAAGGAGTTTTAGCATGTGAAAAATCTTATTGGATGAGTAATAGGACTACAAATGAAGAGAAATCATATTTTACATACTCTTCACACCTAGTTACACAAGGTGAGTTGCAAACTCTTGATATGTGAAACTTTTTGAATGAAGTAGAGCATGAAGCCTTCATGTTTCCAGTTGATAGTGTGCATCAATCAAATGTTCCTAATGGTTTTTTTGACATATCAATCAAGTTTGTTATTAGTGACACACACTCAATCAGATTTTGTATGGCTATCGAGCTCATTGAATAGTCTATAGTGTTTACCATGTAATCTAGTAGCTACAAAGCATTTCAATTGTTACCAAGTATATTCAATTAGCATGAAGCCCAACAGTTCAAACTAAGCAGATTTAGTCTAGCAGTTTAATCTGATTAGTTTAGTGGTTACTGAGCATTGCATTTTCTATCGACTTTGTAGTTCATGGAATGTGAAGCTAGTGTTAACCGAGTTGTATGATGATTAGTATTTATCGAGTACAATCATGGTAAACAAGTAACCTAGTTTATGCCAAGTTATATAGTATCTACCGAGTCACCAGTGCAGACTAAGTTTAAGACTACTTTGAAGTGATCAGTATGTACTGAGCCTCTACATCTATCGAGCACATGATGATGTTGAGTAATGACAGTGGGCACCGAGTATCAGAACTTCACCAAGTTAGTCTTCAAAACTTGAGTGTCTTCATTTGGGCCGACTTTGTGATATATGTGCTAACTTGTATGATGGTCAACTTTGTAATTTTGTGATTTGGATTAGTATATATATGTAGTGTATTGTATCACATCCATATGTAAGATAATGAGTGTGTAAGAATGCGAATGAGAATAATTGAAGCTAAGCAGAAAATAAAGAGTAAATTGTGAAGACCATATCAAAAGAGGAGCAATAGAGACATATTCATCATAGAAAGGTGATCAATATATTTAAGGAATCTCTATCAACAATCTAGTTGTAAGTCAAAGATCTTCTGTTTCATCCTAATAGGTGAACCATTCAAAATCCTTTCACAAGGTAGACTTAAGAGTCTTTCTTAAATCTCTTAATAGAGTGTATACTTCATTGTGTGTTTGTAAAACCTCTAATAAGGTGGACCTAGCAATCCTAATTGCTCCTAATAGGTCAGATCATCAGAAGTGATCATTGTAAGCCTTAATAGGCCAACTTTATGTTGTAGTATTGAAGTTTTGTAGGTTTCATCCCCACCCCAATTTTACTTTCCATTTGGAAGGTTTCTGGGTCACCAAATCATTGTGTTCAAGTGTTGTGGATGCTTTTATATTCTAAGTTTCACATGCATGCAATTAGATCATATGTGATAAATTAATTGTCAAATGATTTATTGGATTCAGAATTGAAATTGGTGTAGAAATTTTAGAAGTTACTGATTCACCCCTCCCCTCTCGATAACTTTGCATAGAATTGAATATTCCCAACAAGTTTTTAGTTTGATTCTAATATATTTGAGCATGCTAATCCATATGTTTATAGTGAGCATTTTGTTAAAATCATTCCTATTTCGTATATCCACTATGAACATGAAGATGTAGATTTTGTTTTACCAAGTGAGTTTATTGAAGATGCTAATCTGACTGGTGAAACTAATGAAAGTGATATTCTAAGCTTACCTCATGAAAATTCAAATGAAAATTAGATATTTGATAGAGGTAAGAAGTTTTGTTGAGTTTTGGTGGCCCAAGGCCATCATTTGTACAATTTAGGACTAGTTTTCTTTCTTTCAATAAAGATGTTTGAGAGACTTGTTGTAGTGGTCTGCTTCTTAAAGAGATCCGAATCCTTGTCATGCCTGCAAGAGACACACATCCCCAAATGAGCCAATATTAGCATAGTTTTTAACATGTTAAAACCTTCTACAAAAATTGTAGTGAAAAATATAGCTACCCTTTTCTTTATTTGGGATTGTGTGTCTTTTAAATCTGTTATGCCCTAGAAAAAATCCCTAATTACATTTCCTTAATGTCATTTATGCCCTAGGTCTCTAAAAGTTGGTTTACATTGTTCGTATTTTTAAAAAGTGCATGGGAAGATTTTAATAAAGCCCTAAAACCTTTGAAAATCATTTTATTATATAATTTTCACACAATCTTTTAAATATTTTTGTGAAAATCCTTTTACCCTAGTGGTTGACTCTTCTTTGACCTAGGTTTGTCTATGGTTAGACTGCCCTTTGTTTTATCATTAAGTTCTTAACTTGAGAAAAGTCATTTTCAGGATCGTCAGATCTTGGCAGATAGACAATCATCGCTTTCTCACTTTATGAAGATGCATGAACTTTAGCTAAAGTGAGGAAGTGATGAGTTGATACATATCTCTATGGGCCCCTCTTTGGTTGGTGTATCTTTTGAGTCGTTGATCAAATGCAGATAGATGCTCACCACATTCTCACTTTATGAAGATGCATGAATGATAGCCAAAGAGAAAATGTGAAAGTTCAACACATGGGCATGGTGGGACCAAACTTAGCTGTGGGCCTAGTTTGGAAAAGCATCTTGACCATCGAACAAAGCTTAGATCAATGACTCCAAATAAATTTTTGACTGATTTTCGGCAACAACCATCTTGTATTCATAAAGTCTCAAAAATAGTTACGTGGCATATTAGATGTAACATCTTTTATGACAAGGAGTTGTGGATCTAAGTTTATTCATAAGGGTGGGCCCACCCAAGTATAGTTAAACACTGTTAGATCAACAAAGATTGAATGGCCATAAATTTTTTTTGGGCCTAAATGTTGAAAGGACAAAAGAGTTTTGGAGAAAGTCTTCGGAATGATGACACTTTTCCACACTCAAATTCATGTTGGACCAATTAAGATTATAAAGAAAAAGAGATTGTGTGATTGTGGTTGTAGATTTTGAGGAAATCAATGGCAGTTGAAAAGAAGTTGAAAAGATGATGATCTCAAAGAAGGTGTTATGTGCTAGTCTTTGGATGTAATCATGAGTTTGTAATGTGAAAATGAGGAAGTTATGATGTTATGCATAGTGTATGTTCAGGAGAATCATAAGTTCGAGGGGCCAAAATTCCAAGGTTCCAAACTTATGATTGAGGAGATGTGAGTCTTGCTAAGTGTTGAGGTGGTAGAATTGATAAATGGAGATGCAACACTTGGCACCTAGATGGTGATGACTATGCAAAGATGGACCAATCAAATGGTAACATGTGTTATAGGGTTTTGACCAAGTTTGACTTAGATGCAAAAATAGAGGGAAAAAATGTTTTTTCATGACCAAGGGCTTGATTTTTCAAATCAGCACTAGAGGGGCCACTTTATCTAAAATATGGAGTGTAGTATACCATTGAAAAGAGGAGAAAATGACTTTTCTACTTCTTCATTTTTGCAATCAGAATGTGTGCAAATTTCTAGCGGTAAAAGTTATTAGAATTTTTGTGACATCAGGGGCATTCTTAGTAGAATACCTATTTTTCATCATTGATCTTTAGATTCAGTTATAGAGAAGACAAGAGAGTTTTTTGGCTCTAGATTTGGGGGAAAATATTCCTAAGATTGTTATTTTTCCTTCAAAGTCATTTGGCAAGTATTTAGCCCTTTTTTTAGTATCAGATCTAGCATCTTTTGTAGTTGGTGATTCCATAATTCAAAGATATTTCAAGAATTCTTCAACAACAATGATGAAGATATGATTTTTAGTTATAAGAACAAAGTAGAGAGAGGTTTTTCATTAGCAAATGGAAGTTTTTCAAGTGGACAAATAGTAGTATCATAGTAGATCCGAGATTTCTTCCATTCTTTATCATCTATTTTCTTATCTTTCTTGAGGGGGGATTCTAGTTTATTGGAAAATTTTCCACTACTATGATACCACCTAGGGTTTGTTCCCAAATTGAGTAAGTTCTCAATTTTGCTTCCACCATTCTTCAATATTTTCTCTTGTATGAATAGTAATTAATGAATTTTTACAAATAGTTATGATCTATTCAACTATTTTATGAGTTAATTTTATGCATTCTTATGTATTTGTTTAAAAGGAAATAAATAAAATGTAGTAACAAGTTTATCTTCAATTTGATTCTTGTCTCATATCTATGTTGTCTGTAATGTTTTGTGGTTTCTAAACAAAGAGCTTAAACCTAGTTGCAACTCCTTAAAGTTGTATGTCTAAATATGTTTTTTTGTTAAAACAAAGATCCAAGTACATGCTTGATATATTTGACAGGCTTACAAATTTTGCAAAAGGATAGGTCAAGTATGAGGTTCAATCTCCATGTAGATGTCTACTTCACAAAGTGATAGGATAGTTCTAGAGTCTTTATATATGATGTATCAATGATATCCAAGAATGTGTGTTTGTAATTTGTGTAATTTCCCAATAGATAAGGCACTAATTAGCTATAGGATCTATATGTTTTTTGTTCATACCTTGATTTTTTTGATAATCAACACATCTATCAAAGTCTTTTCCCTTTTATGTTGAAGAGATGAAAGGATTTACCCTCACTTAACTTATCAAGTTCATAGGTCATGTCATTAGCTATTTCATGTATATATTGTTTGCATAAAAATAGAAGGATTGGGTTTTCAATCTGCTTTATCAAAATTCAGATATATGTTTTAGGAATTGGTACCATATGAAATATTTTAAGGTTCACCCACCTAGGTTTTTTAGAGCCTAAAGTAGAAGAAGGATTATAGCCTTATAGTTGGCCCCAGTGTCTAAATAGGTATGTTGAACATGGGTATTAGCTACCCCTAGATGTATGGTGTTCTCATCATTAGGTTTTTCAAACCTAATGTTTTAAAACACCAATAGAGGGGATGCATGCAAAAAATCCAAGATGGATATTTGTGAGAGGTCTTACCAAGCTAGTCAATAAGGTTGTAATCAAAAGAAGGAAGAGTTGTAGGTCTACTAGGGGTTACAGATCTAGTAGAGCTTGTAGGTCTAGCAAGGGCTCTAGGTAAGGTAATATTCATATGATGCATGGTGACAACAAAATGAGGATCTTTTATCTTTAAGGTGAATGTGGATACACATGAGTTGGACTCATTGAAGTAATTGATGGTGTAGTCATATTGAGTGCATGTTTAATTGATATTAGCATGCAATTTTGAATTTGAACTAAAGGCTTCCCTTTTTTCATTCTTTCCCAAAGGGTCCTTGAAAATGGTATGATCACAATTTTAGGATTATAGTGAAGGGTCTACAGTAATCACTTCTTCATTGATAAGGTCTTGGATTTCATGTTTAAGCTAGAAATAGGAAGTGGTCTTGTTTCCTTTGGTACGATGGGAGTCACATAACTTGTTGTCATCCCACTAAGACGATTCAATTGTTGGTTCATCCTTGATTGGGGGTAACTATAAGAATTTATTACTAAGAAATTATTGAAGTTTAGTCTCAAGTGGTACCCCTAGGAGTGTAAATTTTCTATCTTTGCTCCTAGGACTTCTTTGAGGTCTTTCCTAGATTGAGCTATCAGATATATGTTGTTGAGGTGGCATTTGGTTAGGAGTTTGTGAATTTGTGGGATTCACACCATTCAAGGTCATCTAAGGTTGTACTATGATGATTGTTTGAGTGTCGACAATATTGTCGTTGGTGACATTCTTATTCTTAGAGAAAAACTTCACTTTGTCATTAGACAAGTTTGAATTGGTGTTGTCTTTGTTTATTTTTAGGATTCCTTTATGAATGAGGGCATCTTCAATGCTAGCTCCCTTTTTCATTAACTTGGTAATGGTGTTAGGACTCTTGATCTTGAGTTCAAACATCAAATCAAGGACTAGGTTCTTAATGAATAGGTTGACTTCTTGTTCTTTAGGAATATCCAACAAAAATTGACTAACAAGGTTTCTCCAATGTAACAAGAATGTTATAAATGGTTCTTCCATATTTTTCTTTGTTGAGCATAAATTAGACAGTGTCACTTCATTTTTTATGTTAAAAGAAAAGTAGGATATGAATTTTCTTGCTAATTTTGATCACAATTTTATATTACCTGATAATTTAGAGTACCATTCAAGTACTCACCCACTAAGAGGAGGAGGGAATAGTCTCATAAGATATGTGGACTTATCACTGAAATCAATAGAAGAGGCATAAAATTTCTAATATGGTCAAGTGGGTTACCTTTTCCTTGACATTTATCAAATATTGGTACCTTGAAATGTCTTAGAAATGAAGGCATGTACAGATTTCTATCGATGGTTTATGACATGAATCCCTTTCTGTTTATATAACTTATTTCTTTTGGACTCCTAATGCCTCAACTTATTTAGCCAATTATTTAAACAGGTGTAGAAAATCCTTATTAGGGTGTTGAGAATTAGTTCTCTCTTCAAGTCTTTTATGTCTTCAAGTAGATCTCTTTCTATGGGGATAATTGTGCCTACTTGGTTTTGACATATCTATATTTGAAGACTTGGAAGATGCATCACTAGGGGGTGGAGGTATGTTGGTAGCTTGAAGACTATTGTTGTAATTGTTGTTTCATTAGTTGTGGTTATTGTTGAGGTACGTTTGTTTCTTGAGTATATGGCTATGTATGAGACTGTTGTTGCAAAGTCATTTGTTGAGCTTGTTGTGGCACATGTTGTTGCAACAATATTGTTGATAGAAAAATTTGTGTTCCAATCTTTGTTGATGTTCCAGCTATTATTTTAATTTCTCTTGTTGTTTTACAAACATTGTTTTTCCTTGTCACAATTGTTGTTGATACATTGCATGTATGTCAAGTGGATTTAGAATAGGTTGTTTGTTAGGAATGTTGGTTCCTTGTACCACTTGATGTTGTTGTGGATGTTGGTATGTTGCATGTATGTTAAGTGGGTCTTGATTAGTTTGTGTGTTAGGAACATTGGGTTCTTGCATCACTTGTTATTGTTGTTGTTTTGGTTTTTCATTGTGTCCTTTAGATGTGAGAATTGTGTTAGGATCCTTGATTTGGTACATTTTGGGATTTGGTGCTCCTCCTTGGAACACCATGTTTATTTGACAATGAGCAACATTCCTTTGTGGGATTGGCAAAGTGTCAATAAGACTCTTTCTTTGTGGTTTGATAGGTTATTTTGTAATAAGTATTGATGATTCACATGGCATACTCAGAGGGGGCTCCATAGTATTTGATGTTGTAGTAGTTGGTAGAGTGAATATTTAGGGTGCACTTTGTTGATTTCCCCCAAAGGAGGTATGTTTGGCATCCCTATAGTTCAAGTACCCTTAGAAATTTCTTGTTGTTGTATCATTTGATTACGACCAATCCTCAATGTTCTTTTAGGATATTTTGAAGGAGTCTTTTGCCATTAATTTATGGAGGTTCATCAAATAGGGGATTGATATTGATGTGTTCAAAGGTACCTTGGAGAATCTAAATGGTTGATTCTTTGTGAGGTCTCTTAGGAGTTACTTTTGTTGTTAAAAATTCCAAGGTTGTTTCCCCTTATCCAATTCTAAGTTAATCATCGATTGTATGTTGTTAAATGTGGGGTTGTCTTGATATTTAGACTTATTTCCTTCCAAGTAGGAGTTAAACTTGACTATTTCTTGAGTTGCCAAGAGTTTGAAGTTCTTTCAAAAGGTTTTGTGTTGACATGCTCTAGACATTTCTTCGTCAAGGATGTCATAGTTCATGTTAGAATAATCACTTAGGTGCAAAGTGCCTTGTTTTATGTTTGAAGGATTAAAGGTACTTGTTTTAGGTTGACTAAATTCAAATGAATAGGTATGTTCATCCAAAGTGTTCTAGGTACACTTCCACATTTGGGTGGTATAGGTATGAATATAAGTTTGAAATTGACACTCCATTGAACCATTCCATGTGTAGTGGAATTGTTAAGAGGGAATGTCATGGTGGACATGCTTTTGAGGGTTTTCTTTCTTGTGTCTTGAGGGTTACTATTTGGCAAATACATGCTTAGCAGGTCCATGAGGAATGGTTTTGAAACTTTGGTTTGATCTATGTCAAAATATTGTTGAGGTTTCTTGCTTTTCTTTTTTCTTGGATGAGATTTTGGTTATGTTTGCACTTTGGAAAACAAGGGTTGATATAGGTCTTCTGGTCTTTGAATTGATTATGTCCTTGTGAGAGCTAGCATGATAGCTAAGTATGCATATTACAATGGGGATTTTTGAAATGGCATGATACCTAAACTACCAACTATGCCCAATCAATACCAAGTGCCCTCCTAAGGTGTGCACTTGGAACCCAGAAGGGTGGAATTAGTAAATTAGGCATTTGGGTGACAAAAATGTAGAGTATGTATTCTCTAAGTATTTTATAGGGATTTTTCAAGTTTTAGGTATGCAATGAAAGTTGTGAGAATGCAGTTTGGGACTCTAGAACCTAACGTGGACTTCCTAGTTACCAAGTGTGCCTAAAACTACCAAGTGCACCCCTAAGGTGTGAAATTGATAAAAATAGGGGTATAGTTGGTAAAATAGTTAGAAACTTGATAATTTGAAAGAGGTTATGCAAGATATGACTTATTTTTGGAATTTTAAGGGTTTTCGTGTGTGATACAAGTTGTAAAAGTGTAAAATGGCTTAGGGTTATGATATGAAAGGTACAAATGACTTGAGGGGATAATGCACAAGTTCAAATGTGAGTGACATTTTAGAATTTTTAATTAAGGGGTGTGAAAATAGTTCTAAGGTATGCAAAGTGCAAATTGCTTTGGACCTTGGAATTTTGGATTTGTAAAAGTGAAAGTAAGGGTTGATGCATGAAACTAAGGATTGGATTATGCAAGGGGTTAGGCTAGGGTTGATAATGATTTTTAGGATATGCAATATATGGATGTGGGTTTGTGCAAAGTTTTGGGTTTGACAAATGATTTGGACATATTGGTTGTTTGAAATGTTTGTGGGACTTAAAAGGATTTTGATACTTGGAGGATTTGTTAGGATTTTGGAATATGCAAGGTGAAATGACTATGCCACTAAGGTTTAATCAAAATGACCTTTAGAGAGACTAAGGATGTGATAATGCTATAACAAGTGTATGAAAGGTTTGAATTTAGGAAAAAATCTTTCATAAGTATCAATCTAAGAGTTTAACTTTATGAAGATGGACTTTGGATCTTGACCAAAAGAGAAAATATCTAAAAAGATCAAGTTGATGAAAATGACAAGGTCAAATCCATCAAGACATAGATATAATTTGACCCAAGAAAAATGATAAAAAAGCTGACAAAAAGACTAAGGTCAAGATCCTTGATCCATCGACATAAGGAGATACTCTAAGACTCATACATTGTTTTGATTTTTGACTAAGTTCAAAGGGGTTTTAGGTTCAAAATGAGGTTTAGAAGGGGATCAAAATAATGGATATGTGAAGTGGTTATGCAAGATGCAAGAATCCTAGGGTGCAAAATGATGTTTAGGACTTGATTAAAATAAGGTCCTATGCAAGCTTCTAGGGGCAATTATAGGGTCTCAAAATGCAATCTAAAGGTCAAA
Source organism: Cupressus sempervirens (assembly GCA_028749045.1). Classification (NCBI taxonomy): domain Eukaryota; kingdom Viridiplantae; phylum Streptophyta; class Pinopsida; order Cupressales; family Cupressaceae; genus Cupressus; species Cupressus sempervirens. The sequence continues at coordinate 427,412,497 of CM053790.1, forward strand.
ATAATCTATTCTAGCAACCAACTATACTCAAAGAAATCCAACTACACGTGTTGTAGTTGGGGCATAGAAGGGTGTAGTTGGTAGTTTAGGGGCACAATTGGTAAAGTGGGGTGAAACTTTAGTGATTTTGGACTTGGTGACTTTTAGACTTTTATGCCAGAAAATGGGTTGACTGAGGATGATGTTATGATCAAAATGGGGATGAAAATGAGGGTTAAGACATGAGAAATGAAGCCTAAGATGTGAAAAATGATGGATAAGATATGGAAGAATGAAAGATTGGAAATGCAAGATGAATACTAAGGGCTAAACGCTGAAGACAAGGAGATACAAAATGAAGACTAAGGGACACAATACGAAAGCTAAGGAATGCTCTATGAGCACTAAACGATGAAAAATGAGGGTTAAAGGATGCAAGTATGAGTATCAAAAGATGGAAAATTAAAGGGTATGTTATGCAAAGATGAAGTATAAATCATGCCGAGGACTCTTAAGGCTACAAGTATTCATGTTTATAAAGTTCTCTTAGGTTTGAAAAAAGTTTTACAATATTTTGACCAAATGTTTGTGATGTTTTGAAAATGTGGATATTTAAAAGTGTCTAGGGTTCAAATGTGTTTGGTGTGAGTTTGTAAATTTGGAATTATCTTGATTAACATTATGCATACACACAAGATATAAAAGACAAGAATAGATATTGTTAAACTTAAAAGATACATCACAATCTAGGCTTTAAGACTATATCCATTAAATTACTACTTGAACTAAAGTTCATTCACACTTATCCAATGTGAACAACCTAGGATCTTGGCACCATACGCTCCCACTTATAGTGCACTCAATTCTTGGTGCTATCAAGATTTGCTTCCCAAAGGAAAGCAATTTTTGAGGGACTATTGCCTCTACTTAGGACCAAAAGATTGTGGGATGTCTTCATGGGCATGGGTGACCCACTAGACAAGTGGATAGAAATTATTTTGGCCACTAAGACATGATGTTTAGTTTTTGCACTCCATTTGGAAAGTGAATGATAAAATTCCTCAAAAGTTCTCTCAACCTTGAGAACTAGGGTTTGACAATCCATAAAGGTATTAGAGGAGAGCTATCACTCAACAATACCATAGATAGGACATTAATTGTATTGAGTTTGTTATAGCAGCTAGAGTGTAGACCTAACATTGGCTTGTTGCCACTTTGAGGTCAACCCTTGGGGCTCACCAAGTGGTGAGTCTTTGTTTCAAGGTAGGCCTCTCTAAAAGAAATTGCATGGATTTATGTTACACCCAAGATCCAAAAATAGTGATGGGAGAGGATACATCCATGCAACTCTTTGGGTTCTAAACAATGTAGAGACAACAATCAAAAAATAAAGTTCATTTTAAAGCACCAACATAAGTGTTAGCTAATCTAAAGAAAAATACACACATAATTTTGACAAACACATAAGTCTTTGTCAACGTCCTACACCAAACATATTAGTATTTTTCAAGTGAGTAGTCTTCTCCTGATGAGCAGAACATGCTACAAATACACCATCAATAACAGAAAAAAAACCTTTTTTTCTAGGTTCTAGAATCAAAATAAAACCCTAGATGTAGATTATGACTAAAACTTGACCTTTCTATGAATGAACTATGCAGTGACAATAGAAACTACACTAGAGAAGGCTAGAAATCTTGAGAAAGCTCTCAAGTGTTCCCAGATAGTGCCAAGTGCACCCATGGTGCACTTAGGGCCCAAAAGGGAAAAATTGGTATTTTAAGGACATATTTGGGAAGCTAGGAACCAAATAGGGTGATACATGGTCAAAATGACACCTATAACATGTAAATTCAAAGTAGGGCTACCAAGTGCACTCTGATAGTGCCAAGGGTGCCCCTAGTGCACTTGGGGCCTAAAAGGGTGTAGTTGGTCAAATGAGAACAATAGACAAAGTTGATATTGGGTCATAAGCAACTAAAATAGCTACCTAAGGCACCCAAGTGTGCCCTAACAATACCAAGTGCACACCTAGGACAAAGGGCTAAAAAAATGCACAAACAATGAATAAAAGTATGTTACTAGAGCTCCTAATTATACTAGGTGTGATCAAAATAACCAAAAAATCATTAAAATCCTTCAAATGATCTCTCTCCTCACACCTACAAGCACAAACAAATAAAACCCAAGTTAGTAAGCATTATTCACGTTGGGTTCACAAATTGTAGGACTGGAAAATAGGTTAAAACCTAGCATACTATGAGCAACCACAAACTCAATCAACATAAACTAAATCAATCTAATCTACCATGAAAAATAATGAAAGTAAAGGAATTAGAACAAGTAAAACCCCCTTTTCAATTGTAGTTCCCATATCCTTCTTTCATCGATAGGAGATTGTGCTTGCAATTGAATATCTTGCACCTAGCAATATTTCATGACTTGCCACTTTGGGAATGTTTAGTGTCCATATCAAAGAACCTATATTTTAGATTTTGAGTAATTTCAAATCCATTTGACTAGGTTTTGAATCCCTGAAAGTTAGTCATTTATTGATGTCATGTTGATGTGAATTTTTCTGAATTTTGGGGAGCCCTGTTTGACTTTTTATAACTCTAACCCAATTGATCAAAATGAGAAAATTCCTATTTCATTGTATTTTAAAGGTTAGAGACTTGATATGTTTTAAATTTGAGCTTATGATGAATTTTTTTGATCAGTTTTCAAACGTGATTCCATTTGTAATTTATAAAGTTTTACTGGTAATCAGAAATGCAGAATGATCAGGAGTCTTGTTCGTGATGTTGTATCTCAAAATAAATGATAGAAAAGATAAAATAGATTGTACCACTATGTTTTACTCTAAAAATACATTAAGTATGTCAATTTTCAAATCTTGATGAATCCTTCTACACACTTTTCCAAGTCAATTCCATTTGCAAAAAAAAATTTTCTGCCAGTGTTTTCAGTTTGCAAATTCTGAGTAGCTCACTTTGATCGCTTCATATTTGTTCCTAATTATTCATCATGAGCCCAAATCACATATTTATACTCTCCTCATGACAGTGAACCAATTTCCCAATTTTAGTTGCCCCAAGTATCCATTTACCCAATTTTCAAAGCCAAATTCAAATGTGTTTTATTGTTTCCTGACATGTTTATGTGCAAGTGATTTTAACTAACAACTTTGGAGGTTGATATCTTTTGATTGAGAATTTTTCATGAGACAAGATTTGATAGAGTAAGAGTGTACAGAACATAGAATTAGTATGTTTGATTTTAGAGCCCGATCAGAGGTTCAAATCAGTTTTTAAAGTCAATCAAAGGACCTTCTAGAATAAAGTCGACAAGTTGCAATAAGGTGATAAAATGAGTTCTTAATGATAGAGTAGTGGTCGAGTTTTTTTCAAATTGATATAAGGCAATTAGTGGATCTATTTGAGACTTTAGGTGTTCAAAAATAAAACAAAATTAGCCTAACCCACTTTAGGGCCTAACTAAATTACATCAGATTGATAGGAACACTGTGAGGTTTTATGATGTTCTAAAGGGGGGATTTATAATGATGATGGTCTTTAAAGATATATTGATTATACACTAATCATCATTTACAAATTAGAATATTGTATGAGGGTAAATGAATGTATTTTGGGGCTATGTGTTTATCATGAACTTTTAGAAATATTTATCACTATGAAATGGGTTACCATCCATTGAACTATTTTCTTGATTTGTCCATGATATGGTTGCTTGCATTTTGGAAGCATGGGACATTAAAGACACAATGGGGAGCACTTGTACAAAGCATAGAGTGAATAGGCCACTGTGGTTAAGAAGACAAGAAGTTTTAATGGGCAGCTAGTGTGAAGCATTTATCAAATGAAGCAAATGCTTTAGGGGTTCCTAGCAATTAGAGGCAAGGCATTTTTGTATATGGTGGAGTGAGCGTACCATTTTCCTTAAAAATTAAGGCACCACCATGATTATTTACAATTGGGGCAACAACAGGATTCTGAGTTTTTGGTGATCTATATCCTTTTAGAGGGGCAATTTTATGCTAGTTTGCCAAGACAATCATGTTTCTATGAAGCATTCACCAAAGACACTACTGTGAAGAGAAAAGGGCACCTATGTGAAATGGAGAAGTTACTAGTGGCTAGAGAGGAGATGGTAGGTTAATGAGCATGATGGGAGCTCCTACGGCTAGGGGAAATTTGAAAGAGCTGAGAGGCCAAGTTTGAAGACAGATGAATTGGAGGTAGGCACCAAAATCTGAAGACAACAAGCAGGCACATTTTGGAGGCCACAGCCAGTAGGAAGGAATCCCTTTATCAAAATTTAAATCAATATCAAATCTCCTTATGTTCTATTCTAAATGAGAAACATCCACTTCTATCCATTGAATGGAGCCACCAAACACATGAGCTTTATAAAAAAGAGAACAAATTGCCAATGTATCCACAGTGTCTTCATGATTCTACCACTTGTGGATATTGCTAATAAAGTTTCTTCTTCTTGTCTTGGAGCCCTTCAAAGGTATATAACAGAGCCCATGACATGATGAATGAAGAAAGACAAAAAAATAGTTAGAAGCATTATCCCACATTTATTATGTGGTGGAGTTTAAAGTGTTTAAATATAATATCACTCAATAACTATAATGTCTTGAAAGACACAACTTTTAAAGCCTAAGAAAGTTGGTGTGGGACTTGTGGTTGGTTAGAAGGAAAGGAAATTTTGATGCCCAAAAATGCAGACAAAGATGTTGACGTGGATTTCAGATGGACCAAACGAATTGCAACACATGGCAACCTGCAAATCAACAAAATGGTGACTTTGCTGGGGAGAAAAGTTGTAAATGTCTAAATTATGGAGCTAGAAACCTCTAATATATTTTGCATATTCAATTTTGTATGCAATGTTTTGTGATCCCCAATTAAGCTTTATTCATGGACAACATTATTTTGTAAAATTGGATGTAAACTGTGTTCTATGAATATTATAAGTCTATCTTCAATCAATTTAGTTTTTCAAAAACTGTTGTTGAGAAAGTTCAAAGTCAAGAATTGATTTATGAAGTGTATTTTATTTTCAAGGTGTTAATGATTTGCAAGTTTCTCCTACATCTGAAGGTCTAGTTTAGATTTGTCAAGTGACAAATTATGTTCTATTTCTCAAAAAGTGTGAGTGACAACTCTCAAATATCTATACCAGTTTGTTCCTAGTTGATCTCATTGTAATATTTTGAAGAAATTTCAGTTGTATGGGTAGATCTGAAGCTTTTGATAGTCTCTTGAAAAGGAAGTTTAAATTCTTGATAAGCTTTAAAGTGCAATCTACTATTATAAAAAATACAAGTGTAAAAAAGTGAATCACATCAGTGATTTCTTTATCCTCTAGTAAGAAGATGGCAGCTCTATAAAGTTTGATCAGTGGTGTAAGGGATTTTCAATCTTGCACCTATGCCAAATCAGCAGATCAAAATCTTGCATTAGCACTTGAGGTATTTTGGTTTTCATGTTTTCTTTTCATGGAAGTCAAATGTTGAAAGCATGGTTGCCTCTATTCAGTGATTTTTAGCACTAGAAGGAAGAGATAGAATTTTGTTTTAGGATGGAGTCAGATCTCAGATCTGAGATTAGTTTGCCAAGCTCTGAAAGTTTAGAGACTGTGACCAGCAACATTGTTATGTTAAATAAGTTGATCTATAAAAGGATTGTCAATGTTATAAGAATTGAAATAGGAAGTACTCAAGGTCTAAATGTCAAACAATGTTATCTAAAGATTAAATCAATAATCAACAAGATGCCTTTTCATTCTAGACCTAAGGAATCTTCCCTACCTAGCACTTTCCTTAATGTTTTAGTGGTAATTCAGTTACTTGGCCAGCACCTATAAGATTACAAAGGTTTTTGCAAATTGAAAGATTCATTGAGGATATGGAAGGTGATCATTATAGCATTCATGATATCTCTCCTAACGATAATAATGGGTATGCTGAAAGCCAAGGTAGCAATGAATATAATAAATCCATAAAGAAAGACGATTTGTCTTCTAAATGTGAAGAGAAGGATTCAAAAGTTAATGAATCGGGTAATTGCAATCAACATGAGGAAGAGGGATATGAAAGTGAAAATAAAATTTGTTACAATGAATATGAAGTTGAGGAATTATAAAATAGCAGTGGAGGTAGTTCTTTCCATGATGAGAAAGAATGTCATAATAAAGATAATTTTCTAGATTGTTATACTAATTATTTTGTAGGTAAGAGTGTGCAGAACAGAGAATCAATATGTTTGATTTTAGAGCTCAGTCAGAGGTTTGGATCAATTTTTAAAGCCAATCGAAGGACCTCTTGGCACAAAGTTGAGAAGTTGCAATAAGGTGATACAATGAGTTCTTAATGACAGAGTAGTGGTCAAAATTGTTTCAAATCAATATCAGGTAATCAGTGGATCAATTTGAGACTTTAGGTGTTCAAAAATGAAAAAAAAAAATTAGCCGGACCCACTTTAGGGCCCAACTAAATTACATCAGATTGACAAGAACACTGTGAGGTTTTTATGATATTCTAAATGGGGGATTTATAATGATGGTCTTTAAAGATAGATTAATTATGCACTAATCATCATTAACAAATCAGAATATTGTACAAGGATAAATGAATGTATTTTGGGGCTATATGTTTATCATGAACTTTTAGATATATTTATCACTATGAAATGGGTTACCATCCATTAAACTATTATACTAATTTTTCCATGAGATGGCTACTTGGATTTTGGAAGTGTGGGACATTGAAGACAAAATGGGGAGCACTTGTATAAAGAAAAGAGTGAATAGGCCACCATGGTTAAGAAGACAAGATGTTTTAACGAACAACTAGTGTGAAGCATTTATTGTATGAAGAAAACACTTTAGGGGTTCCTAGCAATTAGAGGCAATGCCTTTTTTTATATGGTGGAGTGATCGTACCATTTTCCTTAAAAATTAAGGCACCACCATCATTATTCACAATTGAGGCAACAACATGATTTTGAGTTTTTGGTGACTTATATCCTTTTCAGAGGGGTAGTTTTATGCTAGTTTGCTGAGACAATCATGTTTCCATGAAGCATTCACCAAAGACACCTCTTCGAAGAGGCAATGAAGCCTATGATGAAAAGAGATGATAGTATTAAAAAATGCTTTTGTTGGATTTGATTTGGCAGGTGCCTTGCAACTATTGCACGTAGGGAGGAAAGTTTGCATGCAAGGAGAGAATTAAGCTATTAATAGAAAAGGATGACTCATAAAAAATAGAGCACTCTCCCACATAAAGAAAAGATTGTGTTGTCGATAAGGCATGATACAGATGTGAAGAGGGGGCACTTTTGTTCAATTGATAACACTAGGCTTTTCATCTTAGTGATACATTTTATAAATTGCAAGGTATTATGTCCACATCAGACTTCATCTTCTTTCTCCAACCTCTTTGACTGACATAATTGCAGCCAAACCATCTCTAGAGTATCAACACAGCAAGGGAATAAGGAGCCCATGTCAAAGGTAGGTGCCAAGGATGCAGCCATAGCATAGGAAGGAAACCACCATAGCATGCAAGGCAAAGAGATGTTAGGGGCAGCCAAAACCAAGTACAAAGCAGATGCCATGGAGAAAAAAAATGAAAAGCATTAATCCCACATTGGGGAGGGGAGAGCTTTCCCAATAATTTAAATGCAAATCCACTCGATAACATAGTGTCTTAAAGACACATGACTTTTGGAAGCCGCGAGCTGCAAGGTGGGGCCATGGTCAATTGGAGGACCTTGAAATTTGAGCCTTAAAACAAATTTTATATGAAGATGCTCATGCGATGATGTGGAAGACCAATGTTCAAATTGCACAACGCGGTAAATCAGATGGCTGGCACTTCCCCACTTCACAAAGATTTGTGGAAGACAAATAATGTGGGGAAGCACCACACTGCCACATGGAAACATGTCTGGCTAGTGATGAAGTGGAAGATGATGAGGCATAGTGATGTGTCAGGCGATTGAGCAATTAGGCAACAAATGAGAGGCTACCACATGGCAATGCTTGGTGGACAAATCAGAGGTTGCCATGTGGCATCTAGTAGATAATGACTATGCAGAGGCCCACCAATTAGAGGTTAACATGTGGCCAGCTGGTCAAACCTCAGTTGACCTGAGTGGCATAATGGAGGTGGAAAATTAAAAAATGTTTCAAAATTGATTTAAAATGTTTTTTTTTAAGGGCCATGTACATGTTTTTAATCTAAAATAGGTTATTTTCTAAAGTTTGAACTTTAGGAATTTTAAATTTTTGAAAATTTAAAATACAGACCAGATACCTTCAGTAGGGGTATGATTTTCAAAATGAGATTTTGGGAGTTCTCGAGAGGCAAATATAGCGATATTATATATCGCTAGAACTGGGAGAAGATGAAATTTTTGATTATGGAGTTTTTTCTCACATAGGAAGTTACTGGTTCAAGTTATAGGAAAAAATGTAAAATTTGGGCCTTCTCAATGAAATGGGTGAAAATTGAAAATGTAGTTACAAGCTTGGTAAAACATGGTAAAAATGTAGTTGGTGTTGATTTTGGTCACCTTCAAATTAGTTTAAACCCAAATTTTTGTAGCATTTCATGATGTAGCTCTGGCACAAAGGTTTTTATCATTCAACAGAGATATTTCCAAGTTTGGTACAGAATATTGATAAAAACAATATCAAAGCTTAGGGGTAGAAAGATGAAAGAGGTTTTACAACAACAAAAGATGGAATTTCAAGTGGACACATGTCATCTTTAGATCAAATCTAGGAATTCATCTCCTTCTATATCTTTCTTTGTCTCATCCATTGTAAGGGTTCCAATTCTGGAGAAAAATTACTCATTTCTTTTATACCATGTGTGTTCCAATCTTGACTATTCTCAAATTTGGGAAATAATGGTTCCAGTTTTGATGTGTTTTCATCACCGTGACACCACATTTTCTTCAACAATTTCTCTTGTATGAATAGTAGTAGTGAAGATAATATAGCTAACTCAGATCTATTAGGTATTTTTTATGTTTTGATTTCATGCATCTGAATATATTATTTTAAAGAAATGAATACAAATGAGCAAGAATTTCTTTAGTTTCATTTTGATTCTCATCTCTTATCTCAATAATCTAAAGTCTTATGTGGTCTAGGAACAAAGAACCGAGACTCATTTACATCCCTTTAAGGTTGTATGTCAGATATGTTTTTCTATTGGAACAAAGGGCCAAGTAAATGCTTGATGTGTTTGATAGGATTGCTAGTTAATTTGACAAGGATACTTCATAAGAATGAGGTCTTTATGGACATCAATCTCTGATTCACAAGGTGATTAGATGAATCTAAAATTTTGATGTATGGAATACATCATTGATATCATAGATGTATGTGTTTAATTCATGGAATTGCTCAATAGATAAGGCACTAATCAGCTATAGGATCATTTGTTCTTGTTGCTACATATTTGGGGTTTTGTGGATATTCAACATCATTAATCAAATGTATTTCTCTTTCATGTTGAAGAGCTAAAAAGGATGCCCTCACTTAGCTTATGAATTGCATTTTCTTGCACTTAACTATTGCAAATCTTTGTTATTACATAGGTATAAGAGAAATAAGGGTTTTATTTGCTTTGTTTTAGATTCAATGTATGCTTTGACAACTGGTACCATATAAAGAATCTATAGGTCTACCCACCTAGGTTTTGTAGAGCCTGAAGTAGAAGAAGAGTCTAGCCTTATAGTTAGTCCAATGTCTAAAGAGGTATATCGAAAATGGGAGTTATCTACCCCTAGATGTACCTTGTTCTCATTGGGGTAATTTGGAACCATCTTTGTTTCAAAACACCAACAAAATGGTGACTTTTTTGGGGAGAAAGGTTGTAAATGCCTGAATTATGGAGTTGGAAACCTCTAATATATTTTCCATATTTAGTTTTGCATGCAAGGTTTTGTGATCCCCAGTTAAGCTTTATTCATGGATAGCAATATATTGTAAAATTAGATGTACATTGTGTTCTATGACTATTATAAGTCTATGTTCAATCAATTTAGTTTTTGCAAATGCTGTTGAGAAAGTTCAGATCCAAGAATTGATTTATGAAGTGTATTTTCTTTTCAAGGTGTTAATGATTTGCAAGTTTCTCCTACATCTTAAGGCCTGGTTCATATTTGTCAAGTCATAAATTATGTTTAATTTATCATAAAGTGTGAGTGGCAACTCTCAAATTTCTGTACTAGTTCGTTCCTAGTTGATCTCATTGTAATATTTTGAAGGACTTTCAGTTGTATGGGCAGATCTGAGACTTTTTATAGTCTCTTGAAAAGGAAGTTTAAATTCTTGATAATCTTTAAAGTGTTGTTTGCAATCGGCTGTTATAAAAATACAAGTGTAAAAAAGTGAATCACAACAACGATTTCTTTATCCTCTAGCAAGGAGGTGGTGGCTCTACAAAGTTTGATTAGTGGTGTAAGGGATTTTTAGTCTTGTACCTATGCCAAATTAGCAAATCAAAATCTTGCATCAGCATTTGAGGTATTTTGGTTTTCATTTTTTCTTTTCATGGAAGTCAAATGTTAAAAATATGGTTGCCTCTATTTAGTGATTTTCAACACTAGAAGGAAGAGGTAGAAATTGTGTTTTAGGATGGAGTCAGATCTCTGATCTGAGGTTAGTTTGCCAAGCTCTGAAAGTTTAGAGACTGTGACTAGCAACATTATTATGTTAAATAAGTTGATCTACAAAAGTATTTTCAATGTTATAAGAATTGAAATAGGAAGTACTCAAGGTCTAAATGTTGAACAATGTTATCTAAAGATTAAATCGGTAATCAACAAGATGCCTTTTCATTCTGAACCTAAGGAATCTTCCCTACCTAGTGTTTTCCTTGATGTTTTAGTGCCTAATATAGTTACTTGGCCAGCACCTATAAGATTACAAAGGTTTTTGCAAATTGAAAGATTCATTGAGGAGATGGAAGGTGATAATTATAGAGTCAATGGTATATCTCCTAATGATAATAACGGCTATGCTGAAAGTCAAGGTAGCAATGAATATAATGAATCCGTAGAGAAGGATGATTTGTCTTCTGAATGTGAAGAGAAGGATTCAAACGTTAATGAATCGAGTAATTGCAATTAGCATGAGGAAGAGGGATATGAAGGTGAAAATAATTTTTTTTATAGTTAATATAAAGTTGAGGAATTATACAACAGCAATGGAGGTAGTTCTTTCCATGATGAGAAAGAATGTCATAATAATGTTGATTTTCTAGATTGTTATACTAATGCTTTTGTTGATATGAATTCTTCATGTCATATGGATAATAATCATAGCCCAGAGAAGATTTGTGAGGTATTCTTCTTGAGCCCTAATGAAATTTCAACTTTGTTGGCTCATGATTTTGAAAAGCATGTAAGTGTTTCTAAGGATGCTCATACTTTCCATCATAATATCTTTTCATTTAGTCAAGTTACTTCGCCAAAGTTTGATGTAGAAAGAGATGTAGAATCTGAACAATCTTTATCAAATTTTGGAGGCGTAGATGACAGTACCTCAAATGTCTTTGTACATGACAACTTGTTGGATGTGGGAGATGTTAGTGAAGGGAAGTTTGATACTATTTTAAATTCTTTTCATGTTGATCTTGCTGAGATCTATTTTGATGTTTCATGTGATGAAGAGGAAAATAATGAAAGTTGTCGATCTAATTATGAATTTTCTTTATGTGTTGATAAGTCTTGTAAAGATAAGTTCACAGTTCATTTTGACATTCAATTAGATGAAGAAAATAATTGTGATCGGCATAGTTTAGATCAGCACTTTTAGAGTAAGTTTTCACGCTTGGTAACTAATCAGTTATTTGAAGAATGTGAAGAGGTTCCAATGAAAGATAAATCTGATTTAGTGAATGACATGACTGCAAGTAGGCAATGATTAGATGTCACATACTCTTCATATCTGGATACACAAGGTGAGCTGCAAAATTTTGATTCATGTAACTCATTGAATGAAACTTGGAATACCAAACCTTTGTGTTTCTAGTTGATAGCATGCATCAGTCATATGTTCATGACAATTTTTAGTTTGATTTGTATATTCAAGAGCATGTTGATATACATTTTCATAGTGACAATATGAAGAAAGTATGTCTAGTTTTTATAAGCACTGTGAAAGGGATGATGACAATTTTGTTTTTCCTAACAAGGTGATTGAAAGTGTTGATGTGTTTTTGATAAGGTAAACAGGTTTTAAGGGGTCCTGAAACCCATAAGTTTAACAACAAGAAAGGCTGAAAATAAGCGAAAAAATGCCCAGCCAGAACATAATCCTTACGGCTGAAAATAAGCCCAAAGGCCCAGCCCACAACAGCTGCCCACTAAAAAGGCCAGAGAACCAACCAGAAAAACAGAGACCGGACAAAAAGCCAAAGCCAAGAGAAACAAAAACCAAAGGACAGAGACCAAACCTAGCAGGCTACTTCTCCATCTCGAGCATGGTCTGGGCAGCTTCGGCGCACTCTTGTTGCTCTTCTACCTTATGATCCTGGGCGTTCGTCAAATCCTGCTCCATAGTGTTGTCCTTGGCTTTATCCACATCCAGCCTATCTTTGTCTCTGTTCTGTTTATCATCTTCCTCCATCTGGTTCCTGTCTTTGGGATTATCCAAGAGAGAGAGGATGTTGTCGTTGATCGTAGCGAGGAGGGAGATCATTTGACTAGCCAGGTTGTGATTGTAGTTCTCAATATTTTTTACTCTCCTCTCCATCAGAGTCTCCCAGCTGTTTCGGTCGCCTTGGCTTTCAGCACCTGTCTTGCTCTTGATTTTTTCCATTTGGGAAACCCTATCTCTGACATCCTCAAGCTCATGGAAAAGCCATTTAATTGATCTGAAGTTGTCGATCATGCTATTTCGGGCATTATTCAACAGATTCATACCCGTTTCTCTTGCATTATCAGAAATAGCCACCATCGCCGGGTCAATTAGCTCATTGAGTCTAGGCTTCTCGAGGTCGTCCACTAGGAGTTGGGGGTTCATCACCTCTCTGTAAATTCCCATAGTGGCCGTTCTCACATTGAAGTTCTTCCAAGCCTTCCTTCTGTTATTAACTTGTACTTCCCCCTCAATCTGTCCAGAGTTGTCATTTTCCTCCAAAGGAAGCTAAGGATGAATAGGGGAGAGGGGAATGGGTAGAGAAGCCTTTCCCTGACTGCTGGAGCGCTCCATGCTCTCTCCTTCCCTCTTCTGTCTTTTTCTCAGTTTCTCCTCATCCAGCTCCTCCTTCGAAACCTTGTCAGAATCATCAGTATCCATTTCCTCCTCCTCCTCAGCAGAGCCAATTTTAGCTGGGGTATGACCTCTAGAGCTCTTTCTGCTGGGTAATTTGATAGAGGGGTAATCCTTCTTATGGCTTTTAGTCTTCTTACCAGAATGCTCAAAAACCTCATCAGAGCTGATGCTCTCGACATTGTCAGAATCTGAGGAAAAATTGGAGTTGCTCTTGTCAACATCCACCCCCTGGATAGGGTTTTTGCTAATGGTTTGAGCATGGAAATGCTCATGAATCAGAAGCAGAAGACCCTCATGTAGTGTCGGGTTGACGGTAGCTTTCTTTTTAAAACTAGAAATGGCCTTGTTCATCGAGTTAAAAAGATAATACAGGAAGGAGATCTTACTACCATGGCAAAAATGATTCAGAATCACAAAATGGTGAGTCCTAACCCTATCAAACCTGGGGTCTAGGGTTATATATTCAATGATAGCGTAGAGAACATACCTCCAGAGCTTCTTTATAGTATCTGTTACAAAAAATGTCTCTTTCTTGCCCAGCTTGTTCAGCTCTTCAGTGTTTTTCACAAAATCCTTGATTGCATTAGAAGACATCTTCTTGTCTCTGAAGAATTTATGCCCCTCCATCGGAATCCCCGTGACTTCAGCAACCACATCCTCAGTAATTTGAAAGTAGACCCTGTTCACCTTAACCTTACCATTATTCCACGAATTCACCATGCTGTTAGTGATCTCAGGATCTGAGCCATGAAGTTTCTCAAAGAAATTAGTAACCCCACCCTTTTCCAGCTCTCTCCAAACTTTGGCCTTGTTCTTCCACTTCTGAACTTCCCCCACCGGCTCCTTTCTGCTCCTCTCACCCGTCATGTTTACCTGATCAACTTCCACAATTCTCATGAACTCTGATCTGTGCAAGTTATTTGCATTTGAAAAAATGGTGATGTTTCTTTTATGATACCCATGTATAAACCCCTTTCTGAAAATAATGGTATCGTCCTTTCGAGCGTGTCAAAAAGTCAGAGGAAACCCCTTTTGCTGGTGCAAATCACGATGCCAATAATGGCACTTACCATTTAATAAGCAATCTTTATTATCCATAATTGCATTGGATTTGAGCCGTCCTTCCCAAGATATTATCTTGGTCGATGAGCAACTTTGCCTCCATCAGAAAATATTTTCCGGCATGCCAGGACAGATTAATGGTGGCGTTAACCCCTTTATTAGCAAACCAATCAGCGACTGGGTTTGCCTCTCTGTAAACATGAGTGACGTGGACCTTATCGAACTTTGTGAGAGTGGCGCAAGTCTCAGCAATTATGTTCGCAATCGTCCATGAGGGAGGGGAAATACCATTAATGGTATTAATAATGTTTTTGGAGTCCCCCTCAAGCCAGAGATTAGTAATCCCAGCTTCAAAAGCCAACTTGACCACCATACTTGCAGCTCTAGCTTCAGCCAGATGAATAGTCTGGATTCCCAGCGGGGAAGCAAAGGAAGCTATTCCCTCCCCATAGCTATTTCTTATGATTCCACCGCAGCCTGAAGGGCCTGGGTTACCCTTGGAGGCCCCATCAAAGTTGGCTTTTGACCAACCATCTGGGGGGAGAAGCCAGCTAGCATCCTGCCTTTTGAGGTTCCTGTCTTTTTCTTTAGCTATCTTTCTGTCCCCTTCTTCTTCTTCTTCCTCCTTCAGAACTTGGAGATTTTCCTTTATATTCTTCGAGACCTTCCTGCCAAGGATTGTAGCCAGCTCCTCTCTATCTCTAAATATTCTATTGTTCCTTTCCTTCCAGATTCCCCAGCAAAAATGGGGTAGAATCCAGTCCGAGTGATCCTGCCGACCAGCAATCTTACAAAGACCTTTCCACTGATGGAAAAAATCCATGAGATTATCCGGTTTCCACCAAAGGGTCACATTATCCTGTGTGATGACATTCCACACCTCCTTGGCATAGTCACATAAGATGAAAATGTGATTTCCGGTCTCAGCCTGATTCTTACACAAGGGACATCTACTGGGCATAACATGTCCTCGCTTCATGAGATTGTCATGAGTAAGGATTTTGTTCTGAAGAGCCAGCCAGTAAAAAATGTTGATCTTTGGAGTGAGACCCGGAATCCAAGCCTCTGCCCAAGGGGCCTTCTCTTTTAAGCTCCAAAGGGAATTATAGCCTGAGGCAACAGAGTATCTTCCATTGGGATTATCCCTCTAGACCAGCTCATCCCCCAAATTGATAGGAATCATGGAATTGAGCATAAGCATTATAGGAGTCAAGTCCTCAGAGATGAGGGATAGGTCCCTCCATTCCTGGCCATTCCAATAATCACAAACTTTGGACCCAATTTGATCAGTACAAGCTTGCATCCATCTCTCAAAAATAGGGTTATTGATAAGTGGATCTTGGGAAAGCCATCTATCCGACCAGAACTGGATGTCCTTCCCATTTCCCAATTTCCATGATATCCTGGCCTTAGCCAGGTCCCTGGCTTTCATGATCCCATTCCAAATGTTTGATCCTTTTGGGATATCTTCATTAAAAAGGGTAAAAAGAAGAGTGGGTCTTCTAAGGTACTTGTTTACTAGGGTGTCCCTCCATTCATCGGTGCTACTGAAGATCCGCCATATTTGTTTAGCTAGGAGAGCCTTATTGAGGTGAGTGATCTTTCTAATGCCTAGACCTCCGTACCTCATAGGGAGGCAAACCTTCTCCCAAGAAACAAGAGGATATCTTTTCTTCCCTTCATTACCATTTTAGAGGAAGTCTCTCTGGATTTTCTCCATTCTTTCAGCTATTTTCCCCGGAATTCCAAAGAGGCTCAGGGCGTAGATTGGCAGATTTTGAAGAGAAGATTTGACTAAGAGGCATTTCCCCGCTTGACTAAGAGAGACCCCTTTCCAACCAGCCATCTTCCTGTTGAATCTATCCAAAATATCATTCCAAAAAGACTCCAGGGGTAAGGATCCCAAGGGAAGACCAAGATAGGTAGAGGGGAAAGAGCCTACCCCACAACCCAGAATCCTGGCGATTTTACTTTGTCTAAACTCAGAGGTGTTGATGAAAAAAAGTGAGCTTTTGTTCCAATTAATCAGCTGACCCGTCCCACTGGAGTAAGTATCAAGAATCTTCTTTAGGGCTCTGGCCTCTTTGACAGAAGCTTCCCCCCCCAAGATTGTATCGTCAACAAATTGCTGATGAGTAAAGGGAACGCAATTAGAGGAGGGAAGGATCCCTTTGATACAAGCCTCACGCTTTCTACAGTCTATAATCCTTCCTAAGAATTCAGCTAAAATGATGAACAATATGGGTGAAAGGGGGTCTCCTTGTCTGAGGCCTCTGGAAGGTTTGAAAAAATTAGAAGGGACTCCATTAACCAGAACAGCCAGAGAGGAGGTGGAGACCAATTGAGAGATAATTTTGCAAACTTTACTGTCAAAGCCAAAAGTCGAGAGGACCTTCCCAAGGAGAGACCAGTCCACCCTGTCATAAGCTTTAGAAAGATCCAGTTTGAGAAACATACCTTCCCGTTTGGATGCCTCAAGAGAGTGGATGACTTCGTGCACCATCTGGACAGAATCCAAAATTTGTCTCCCTAGAACAAAACCCGATTGATGCTACGAGATAATCATGGGCAATATCTTGAGCATTCTTAAAGTGAGAACTTTAGAGATGATCTTGTGGAGAGAGTTGCACAGACTAATAGGTCTGAAGTTATCCAACGAGTCCGCCCCAGGGGATTTAGGAATGAGAACCACAAAAGTCAAGTTTAGCTCCTTGAGAATAGATTTGGCTCCAAAGAATTCCTGGACAGCCTGAACAACCTCTCCCATGATCACCGGCTAGAACCTCTGGAAGAAAAAAGTGGGAAAACCGTCTGGGCCAGGAGCCTTGTCAGCAGGCAGAGAAAAGAGAGCCTCTCTAACTTTCGAAGCCTTAGGAATAGCACAGAGCAATTTTTTATGGATAGGTTAAATGAGCTGGGGGATACAGTGTAACAAATCCTCCTGGTCCAAATTGGAAAGCATTGGGTCCTCAGAGAGAAGGCTAGAGAAAAAGGAAACAGCTTCTTCCGAGATGGCAGATTCTTCAGTTAACAGCTCCTGCCCCTTTCTGATACCATAGATCCTATTACTAGCATGGTGCTTGAGGGTGGTTAGGTGAAAAAACTTAGTGTTTCGATCTCCTTCCTTTAGCTAGGTGATCCTCGATCTTTGCCTCCAAAATTTTTCTTCCTTATTAATAATGTTATGAATTTTAGACAGGGTCTTGAGCTCCGAAACCCTGTTGGTCTCAGTGTAACCTTCCTTCTGAATGCAATCTTGGATAATAGTTAGATTATCAAATAACTCTTTCTTTTCATGGAAGATGTGACCAAAATCAGACTTGTTCCAAATTTTAATCAACCTCTTCACATTGCTAAGTTTTCTGGCGACTCTGAACATGGCTGAGCCCTCCACCTCTATCCCCCACCATAACTTGATATTATCCATGAGGTCAGGGTGAGAGGTCCACATTTTCTCAAACCTGAAAGGATGGTATCTCCTGTGTACCAGAGGGGAAACTAAAAGAGAAATGGAAGAGTGATCCGAACCAATTCTGGGAAGCAGAGATAGTCTGTAGCTGAAGGATTGAAGCCAGTCCGAAGATATAAGAGCTCTATCCAGCCTAACCTGAATGCAATCATGGCCTTTTCTCTTGTTTGACCAGGTAAAGGATCTGCCCTTAAGCTCTACGTCCATAAGGGCCAGACTATTTATGAAGTTAGAAAGATCCTGTTTACTTTCCCAATCCGGGGGCATACCTCCCTTTTTCTCTTTATCTTCTAGCGGTGTGTTAAAGTCTCCCATGATTATACCTTTCTTAATGTCACAATCTTGCACCATATTACCAACTTTGGTCCAGAAGTTTTTTCTATCTCTCTTATTATTGGGGGCGTAAATATTCACTAAATACCAGGAATCATTGGTGAGCAAATGTTGAACTCTGCAGAAAAGAATGTTATCTTCATCATACTCAGCTACTATATTGAAATACTTATCATTGAAAAGTAATACTTATACTTGATATTTTCCATCCTTTCCTTCTTCATTTTAGTTTCCTGGATTAGAAACACATCAGGCCTTTGGTCCCTTATCATATTTCTAATAACTTCTTGCTTGTGGATTCCATTGAGTCCACGAATATTCCAAGATAAGATCTTCATGATTTAACTACTGAACATGCTTCCTGGATGGTGCGCTGCGTTCCATCCTTAATGTTTCTTCTGGCTTCCTCTTTCCTAATTTCATTCTTATTTTTCCTTCCCACTAGGTTAGATTTGTGGCCGAGATCAGCCTTGGCCATGCTTCTAGTAGAAGGGGGAGATACCGGAGAAGGGTCCCTGCTATTCTTCTTCTTTCTACTCCTGACTTCCGTCCAGGGATTCTCTTCTCCCTCTAGTCCTTTGTCTAGCCAAGCATCAATTCTCACCAAATCTTCCATTGTCGATGCAGACAGCCTCTCTATGATTCTATTTACTATTGAAGGGGGAGGACAACACACCGGGTTAGGGTCCTGGGACATGGGTTCCCCCTCCTTTGGTTCTTCCATGGAGTTTGGGGCAAAGGATAGTTTCAAGTCATCCTCCTGAGAATCCAGAGGGGGAAGAGTCATTTTTTCACCTATCTCCTCAGATTTCTTCTCAGATTCCTTCGCATTGGGGAGATGTGTTGAATCATCTTTCATTCCTTCCTCTTCTCCCCCTCCTACGTTTGCAGTCACCCGAGGAGGCCCTGATTCCTCTTGGGGCACATTAGTAGCAGAATTAGTTTTTTCTTCTGCCTCTCCATTTGCCTTTACTTGCGATGCTTTTTTTCTCCATTCTTTTTTGGGATCTAGAGAGTCTTTTATCCCCCCTTGTGGACGAGCCTTTCCCATCGTACTCTTTCCTTTGAAAAGTGGACATGATCCAGCCTTGTGGCCAGCCTTCTTACAATGGAAACAAGCAAAAGGCACACTTTCATAGTCAATCTTTTGAGATCTATTTCTCAGACGAGATTGTAGTTCTAAAACTTGAGGCATGTCCTGGCCTTCGATGACTCCTACACAGATTCTTGCGTAGTTCAATTTTTTCTTAGCTGCTGTGACAGGGTCAATGGAGAGGAGCTCTCCAAAGGTCCTGGCTATGCCATCAAAGACATCCTCATGCCAATATTCCAAAGGAAGTTCCAGAAATCTTAACCAAACTGGAACCTGAGATTGGAAATCATTGTTCAAATCCAAGTTGGATGTCCATTTTTGCAATATTAGGTTGGATCTGCCCAAAGACCAGTTCCCAGCACATAGCATACGAGAAAAATCTTTCGAGCAAGAAAACTCGAAAGACATGAAGCCTTTGGCCATAGCAATCACATCTACGTGCCCTTTAAGGTCCCATTTTCTCCTGGTAAATGTCCTCACTACATCAATATTAGGTCTTGGCCCTACAAATTTTCCTACCAGAGTGTTCGCCATGCTTAGGATATTGTGGTCAATAATTTCCCTAGGGATTTCCAGAGCAAAAATACCTTTCTCCTTATCAAATTTGTCAATGACTTTTGGGAAAGACGATTTACCTGATGGTTTTATCCCGAATAGATTCGACCAGCGTCCCCATGTCCCAGACGGCCCACTGCCCACATGGGGGGGAGGGGGAATCTTCTCACCTGGATGGGGCATCAAAACCCGTGGGTCCCCATCCTTTGAGGCATCCTCATCTTTCCCCTCCATTTCCTACCCTCCTGCAGACGTGGTCTCCTGTCTCCCGCCTTTCTCCAGATTCGAAACAACGTGATTCGAATTGCAATTCCCGCCCGCTCCATCCCTCTCTCTCACCGTTCCCATATTTTTTTTTTTTTTTTTTTTTTTTGAAAGTGTTGATGTGTTGGGTGAAACAAAGGAGAATGATAATTTCAGTTTACCTCAAGAAAATGTCAATGAGAATGAAGTCTATGATAGAGGTAAGTAGTTTGGAAAACTTTTTAGTGGCCCGGGACCATCATTTGTATATAATAGGATAGTTGTTTTTGCTTTCAATATAGTTGTGCAAGAGAAGTTTTCTATTGTCAAATGTGTAGTATACTTCTTCCAAAGATCTGAATCCTTCCCATGCCTTCAAGGGACATGCATCCCCATATAGAGCCACTGTTGGGACTCAAAATTGCCTTCCTGATTTTGAGTACCATTGAAAAAATCAAACCCTCAAATGCTTTTTGATGCATATGTACCCGGCTATCCATTTGAGGCCTAAGAGGTGTTTAATGTTTCTAAAACTTTCCATTAAATATCTACACTCATCCCATGATGATAAATTTCCATTCCAAGCAATTCTATGAAGTCCTATTTTGAGCAATTTCCAAATCTGCATTTTTGGCTAAGTGTCAAACAACAACAAGAGGTTGTGTTTGCAATTGAATATCTTGCACCCAGTAATGTTTCAAGACTCACCACTTTGGAAATGTTTAATTTCCATATCAAAGAACCTATATTTTAGATTTTGAGTCATTTCAAATCTATTTGACTAGGTTTTGAATCCCTCAAAGTTGGTCATTTATTGATGTCATGCTAATGTAAATTATTCTAAATTTTGGAAAGCCCTATTTGACTTGTTATAACTCTAACCCAATTGATCAAAATGAGAAAATTCCTATTTCATTATATTTTAAAGGTTATAGACTTGTTATGTTTCAAGTTTGAGCTTATGATGAATCTGTTTGATCAGTTTTCAAACGTGATTCCATTTGCAATTTAGAAAGTTTCACTGGTAATCAGAAATGCAAAATGATCAGGAGCTCTGTTCATGATGTTGTATCTCAAAATCCATGACAGGTGAGATCAAGTGGATTGTACCACTATGTTTTACTCTAAAAATACTTTATGTGTGTCAATATTCAAATCTTGACAAATTCATATACACACTTTTCCAGGTCAATTCCATTAGCAAAAAATGCTTTTCTACCAATGTTTTCAATTTGCAAATTCTAAGTAGCCCACTTTGACCACTTTCCATTTGCGTGCAATTATTCATCATGATCTCAAATTGTATATTTATACTCTCCTTGTGATAGTGAATGAACACCCCAATTTTACTCAGCCCAAGTATCTATTTACCCAATTTTCAAAGCCAAATCCAAACGTGTTTTATTGTTTCCTGATATGTTTATGTGCAGGTGATTTTAAGTAAGCAACTTTCTAGGTTGATATCCTTTGAATAAGAATTTTTCAAGAGATGAGATTTGATAGGGTAAGAGTGTGCAGAATAGAGAATTAGTATATTTGATTTCAGAGCACGGTCAGAGGTCCAAATTAGTTTTTAAAGCCAATCAAAGGACCTCCTAGCATGAAGTTGATAAGTTGCAATAAGGTGATAAAATTCATTCTTAATGATAAAGAAATGGTCAAATTTGTTTCAAATTAGTATCAAGTAATCAGTGGATCAATTTGATACATTACATGTTTGAAAATGAAAAAAAAATTAGCCGGACCCACTTTAGGGCCCGACTAAATTACATCAGATTAATAGGAACACTGTAAGGTTTTATGATGTTCTAAAGAGGGGATTTATAATGATGATGGTCTTTAAAGATAGATTGATTATGCACTAATCATTATTTACAAATTAGAATATTGTACGAGGATAAATGAATGTATTTTGGGGCTATATGTTTATCATGAACTTATATATATATATATATATATATATATATATATATATCACTATGAAATCGGTTATCATCCATTGAACTATTATCTTGATTTGTCCATGAGATGGCTATTTGCATTTTGGAAGCATGGGACATTAAAGACACAATGGGGAGCACTTGTACAAAGTATAGAGTGAATAGGCCACCGTGGTTAAGAAGACAAGATGTTTTAATGGGTAGCTAGTGTGAAGCATTTATCGAATAAAGCAAATGGTTTAGGGGTTCCTAGTAATTAGAGGCAAGGTATTTTTGTATATGGTGGAGTGAGTGTACCATTTTCCTTAAAAATTAAGGCACCACCATCCTTATTTACAATTGGGGCAATAGTAGGATTTCTAGTTTTTGGTAACATATCCTTTTCAGAGGGGCAGTTTTATGCTAGTTTTCCAAGACAATCATGTTTCTATGAAGCATTCACCAAAGACACTGCTTGGAAGAGGCAATGAAGCCTATGATGACAAGAGATGATAGTATTAAAAAACACTTTTGTTGGAATCAGATTGGCAAGTGCCTTGCAAATATTGCACATAGGGAGGAAAGGCCGCACGCAAGGAGAGAATTAAGCTATTAACAGCAAAGGACGGCTCATAAAAAATAGAGCACTCTCTTGCATAAAGTAGAGATCATATTGTAGATAAGGTATGATACAGATGTGAGGAGGGGGCACCTTTTCTCAATTGATAAGACTCAGCTTTTCATCTCAGCGATACATTTTATAAATTGCAAGGAATTATGTCCACATTAGACTTCATCTTCTTTTTCCCACCTCTTTGACTGACATAATTAAGGCCAAACCATCTCCAGAGTATCCATGCAGCAAGGGAATAAGGATCCCATGTCAGAGGTAGGCACCAAGGTTGCAGTTGTAGTGTAGGAAGGAAACCACTACAGCATGCAAGGCAAAGAGATGTTAGGGGTAGTCGAAACCAAGTATAGAGAAAATTCCATGGAGGAAAATAATGAAAAGAATTAATCCCACCTTGGGGAGGGGAGAGGTTTCCCAACAATTTAAATACAAATCCACTCGATAACATAGTATCTTAAAGACATGAGGCTTTTGGAAGTCATGAGTTGCAAGGTGGGGCCTATGGTCGACTAGAGGACCTTAGAATTCAAGCCTTAAAACAAATTTTAAATGAAGATGCTCACACAATGGTGTGGAAGACCAATGCTCAGATTGCACCACGTGGTGAATCAGACAGTTGATGCTTCCCTGCTTCATGAACATGTGAGGAAGATAAATAATGTGGGGAAGCACCACACTACCACATGGAAAAGGGGCTAGCTATTAATAAAGTGGCAAGATGATGAGGCATAATGATGTGTCAGACGATGGAGCAGTCAAGAAGCAAATGAGAGGTTTCCGTGTAGCGATGCCTGGTAGAAAAATTGGAGGCTTCCATGTGGCATCCAGTAGATAATGACTATGGTGAGGTCCACCAATTAGAGGTCAACACGTGGCAGGTTGGTCAAACCTCAATTAACCTGAGTGGCTTAATGGAGGTGGAAAATTAAAAAATATCTCAAAATTGATTTAAAATGTTTTTTTAAAAAGGGTCATGTACATGTTTTTAATCTAAAATGAGTTATTTTCTAAAGTTTGAACTTTAGGAATTTTAAATTTTTGAAAATTTAATATGTAGACAAGATACCTTCAGTAGAGTTATGATTTTCAAAATGAGATTCTGGGAGTTCTCGAGAGGCAAATATAGTGATATTATCTATCGTCGAAATCAAGAGAAGATGAGCTTTTTGATTATGGATTTTTTTTCACATAGCAAGTCACTAGTTCAAGTTATAGGCAAAAAATTAAAATTTGGACCTTCCTAGTGAAATGGGAAAAAATGTAAAATGCAGTTACATGCTTGGTAAAACATGGTAAAAATATAGTTGGGGTCGATTTTGGTCACCTTCAAATTAGTTTAAACCCAGATTTTTACTAGCATTTCATGATGCAACTTAGTTATTTTGGTGACACAAAGGTTTTCATCATTCAACAGAGATATTTCTAAGTTTTTTATAGAATACTGATGAAAACCATATTAGCTCTTAGGGGTAGAAAGATGAAAGAGGTTTTACAACAACAAAGGATGGAATTTCAAGTGGACACATGTCATCTTTAGATTAGATCTAGGAATTCATCTCCTTCTATATCTTTCTTTGTCTCATCCATTGTAAGGGTTCTAGTTTTGGAGAAAATTTCCTCATTGTTGTGATACCATGTGTGTTCCAATCTTGAGTATTCTCAAATTTATGAAACAATGATTCCAATTTTGATTTGTTTTCATCACTGTGACACCACATTTTATTCAACAATTTCTCTTGTATGAATAGTAGTAGTGAAGATAATATAGATAGCTCAGATCTATTAGGTGTTTTTATGTTTTGATTTCATGCATATGAATGTACTATTTCAAAGAAATGAATACAAATGAGCAAGAATTTCTTTAGTTTCATTTTGATTCTTGTCTCCTATCTTAGTAATGTATAGCCTTATGTGGTCGAGGAACAAAGAACTAAGACTCATTTGCATCCCTTTAAGGTTGTATGTCAGATATGTTTTGCTATTGGAATAAAGGGCCAAGTAAATGCTTTATGTGTTTGATAGGATTGCTAGTTAATTTGAGAAGGATACTTCATAAGAATGAGGTCTTTATGAACAATGATATCTGATTCACAAGCTCATTAGACAGATCTGAAATTTTAATGTATGGAATACATCATTGATATTACATATGTATGTGTTTAATTTATGGAATTTCCTAGTAGATAAGGCATTGACCAGCTATAGGATCATTTGTTCTTACTACTACATATTTGAGGTTTTTTCTGATATTCAACATCATTAATCAAATGTATTTCCCTTTCATGTTGAAGAGTTGAAAAGGATGCCCTCACTCAGCTTATGAATTGCATTATCTTGCACTTAGCTATTGCAAATTTTTGTTATTGCATAGGTATAGGAGAAATAAGGGTTTTTATCTGCTTTGTTTTAGATTAAATGTATGCTTTGAGAACTCGTACCATATAAATAATCTATAGGTCTACCCATCTAAGTTTTGTAGAGCTTGAAGTAGAAGAAGGGTTTACCCTTATAGTTGGCCTAGTGTCTGAAAAGGTATGTCAAAAATGGAAGTTAGCTGCCCCTAGATGTACCTTGTTCTCATTAGGGTGATTTGGAACTGTCTTTGTTTCAAAATACCAATAGGATCAACATTACCAAAGAAAAAAATGATCTCATGGTTGGTGAGGTAGAGTCAAGAAAAGTTTATCTCTAGGAGCTTATTGACCCTTTTATGATTATCCTTAGCGAATATAGCAAGGAGGAGAAAATGGATGTGCTGAACTATGACAGAAATAGCATGTTGGATAACTTCAGATCCATTAAGTAGTTATTCTAGTGAGTTATAGAATTGAAGGACAAGATGGCTCTCCTAGAGGGAAGGATGGACAACCATAGGATTCTAGATATCGTTGATAAGGAGAGCCATGTGATGGGATCTTTGACTGATATGGAAACCTTCTATAGACTGAAGGCCAAGGTTCTAGAGATAGACAACAAGGTAAATGCTACCAAGAGTACTCCAAGAAGTATTTATAATTAGAGTTATAAAAATCTAAAAGCCTCTAATGAGAATATCAAGCTTCTCATTAGTAAGTTAGAGAATTCTATAGGGATAAAGCCACTATTGATGTTCTTGAGGATCAAGGTGGAGCTACTGATAGTAAGGATGGGTCAAATAAGTGGACTAGAGCAAGTACTAGGAAGATATTTGCAGTTGTCTCTACTAATGTAAGTCAAACTAAGGAAGTCGCTGAGATGATAGACCAACTTGAGATGCAGGTTGCCAAAATTTTAAAGAATATGGGCTAAGTTCCTTTATGTCCTAGTGCTTCCTATATCTTTATTTTTTATGTTAGTTAGTTGGTTTTTTTTCTTTTTTTGTTGGCTTTTCTTGTCTATTTTTAACATCCTTTTGGTCCTATTTTTCCTCATGTGATTAATGTTTAATCTTTAAAGTTTCTATGTATAGGGTTTTAGGGACCCTTCAAACCCTATTTACTTAATCAAAAACATAATCTATAGTGATAACAAAGGACAAGTATTGTAGAATTATTATGAGGAACTCAAACTTCATTAATTGTATGTTTGTATTGTGCATTTTGGATGTGTGTGTTTAATTCATTATCCAAAAGAATGTAAAATCCTTACAAATCCAATGTAAGATTTTTCTTTAACATAATAAAGAAAAGCATGGGCATGTTCATGAATTAAAAAATAGACTTGATCAATCTTTTGATAATGTCAATCATTTTTTCTTGTCTCTAAGGAGCTTAACTTTCTCGTGCAATTTGAGATATAACTTTTGTGGTGTCACAATTAAGATATCATATAGATTTTAGTTATTACATCCTGGTTTGAGTTCAAAAAAAAATTTCATCCAACTTAAAAAAGGAACCAATTGGTTACTACATATCTCTCCACATCCTCCTCAACACAGTCAAAATATATCAAATTACACATTTTTTCAAATTTTACAAGTTTGTAATTTATTAACATGTATGAATGTATCTGATAGCTCAAAGGTTATCACTATCACATTCTCATAAGTTTATGTGTTAGATCATATGTTAAATAAGGTGTTATGTCTTACATTTTTTAACTATTACATAAGTAAATTATGATACTAGTATTTAGATACACTATGTACTTGTATAGTTTGTTGTAAAGAAGTGGTCAACCATACTCACAATAATCAATACAACACCTCAAGAAAATCCCACTTTGTTTAAAATTTCCTAATTTGAACATAGTGCTTATGGTGATCTTCCCAGGTTTGACATCCCTTGACATAGTGCAAGGCAGGAGAATCTCTGATGTCCTATTCCCCAAAAAATAGCCACACAACATAATATACATAATAATACAAAGATTTAGATCCAAAATAACACCAATTCTCATGACAAACTTATCAAATTTTCATTCACCATGCCTGGCTATAAGGCCTTTTGGGTTATGGCCAAATACATAAGAAATTACAATAGTTATTCTCCAAGACCTTGAAATATCCAAATCCTAGCTAGTCCAGATCCACACCTTGGTAGAGAACTCCCAGAAGAATCTAAACTTGTGCTCACAAGCCACCAAGAAATCTTCATGTTTCCAAAACCACAACTACTAGCTCTGCTCAAACTTTTCTCCTATTAACTACTAATCTTCTCAATGATTACATGATTATGACTTAAGACTCCACAAGACCCCTTACATACACCCAAAAAAGTCACAATTCAGCCAATACTACACCCTATAACAATTGAGCACTACTCCTTTTGTGTCTGGGTCCTCAACTCAAAAGCCAAAATCCCTCCAACATGCAAAATTGCTAACAACCCTAGGATGCTCCTACATCAGACACCCGAGGTGCAAAAATATGTTCTTAGTAGCTAGAAGAACATCTTTTGGGATTCAACACATAAGTCCTAAACTTTTTCTTCACATCCATATACTCCAAGTCTTTAGCTTGCACACTCTTTCCTGTGTTCCACTTCTACCAATCCTTTCCAATAATAGATAACTATTTTCTCTACTTATTCACATCCATCCTTGGTGTTCCATATGTTTTCTTTCCATGTTGATCTCTAAGCCTCTTAGAATCTTTCAACTCAACTCAGCTACCAATACTTAGGTTCCTCCTACTAAGTTCTTCATTCTAAATAGGAATTAGAGAATGCTTCCCGAAACCTTTCTTAATAGTGATCACATTCTTGACACAATTATGCATAGTCCTACAATCATACTGCCAAGGTCTACCAAGAAATATGCAAGAACTACTTAGGCCCATAATATCATACAACACTTGATCCTTATACTACCCAATCTAAAAATCAATAAAACATTGCTCCCTCACTTTCAAAGCATGTACATGTTGTAACCAAAAAATCCTATAAGGATAAGGATGTCTTATTCTCAAACCAAGTTTTTGAACCATCTCCTCAACAACAAAGTTATCTATACTATCATCATCCACAATCATATTGTATACTTTACCACTAGATTTACAACAAGTCCCAAAAAAATTACACCTTGGACAAGGATCTAATGCCTTCTTCCCAAATAGTAATCATTGAGATAACAAACTCTCTTCTTGCTCAAGTTTACTGATATAATCTTTAGCCTCATTCACAACAACTCTTCTATCACTAGCTTTAGGAAATTCATAATATCTATGAGATTCTTCACCACATCTATAGAAAGTACCCTTAAATGTACCTCTTTCTATTCTCCTCCTCTATTCAACAAGTTTCGGTTCATCTTTAGCAATTTTTTGTTCTTCACCAAGTGATCCTACTTCTCCATCCCTCAAGAATTAACTTGATGTCTCCTCTTTAGCTTCTCTTTTGATCTCAAAGCATACTAATAAGAATCCTAAACCAAAGCAATATTCATCATACCAACCACATCCTGAATATTGAATCTCAAACCATTAATATATCTAGCCACCTTCTCCTTAGACAGTTGTCTATGTCTAGACTAAATAGTGAACATGTAAAACTCCTTTGTATAATCTTTCATAGTCATATCTTTTTGCTTCAAATTTTGCAACTTCTTAAACAACTAAAGTTCATAATCAACAAGAATGAAATTCATCTTTAATTTTTTCACTATCAATCTCCAATGAGTGATCTTCATTTCACCTTCCTCTTCTCTATCTCTTTGTAATTTTTTCCACCAAAGAGCAGCATGCCCTTTCAACTTAGTCTATGCCAACCTCACTCTGAATGGATTTTCAATATCCTCTAACTCAAAGTAGTCTTCCAATTCACCAATCCAATCAATCAAGTCTTCAGGATTCAAAGTACCTAAAAAACTATAAACCTTCATCTTATGCTTTAGCTTCAACTAAGATCTAGATCTATCAAACTGACTACCTCTATTTCCCATAGGTCTCTCAACTCAATCAGTTCTACCTTCACCACTCAATTCAGCAACCTTAAATTATTTAGGAGATTCCTCATAACCATCTTTGGTACCCATATGTTGAGGTACACCACTTATAGCACTTATGATCTCAATGATCATATCACTCTTTATCATCACCATCTCAAATCTGAATTTTTCTTTAATCTTCTCTAAGATCCTTGCTTCCATAGCATCACAGAGATCTTATATTTACCTAAGGTCCAATTGTCTTAGAGGCATCTTCCAATATTTTTGCAAACCCTCTACAAAAAATCACCAACCAAATCAAGATCTTCTCAAATCAACTTCTCCCAACCCAAGCTCCTAGTGCAAACTACCTCAACTTCGGTGATCTATCTATACGCTCAGGAACAATTATGCTCTAGTACCACTTGACATACTACAAGGCATGAGAATCCCCAAAGGAGATTTCCTAGCCCCCAAAAAATAACCACATAGAGGAATATATACAATAACATAGAGATTTAGATCCAAAATAATACTAATTCTCATAATACAATCATTGCATTTTCATTCACCATGCTTGACTATAAGGCCTTATGGGTTATGGCCAAATACATAAGAAATTAAAATAGTAATTCTACAAGACCTTGAAATATCCAACTCGTCAACAACCACTAGCCAAGAACTACTGAGCTCCCACAAGTATTGTCAAGCAACATAGTACATGCCAAGAAAATTATATGTCAAGATCCTTTAGGGACCAATCCCTCTTAGTGATTGAGCACCTTAGCCAACATTACACCCAGGAATGACTAAGCACCACTTCTTTGGTGACTAAATCCTCAACTCCAAAGCCAAAATCTCTCCAACAAGCAGGATTTCTAACAACCCTAAGATGTTCCTACATCATCCCTAGTGCTTGGGAAATTATCTCACCTTAAGTATTTGGGTTCTATATCTCATATCACCAACAAATTACTTCTTATCTTGGGGATCCACTTGTTTGTGTAAGTTGGCTTGTTTCTAATTTGAGAAGAATGGTAAGTGGTTGATATTAATGTAATGACCTTATGGGTGGCTACAACTCATTTTTAGAAATTTTTCATGTAGTTTCATGTTCTTCAAGGATTCCCCCACACTTGTAATGTTGTGACTCTATTATCAAATAATAAAGTCTTTATTACATTTCTTCACATTTTACGAGCATATATCGAGTGAGATGCCCTATTTTCTTCCAACTCAAAGCATAGTTTCTTTAATTATAAAGAAAACTTTTATTACTTTGTTGTTTTCTACCTTAAATAAGTTGTTGCAACTAAGTTTTATTAGATTGAATAATTGCATATACACTAGGAAGTTGTATTGATAAATGTAACCATAGTGTCTATAGCATCTAAAATGGAAGCACTTATTTTGAGACCTCTTAGCCCTCCTTAGTCTTGACATACTTCAAGGCATGAGAATCCCCAAAGGACATGTCCTAGCCCCCAAAAAATAACCATACAAAGGAATGTACACAATAACATAGAGATTTAGATCCAAAATAACACTAATTCTCATAATACAATCATCATATTTTCATTCAACATGCCTGGCTATAAGGCCTTATGGGTTATGGCCATTTACATAAGCAATTAAAATAGTAATTCTACAAGACCTTGAAAGATCCAACCCCTATCTAGACTAGATCCACACTCTCATGGAGAACTGCAAGAAGAATCTAAACTTGTGCTCACAAGCCACCAAGCAACCTTATTATTTCCTAAGCCACAACTACTAGCTTTGTTCAAACTTTTATCCTCTTAGCTACTCATCTTCTCCATGATGAAATAATTATGACTTAAGACTCCACAAGACCCATTACTTATACCCAACTAAGCCACAAGTCATCCTAGCAAGTTACAAATTAAATAAGCCCTTACATTAAATACATGTTGAGCCATAAGTTAACCTACAATAGATATTAAATACTAAATGCATTAGAAGGCTTACAATATTTATTAAATACACCTAGAAAACATAGCTAAGACCCAAATAGGTCCACACAAATACCCATAATCAATCTACGTCATAGCCTCAGTCTACACCCATTAAATACTTCAAGTTAATTGATCAAATCCACAATAACTTTGTTTAGGAAGCCCAAACTATCAAGTATCAACAACCACTAGCCAAGCACTACTGAGCTCCCACAAGAATTTTCAAGCAACATAGTACATGCCAAGAAAATTATATGTCAAGATCCTTTAGGGACTGATCTCTTTTAGTGATCAAGCACCTTAGCCAACATTACGCATAGTAATGACTAAGCACCACTCCTTTGGTGACTGAATCCTCAATTCCAAAGCTAAAATCCCTCCAACAAGTAGGATTTCTAACAACCCTAGGATGTTCCTACATCATCCCTAGTGCTTGGAAAATTATCTCACCTTAAGTATTTGGGTTCTATATCTCATATCACCAACAAATTACTTCTTATCTCAGGGATTCACTTGTTTGTGTAAGTTGGCTTGTTTCTAACTTGAGAAGAATGCTAAGTGTTCGATATTAATTTAATGACCTTATGGGTAGCTAAAACTCATTTTTAGAAATTTTTCATGTAGTTTCATGTTCTTCAAGGATTCCCCCACATTTTTAATGCTGTGACTTTATTATCAAATGATAAAGTCTTTATTACATTTCTTCACAATTTAGGAGCATGTATCAAGTGAGGTGCCCTGTTTTTTTCCAACTCAAAGCATAGTTTCTTTCATTATAAAGAAAAATTTTATTTCTTTGTTGTTTTCTACCTTAAATAAGTTGTTACAACTAAGTTTTATTATCTTGAATAATTTCATATAC
Organism: Cupressus sempervirens; assembly: GCA_028749045.1. NCBI lineage: Eukaryota > Viridiplantae > Streptophyta > Pinopsida > Cupressales > Cupressaceae > Cupressus > Cupressus sempervirens. The sequence goes on from CM053790.1 coordinate 427,444,293, forward strand.
ACTAGGAAGTTATATTGATAAATGTAACCATAGTGTCTATAGCATCTTAAATGGAAGCACTTATTTTGAGATCTCTTAGCCTTCCTTAGTGTGGTTTGGGTCCCTTTCTCTTCTTTAAAATTTTCTCCAATCTTTATGTTATCTCTCATTTTTATTCATGACCCTCAGAGGTTCTATTTTATCATCACCTTTTTCACCATATCTTTAGTCACATTCATATTTTTCTACTTCTTTCTACACTAATCTTGAGACATTGGGATCATCCCTTAATAGGATAGCCTTAGGCATAGGTCAGTTAGATTGGCCTATACCCAAATTATTTTTTGTCCTAGGGATTGTTTTGTCTTAGGGGTTTGATTTGTTCCATCTTGTGATCCAATTGAATCACTTTGTTTTTATCCTAAAAAGTAGTATATAAGAGAGCTTGGGAATTTAATTTGCATAATGAACACATGAGAACACTCATGAATAAGATATCAAGAAAGCATATTTTGTAGAAGACCGTTTAAGGCATACATCAAAACTTCATCAAGATATTTCCTTCTTGCATCAAGCTAGTGGAGTTTCATTCACTCAAGTTCTTCAATTATTTATAAAGTCAAGTTACAAGCATTCCTATTCATGAGGTAATTATTTTCATCATTGTTAGATTAAATTCTAGTACTTGTTAGCATTTCCTTTCTCATCATGATTTCAATTTCAAGTTTGATCCATAAATATAGTTCTTGAACAAGGCAATCCCTCCCCCCCAAAAGAATTATTTTTTCTCGTGTGATATTTTTCTTGCTATACCATGGTTTCCAATTTTGAATTTATAATTCTGATATCCTACTCTTGGTCAGGGGTTGTCTAAAGATGTGAGGTTGTCTAGTCTTCTACCTTCTATGAAAATATTAAATTGGTAGATAATAAACTTGTATAGGTCTACTAGGTTGACCTAACCTAGAGATCTACACTTTTTAGAGGTTTATGGGTTTTGTTTCTTGATTCTAGATCTAGTCTCAATTTTACCCTATAGTTTCCAATCTTCTATTTTCTGAGTAGAAAAGTGTCTTCTTGGACCTTTTATTGAGATTATTCACTTTATCTCTCTTCCCCTTTTGTCTTATATTTACTTAAATTTCATGAAAGAGGACTTTATTGCATAGTTCCTTCCTATGCTTTCGGTTTAGTATTGGCATCCCTTCACCTTATTTGGTTTGTGCCAATCTAACTTAGTTTATATGGAGATTTATGTTTGGAAGCCCCTCTTTCTCTTTTATTGAATGAGTTAGAGTGGAAGTGTTTAATTAATGAACTCATTCCATATAATTTATAATAAAAAATTATTTCTTTCATTTTCCTCAATAATTTTGGTGAGACCAATGTATTCCCTCCTTTTCTTGACTTACGGAGCTAGATTTTTCTACTTAATTTTTGCATCTAGATACACTTTGGATGCTCTTGTTTTCTTTTAGATTTTTTTGACATCATATATCCTTAGATTATTTTTTATGTGATCTCCCAGGAACAAGTTGCATCTTCATATTCCCTATTTTCCTTCTAGTGTTTTTCATTACAAATCTCTCTAAAATGACATGGTTAGAATTTACTGTGATCTTAAATTTTCTTCATATTTCTCTTTGTCATGATCATGATGTCTATAAATTTTATTTTATTTTTATTACATGCATGTTCCTTCATTCCTTACTTTCATATAGCATCGTGAGATAGATAACATAAGGTCTACCAATCTTGCTTCTTTTTAAAATGTTGTTTTTAAAATCTCTATTTTGATTTATATCAGAGGTTTATTTGATGATACTCCTAGTCGTTCTTCTCTTCCAAATGAAAAATATCATAATTATAATGATTACTATTATACTCAATCTATTCTTCATGACTTGGATGTTCAAGAGATTTTAAAAGATCCATCTTTTTTGTCATCATCTCAAGCTCCAAAACATAGAAAAAATGTTACTTTCAAGAGAATCTCTAGCACATATTTATATTCTAATGGAAAATATCTTTCTCCTAACACATTAAAAGTCATGTACAACACTAGATATGACATTACAACAAAATAAGGATGTAATGGTTTAGGGATTTGTATCAATTAACAAGGCATAACAGTGTTGGAAATATAAGAGAAGTGAGAGGGGAGGAGTGAATTAGTTACCACTAAAATAAATCATAGATCCCTTAGATGTCAACACAAAACATAAACACTACTAAAAATATTGTTGCTCGGTAAACACATAGACACTTGGTTAATACTGATAATGTTTTGTAATTCAGTAATCACTGAAATAACAACTGTAACTTGGCAAATGATTAACATACAAATCTTAAGATATTTTTGTCTATCAAATATAACACATTTTTAGTTGCAGGATTGGACATCCCTTACTACCAAAGTACTATGCTAATTTTCATTAAATGTCAATCTGGAAGCGTGAACTTGAGATGATGTTTGCAAAGTATATGCTCTAGCTTGTGCTAAAAGTCACTACTACCTTGAATGCAATAACCATTAAGGAAATCTAGTTTATCCAAAGGAAAGACAACTATCAAATACTTGGAAGGAAATTCTAATTATTTAACCATACATATATGCACCTACTACTACAGGAACAATGATTGGTTTTGTTTCCAGTAGCTACAGGAACATCAGTTCTAATCTTAACTTAGAAAACTGAGTCTAAATCCTACTTACTAAAGTAAACTCCACCTTCTGCATGGGCCCCCACAGAAGAATGAAGGAAAGATAAGCTTAGATAAAAGTGTAGAAACTCAGCAAAGTCATGTATTCATTCAAATATGCAGTATTACAATAACTTGGGGAAAACAACAAGATGTCTATCGACTTTGTCTGTCTACTCACTACTTAACCTCATAGATATAGATGAGGTCTTATTTAAAAGGAAGGAAAAATAATAAACTCCTATAATTATGACTTCCTCATGAAGGAAAGTTAGTTACAACTTAAGACTGCAAGCATGTAATTGTAAAGACATTAATTATCCCTTAAATTCCCCACAAATATAGATCATAGCAAATGCTAGATCTGCTCTTTCATCTAACTTTAAATAGCTTCCAAGAATCTAGGTATCGTGCATTGCATTTTTAAGTAATCCCTTTGATGCTTGCTTCCTTTCTCAGTCGCTTTATTAGGTCCTACTTTTTTATTCATTAAAACAAGTCCCTTCTAACTTTTCCACCAAGTCTTCCAGTTGCAACAGTCTCATAATGCTTCTCTTTAATACCATCAATGCCTTAGTGTTATTCCTTCATAGTTTTTTTTTTATTAACTCCTGCTCAGCTTGTATTCGTGCGATCAAAATTTAATACACACAAGAATTTTCGCAAACATTTATTATTTTATAAAGAAAAGGCATTAATTATTCAACTAATAGTTTTTGCAATCTCTTCAACTATAGTAAGATCCACCCATATCAAACATTCATGAAGAAATATTTTTACCACAAAATGAACCACTTTTAGATATAATTCCAATTATCATTTTTATGCCCTATGTCCATACTTTATACATCAAAAGTTCAAAACACTTATATTAAAAGATGATAAAGTTCAGTATGTTATAGACAAATGTTCACAAAAAGGGCCAATAAGACTTATATTTCTTCATGTCATCATTTTTCCCCCCAACCATCCTGAGGCTGGTCCCTTTAGCATCTATAGGTTTTTGATCCTCATCTGTAGCCTTAGATAATTGACAATTTTCTCCCGTGATACATGAGCTCTATAATTAAAATATCCATGATTTTGTTTCAACCTTTCTTATTTATGTTCTTCAGCAATCATTTTATATTTAGTAAATGAATCATACTTTCCAAGCATAGGATGCAAGAGTATTGGCAGTTGGAAATGAAGAGGTACCCAATAATTTTTTTGACTTCTACCTAACATCATATACCTGGGCATCCTACTAATGGCCAACTCTAGATTTTGAGGAGAGTGCAACTCCCTTGTTTTCAAATCTTCTGGCAATCAGATCCATCTTTGAAGGGAGGCTTGTATAGCATCAGGGGCATTTGTAGAACAATGTTGCTCCCAACCCAAAAATGCCTATTCGAGAATAGGGTAAAATTTGGCAGCAACACTTTGGTTATTGTTAATAGAAAGCCAATCGAACAATACTCTATTAGTGTTTGTACCTCTGGCTGAATGTACAATGGTTTAAACATTTCCTTTTCTCTATAAGGAGCAACCTGGTTCTCTTGACTAATCTCATTCTGTATCTATGACATAATGGCCCTAAATTGTATATCTCCCACATATAACAATGAATTCCAATCTTTATCATCTAGAACAACAAGATTATGAACATATAACTCACAAAGGAGATTTTGCAGAGTCATTGAAACTGATTTGAATGCTACATAGAATTCCTGGGGAGTGTGCAAGGAAGGGTCCAACCCCCAAGTAATTTGAGACAATTGAAAATTAATCATTTGCTCCTTTAGGAACAGTGTGTAAACTAGAGATGGTGACCTGCAATTTACAAGCTCTGGAATGAGCTCTATAATATTTGTGATATGTTGTTGTAGGACCATAATTTCACTATTCTTCTCTTCAACTTTTTGTGCTTGTTCCCTGATAGTTCTAAACAATTCCTTCTTTCTAGGTCCCAGTTTTCTTTTTCCCATTGAAACTGTTGGTACAAACTAAAGTTGGTTGTTAACGAAGTAGAAATGTCAAGTGGTGTATGAAAATGGACAACAGGTCTATAATCTTCAAGGTAGTGCTTAGGATGATGGTGGTCAATAGTGTTATCATCTTGAGAATGTTGACATTCAACAAAATTGTTATTTTGATAGGCAACAGTGTTATCAAATTTTTTTGAAGGGACAACGGCTGCAGGATAGGGTGCAATAGTCATTTTAACTTGAAATATTTCAACAATTTTCGAAACCATTTCTTGTGCAATAGATGGATATTCCTCTGGTTTTAGATTATCAGTTTCCTCTACTAGCTATTCAAACCCAGACACTATTTCCTTTGAGGACTTTGTGTCACTATCAACATTAATAGGGCTATTTGGCTTTGCAAGAATTTCCTCAAGATCATTTTCATGTTCAAGAGTAGGTGTTGTGTGCTCTGGTGAATGTGCAAGTGTAGGTACTAGAGTTTCAACATCAATAGGTGTTATAGGAGGCTCAGCAGGTGGCGTAGGAGGTTCAATTCTCAAATTTACCCCAAACATTTTGGTGACTCATCGTGGAGTAGAAATTGGGGTATAAATTGGTTTCTTGCCCATATCAATAGATTTCCCTTTATTTGGGTTGAGTGCAGATTCTTTTGATACTGGAGATACTAAATTCTGAACCTTCCTCTATGGCAACTGTGCATGATTTTCTCTTTCTAGAAGTTGAAGCTTCTGTGGCTAGAATTTTCCTTTTTGCAGTTTTAGGTACAGAGATAGAAGCTAAAACTTCTTGAGCCATTTTATATACTACTTTCCTGACTCCTACAGCAGTTTTCTCTCTTGTCCCCATTCCTTGCCCTTTAGGTCCATCCCTTTTAGGTCCCTCTATCCTTAGTTTTACAAAATCCTCCCATGTTCCCAAGTGCTACCTAGTCAACTCCCTTTCAATTATAGCCCTAATCAAGCAATGGTGGGATACCAACTGGGTTTTTCCTTGCTGTACATAGGTAGCTTTCCTTTTGATAATATTATGAAGGAAACTCAAGAGATTTATAGGACAATCACCATGCCACAAACCACTCAAGATTTTGAAATGAATAGCATGAAAATAGGAATACCTTCCTTCACAAGTAAAATATCTTATGATAAATTCAGCAGGGTGGATGAATTGTAGAGGGAGAGATAATCGTAATGTACCTTGCTTTTTGTTTTTCTCTAGCCAATGATCTCCCAGTACTAAGAATTTCTCTTTTTCTTATCGTGCATCCATGTCCTCTATCCAACATTCTCCATTTGTGGGAAAACCAAAAACTTCTTCCACCACTTCTTCAGTGAATTCTATCTGAATGCCCTTAATAGTTGCATATCCATCCCTTAATGTATTATGAAATTGGAGCACAATTTCCTGATCAAACTACTTCAAACTGAGATAGTAAGCCAACAAACCTCATTTTTGAAACAAACTACATGTTGCAAGGTCTTCCAATAAGACTTTGTGGTCTGCTGGTTCATGCCGCTAAGGTTCTCCACCCATATTTAAATGCTATTATAGGTAAATTCACTACAAGTGATTTTGAGAGTATGGGCAGTGATAGCTATAGGGGTTTCAACAAAGGGAAATTGAAATTCTTTAATACTTTCCAAACATCACATCCTTCAGTACTTCATGATGGCATTTTAATCACCAAACCATAATGAGGATAAAGATCATGCTCAAAAACATACGCCATATTAATGAGGGGTTATGTGAAATCATGATTTAATGGTTAGCCTTCTTTACATTATTTCACACATTTTAAAAGTACAAAGGAGCACCAGCTCATTACTGAAATGACCCTTCCCCGTACATCCTACATGCCAACTTAAGATTTCCTTGATTTTCATTCATGATTTCAATTTTCCCACCCCCCAACCTATCAAAGACTTGGTCCCACCAGACCATAAAGATTGCAAATTCCAAAAATTGAAATAACATGCTTTTCTAAATAAATAATAAATTAAATAAATGCAAACAGGTCGAGTGTGACTGACTTAAGGTTTAATAGGAAGGATGGTCCAAGTAGTGTCGTACAAGAGAAAGAAAGTGAGATGGCATGATGATGGAAAGACAAGAAGGTGGGATGGAATGAGGTAGAAAAGGAATGAATTTTCACATGAATGCAAAATTTTTATTATGAAGGCCTTGAAAATAAATTAAGGTGTTGTAGGCGTCTGAGTGGGAGACTCAGACAGAGTGGTTGCAGGAAGAGATGTTTCTATTGTGGTGAACTGTTGAAGAAATTCTTCCCGAGTTGCTGGTTTATGATATAACTTTAGGCGATGCCCATTAACCAAGAGTTTGAATTTGACCAGATCAATTGTTGATAGTTGAACTACTCCATTGTTAAAAATTGTAATGATTTCATAGGGACCAAGCCATTGAGTCTAAAATTTGTCTTGGTAATGTTAATATCGTGAATCATACAAGAGCACCCAATCACCAATAGAGAATGTTCTATCTTTAATGAATTTTTCATGCCATTGCTTTCTTTGACTCTGAATTAATTCTATGTTATGAAGAGCTGATTTTTTCCATTCATCCAATTCATTGAGGTACAAAATGTGATCCTATTGTGCTGCGGGAAGGGTAATATCAAGTTCTAGAGCTATCCGCAGAGTTGTATGTTCAAATTCAATGGGCATAACGGCTATCTTCCCATATAGGATTTGAAAAGGTGTAAACCCAATAGTGGATTTCCATGTTGTTTTGTATGCCCATAAGGCTTTAGGATGTTTAGCTGCCCAATATTTTTTATGCAAAGACACTATTTTAGTGAGAATATGTTCTAGCTCTCTATTTGTCACTTCTACCTGTCCATTGTCCTGTGGATGATACAGAGACAATTTTCCGTGCCAAATTTTATACTCCTCCATGAGTGTTGCTATCAGATTAGATGTGAACTAAGGCCCCTGATCTAATTGTAATTCTCTTGGAACACCAAATCTGGTAAAGATACATTTGTACAAAAACTTTGCAACATTATTGTCACGAGGATGCTTCATAGGCTTTGCTTCGGCCCACTTAGTAACATAATCAATGCAAACTAGTATGTAACTTTTCCCTTCTAATGGTGGTTCAATAGGGCCAATAAAATCAATTCCCCACTTATCAAATGGTTCTACTACTATCTATGGCTACAGGGGCATTTCACCCATTTTTGTCAGTTGACCCATTCTTTGACATTTATCACATTTTTTTGTATATTGAGCCACATCCTTGTGAAGTGTAGGCCAATAATAACCTGTATTCAAAATCTTTAATGCAGTCTATTTGGTAGCAAAGTGACCACCATAGGGCTCGTCATGACAAGCACAAAGAACATCATATGTTTCATCCTCTCTGAGAAATCTTCATGTTACCTGGTCTGGTCCAATATGAAACATGAATCCTAAGATCCATGAGAAATTAAAACTCTTTTTTGACAACAATCATTTTTATTTTGCAGAGAAATGTGTGGGAGTTTTGCTAGTAGTTAGATAGTTGGCAATGTCAGCATACCAAGGGTTTTGTGCTAACAAAAGAAAGAGATTTTCATTAGGAAAGCTATCTTCTATGGCTATAGGATCATCAGGTGTTTGAAGATGAGATAAGAAATCAGCTACAACATTTTCTTTACCTGGCTTGTCAATAATGGTGATGTCAAATTCTTGCATTAGTAACAACCATCGAGCTAGTCATCTAGAGATTTCTGGCTTGTTCATTAGATATTTGATAGCAAAGTGATTTGTATGTACAAATATTTTGTATCATGTAATGTAATGTCTAAATTTATTCTGAGCATAAATTACAGCATGCAGTTCTTTCTCTATCACAATGTAGTTATACTCAACTCCTTGAAAATTTTTGCTGATATAGTAAATTGAATGTTCTACTGAATCTATCTTTTGGCCAAGTACCACTCCAATGGCATGATCTAAAGCATCTATGTGTATGTGAAAAGGTAACTCCAAATTTGGTCCTCAGAGCACTGGTGTTGTTGAGAGGACTTCCTTAAGCTACAAGAAAGCTTTTGTAAGCATTGAATCCCATACAAACTCTGCATCTTTTCGAAGAAATTTATATAAAGGTGCTGCAATTTGACTGAAATCTTTGATAAAATGCTAATAATATCCTACATGTCTTAGAAAACTCCTAGCTTCTTTCAATTTAGTTGGTACAGCCAATGTGTGTATGACTTCTATTTTTGTTGGATCTACTTCAATTCCTTTAGGGGAAATAAAGTGTCCCAACACCACTCCTTCTTGCATTATCATAAAACACTTTTCACTATGTAAAGATAAATTGTATTCTTTGCATCTTTGTAAAACCTTGTCCAAGTTCTCCTTGGCTTCTTCAAATGTTTGTCCATATGTGGTGAAGTCATCCATATACACTTCCAAACAATCTGCAGATATGTCAAAAAAAATGCTAATAACAGCTCTTTGAAAAGTTGCAAGTGCATTGCACAAACCAAATGGTAGGACAACATAAGCAAATGTTCCCCATGGACATGTGAATGTGGTCTTATCTTGATCCTTTGGTGCTATTTAGATTTGATTGTAGCCATTGAACCCATTCAAGAATGAAAAGTATTTTTTTCCTACAAGATTGTCAAGAACTTGATCGACAAAAGGCAATGGAAAATGATCCTTCTTGGTAGCCAAGTTAAGTTCTCTATAATCTATGTAGACTCACCATTTTCCCCCCTTTTTGGGAACAATAACCAATGGTGACACCCATTGGCTATCTAAAATAGGCTATATGAAGTTAGCATTGAGTAGCTTTTGCACTTCATTTTTGACAATATCTCTTAATGTTGGGTTTATCCTATACTGAGGTTGTCTCACAGGTTTGCAATCCAAACTGATATAAATCCTATGGGTACAAAGTGCAAGATCCAAACCTTTCATATCTGTATACTCCCAAGAAAAAGCATCCTGGTGCTTTTGTAACAGCTACAGGGTATTATGATGTTGTGTTTGAGATAAGGACTTGCTTATATTTAATTCTCTTCCTAGAATGATTCTTGTTTTGACTACTTTTTCAGCCATTGAAATTTGCACAATTGGTTGTGAATCTATCTCATGTGGTAGGAGTGAATGCATAAGCTATGCAAACTCAAAATAATGAAGTTCAACAAATAAAGGAAGAATGCTTTCTAAGACACACTTTTGTTTAGAAGATGTCTCAGGTTGTGTTCCATACTCATTCAGTATGATAGAAGAAATGACATCATCTTCTTCTTTAATGTTTACAAATGAGTCCCATGAGATCATCATCAGTTGTTGAATAGAATCTGTGTCCATATCAAAGTCATCCATATTTGGCCAAACGACTTGATCATCTTGCAACAAAGGCTGAGCAGGAGAATACAAGGTTAAATTTTAGTGTTTGTTCAATCTGAAATAGTCATTTTCCTTAATCAGCATGCAATATAAACATCTGTTGTTGCTAACCATGGTCATCCTAAAATGATATGGTATCCCCTAGTACTTATTTTTGGTGAGAGTATGACAAAATCAACTGGATACTCCCATGAATGTAATGTGACAATGACATCTTCTAGCATATCATCAGGAATGATGGTAGAACTATCTGCTAGTTGCAAGATTGTTGGTGTTTGCCTAAGACCAATGATGCTTAATTTGGACACTACTTTCTTGGTCATTATATTGATGGATGCTCCTAGGTCTATTAAGACATTCTGCACTTGCACTCTTTGAATGGTGAGGGTCACTGCTGGGCTTCCAGGGTCTACATACTTACACATTTTGCAGTTATCAAGCATAAGATCAAAAAGCTACCCAAGGACATGGGTACTCTTTGGGTCTTTCTTTTTCCTTCCTGGCTTTTTAACATATGCTTCTTTGATGGCTTTTGAATATATAGGTACTTCCTTTATTGCATCAAGCAAGGGAATTTTTACTATCGTTTGCTTGAGTTGCTCAAGCAAATCTAGTACAGCTTGATTTTCACTTGGTAGGACTTGCTCTGTTAACCTACTAGGAAATGGTGGTGTCTTCGCTATAGGAGAAATAGTGGTGGTAAGTTCTTGAACTGACTCAGCATTTGTATCATCTATTTCTATTATAATGAGTTGTTGAGGTGAGGCAAGCGTTGTTCCAAATTGTAGAAGGATATCATTCAGGGTGATGGAATAACTTTGTTGTTGGGCTAAAGGTTTTGCACTATTAGGATTAGGTACAGGTTGTGTAGGTAATTATGGTTGTTTTGGAGGGGTTTTATTGGCTATAAGAGGCATTAAGGCTTGTTGTTGAGGAGGTTTAGTCAAGGCTACTACCATGCTTGGTTAGGCTTCTACCACCCTTGGTTAGGTTGTTTCCAACCTTAGTTAGGCTACTGCCAACCTTGGTTAGGTTGTTGCCAATTATTATAATTACCATGCTATTGTTGTCATTGGCTATTACCACCATAATTATGGAGTGGGTCTTGAGGAATACCTAATCTTGGAGCCCACGGCCTTCATTGAGAAACATAGAGGACTTCCCCATCTTCATCAATTGCCTTGAACTCAGTAGGCACATGCTTAGATTCCAAGCTAGCAATAGGCTTACATTGGCAGTTGCATTTCTTTTCTCTATAATGGGGGCAATATTCTGCCAACATACTATTAGCATCCTCCTTCTTCATTCATTCTTGCATGGTATCCAATTGTGTAGCAAAATCATTAATGATGTCTTTCTTGAAATCCAACAAGAGGTTTGACAGTTCTGTCTTAAATAATCCTACCCTAGGAGTTTTTTGGAGTAAGTCCCTCAAACCTCATCCTTTTTTTATTGTTGCTCTGGAATAGTTCAAACAAATATTCTGAATTTCAGCTCACATCTTCTATGTAATGTCGCCTTCAACCATTAATTCTAAAGCTTCCATACTCCTGTCATGCACTCCTCTCAGAAACAGATGCTTTTGGGACTCTCCATTCAACTGATGTTGTGTGTTGCACTATAGGTTAAACATGAACCAAGAAACATAGTCCTCCAAAGTCTCATCCTCCTTTTGTGACATTTTAAAAATGTCATCTCCTTTCAAATCATGTCCTTTGAAATATTCCTTATATTAATTAAGGAATAGGTTACTCATAGTTGACCAATCTGCCACAACATTGGCACCTAGACTCATGAACCATCTCAAAACAACTTCTTTGAGAGTTGATGGAAACAATTTTAGCTTATGGGCATCAGTTGTGTAGTCATAACTTCAACAAAGGATGTCAAACTCAAAGAGAAAAGTTTTTGGATCTTTAGTAATAAGGCCAAAGAATTTAGGCAGGGCAGCTAAGGGTATATTTTTCAAATTTTGATTACCTACTGAGGAGGAATTGGAAAGGGAAAGGTAGCCTGAGCTACTACCATTTGTGCATGTCCTAGTGGTGGCTGATAAATGACTAGAGCTAATGGATTATCTTGATATTCTAGCTCAACAAAAAGATTATTCAAATGGAAGGATTCTTTAGATGTGGTCAGTGATTGTACTTGTTCCAATACTTTTGCAAATACATTCTCAAATAGTTCTTCTTCTATTTCTTCTCTCTCTTCTCTTTCTTCAGGGTCAAGATAAAAAGGCTCTTCCTGATTGAAGTTGGGAAGAAATCTTCCAAGGTGGTCTCTTCTTCTATGCATGCAAGAATGTAAAAATGAAACTAAATGACTCAAGAGTGGATACTAGACTAACACCATCCCCGGTAATGGTGCCAAAAATATGTCTAATCAATATAACACCTTTTTAGTTGTAGGATTGGAAATCCCTTACTACCAAAGTACTATGCTGATTTTCATTAAATGTCAATCTGAGAGCGTGAACTTGAGATGATGTTTGCAAAGTATATGCTCTGGTTTTCGCTAAAAGTCACTACTACCTTAAATGCAATAACCATTAATTAAATCTAGTTTATCCAAAGGAAAGACAACTATCAAATACTTGGAAGGAAATTCTAAATATTTAACCATACATCTATGCACCTACTACTACAGGAACAATGACTGGTTCTGTTTCCAGTGGCTGTAGGAATAGTAGTTCTAATCTTAACTTAGAAAAATAAGTCTAACTCCTACTTACTAAAGTAAACTCCACCTTCTATGTGGGCCCCCATGAAAGAATGAAGGAAAGATAAGCTCAGATAAAAGTGTAGAAACTCAGCAAAGTTATGTATTCATTCAAATATGCAGTATTACAATAACTTGGGAAAAACAACAAGATGTCTATCAACTCTGTCTATCTACTCACTACTTAACCTCATAGATATAGATGAGGTCTTATTTAAAAGGAAGAAAAAACAACAAACTCCTATAATTATGACTTCCTCATGAAGGAAAGTTAGTTACAACTTAAGACTGCAAGCATGCAATTGTAAAGATATTAATTATCCCTTAAATTCCCCACAAATATAGATCATAGCAAATGTTAGATCTACTCTTTTATCTAACTTTAAACAGCTTCCAAGAATCCAGGTATCATGCGTTGCATGTTTAATTGATTGCTTTGATGCTTACTTCCTTGCTCAACCACTTTATCACATCTCACTTTTTTATTCATTAAAATAGGTCCCTTCTGACTTTGCTTCCAAGTCGTCTAGATGCAATGGTGTCATAACGCTTCTCTTTAATACCATCAATGCCTTAGCACTATTCCTTTGTAGTTTGTTTTTTATTAACTCCTGCTTAGCTTTTATTCCTATGATCAACATTTAATACACACGAGACTTCCTGCAAATATTTATTTACATTTATTAGTTTATAAAGAAAAGGCATTAATTATTCAACTAAAATTTTTTGCAATCTCTTTAGTTGCAGGAAGATCTACCCATATCAAACATTCATGAAGAAAGATTTTTAGCACAAAATGAACCCCTTTTTAGATATAATTCTTATTATCATTTTTATGCCCTATGTCCATACTTTATACATCAAAAGTTCAAAATATTTATATTAAAAGATGATAAAGTTCAATATGTTATAGACAAATGTTCACAAAAAGGGCCAATAAGACTTCTATTTCTTCATGTCATCAATTTTCTTTGATTAACCTTAATTAACTTAATTGCATACACATGAAAGAAATAGCATGAACACAAGTAACACCAATATTTAACATGGAAACCCAATTTGGGAAAAAACACCAATTGTAACTAGTTATCAATTTTCACTCTTCTGAAGTGAGCCCTATTAGGAGCCAACCCTGTTAAAGGTTACAAAACACATTGTTAGGTGTGACCCTGTTAGAGGATTTAATCACACTATTAGGAGTGGCCTTTTTAGAGGTCTTTAGACAGTTCGATCTAGAAATGCCACCTTGTTAGAGGATTTGCAAATAGTTGTTAAGCCAACTCTATTAAGAGATTTAGATCACTGCTACAATTGTTAGAGAGTAATAATGAGATGACCTAATTTTTAATGCAACTGAATTTCTAATTACAAATCTCAAATCTGGCTCAAATACTTGATCCTTCCTGATTGAATGTATCTTTGAAGCTCCTAAGGATATTCTCCTTATCCTTCTAATTGGCTTCCTCTTAGCATCTTCTATATATTTGCACACATTCAATCCTCAACTTAAACTTATATTTATATCATACACATTGTTAATTTGGCTTGAATAAAACTTAGAATAATTAATATTCATCTCCTTAGTTGGCTAGAACCAAAAAAAAAATCTATTGAACTCAATATGCCCAAAATAAGAAAATCCTTTGTTAGTCAACCCTGCTTTGTAGACACTAACTGCGAAATGATTTTCCTATGCTAAAAAAGTGAACTTAATTAATACTACATCTTCAAAAATTTCCTTTGCTAACTGAGTGAGTTTGGTTAACACTGGTTTCATCCAACATTTCCTTTGTTACACAAGTGACCTCCTTTAACACTCAACTTCTATAAAAATTTCTTTGATATCCAAGTGAACTCAACATACAATAACTAGTAAAGATATGATATTTTGTGTAACATCAAAGATAATACACAATTAACCAATTTTTTTCAACAAAAAGTTCATAGTAATATTCCTCAACAATATATTAAAAATGGACTAGGTTATAAACCAAGACCCAATGTTTATCCTAGTTCCAACCCTAATGGGTGTTATCCTAAAAAACCTTTGGAAATTCTTCTTTCCACTAGATTTGATGATCTTCATGAATTTTTGTCTCTTTGTGTTATGGTTTTCATGGAAGCTCAACCTCGACTTAAACCTCTTGACCAAAATATTTTTTTTAAAAAGACTAGAATTTTATGTCCCTTTCACTACTCTAATATATATTTACTTAGTAGTTGTGACTATTTCATATGTTACATTCATGACAATGTGGATCAAGGTCTTCTTCCCAAAACACCAAATATTATATAATTTCTTCATCAGTTTCCATATACTTAGCACTAGATTACCTCCTTATCCCTTGTACCTCTATCTTGGGGGGCAAGGTTTTCTCCTTTAACTTTAATGTTTCTTCCTTAGTGCATTTCTTTTTATTTTATTTGTATTAAGAAACCATTTTGGAGGATTTCTCTTCTTTTCATATCTTTTCTTATGGAGATTAGAAAAAAAAATTCCATTTTTGGATAAGATCTATCTCTTAGGAGTCATCTCATTTCTTTTCTCTCGGATATATTATCCCTTTGTTGTTCATTTCTCCTAATATGGATGACTAGGTATTGATAATTATTTATCCTTTCCTTCTTTTTGTTTATGATGTTACATTATTCTATGATACATCTTGTTTAATATATGTTTTGTTTTGTGCAAGGCTGGTCATTACTTACAATTTTTCTTTACATCTTACAAGTTTTTCCTTATCACTTTACAATCCACCATGGCCTTCTCTTTCTTCTCATTTCTTATTGTGATCTCTTACCTCTATCCTTGGGTGGTGTGATTCCCTATCTATTCTTTGTATTTTCCATCGTAAGAATCCATTATCTCTATGGTGTTCTCCCTATGACTGTTAAGTAGGTATAATAAGGTTTCCTTTCATCTTCCTTTTCATTTCTATATAGATTCTCCCTATCCTCTAATACATTCATATTTTTATATATGTAATTATTTGTATCATGCAAAATGGGATTGTTTTTTCTTAAGAAATTATTTCCATATCTTGGGTTTGAGTGTTTGTCATTTTATAATCATCTATAAAATCAATCTTTATCTATTATTTACATCATACATGAAATATTTTCTACTATGTATGTCACATTTAATGGAATTGTGTATCCCATGTGGTGTCTTATCATCACATCAAAGGGAATGATTTCCTATACATTCTTTCTCTATCTTTTTTAAGGATCAATTTTCCTTTGTAGAGTGATATTTTATCACAATTGCAACATTCTTTTATCTTATAAGAGGTTTATGCCCTTGATTATCACCTTTTCTTTATTTTCAAAATCATTTTCATTATAATATTTACCCTTATTATGTGGTTTAAATTTTGTCATCCTTCATCAATAATCCCTATTTCACATGGACACTAGGGGCTAAATGGGTCTATCAATGTTCCCCCCCTCCCCCCGCACCTTCTTTTCTTGAAGTTGTTAAATATGTTCAGACACTCCTCTTGAAGGTAGTTTTTTTCCAACAAGATCTCTTCCTTTCAAGGGTCTCATCTCATAAGAGGAATATCCTCTCATAATTATCTATTGTCTTATCTTACTAGAGCCAATGCTCTTCACTAATTTTTTGGCATACATTACTCTTAAAGGATATCTTCTTGTTGCTAGAAGTAGTTATCCTTGATTCTCTTCCTTATGATGTCTATGGATACATAGTCATCATTGGTATGTGGAATAGATGCACCCTCCTTATATTATATGTTACCTTTTATGAACTTTTTGCTTTACAATGTAACATGCCACTCCCTAATGATTATAAGTGATCCTTGTCCAACCCAAGCAAATCTATTTACAAACATACATACCCACACTTATCTCTATGGATAAAAAACTCATGATCATCTACATGAGTACATACATATTCACATCTCATGGTGATACTAGTAAATTGATCCACATGTGTACATATATACACACATATGCATGAAAATTCCACAAATGGGAACATGATTAACTATCAAACACACAAACTTGCTAGACCATTCATTACTTTCTTTTTGTAATTCATAGTAGGGCATACAAACCTTGATGGGTAAGATTCTCATCCCTCTATCTCTCATGCTAGTAGGATAAAATAATGAGGAATATCAATTTTTGTGATGCCTATGTCTTTGCTATGTAATAGTTTATGCTTTTTTAATACGCTTCCTAACATGATATTAGTGGGTGAAACATTTCTATAGATAAGGTCTCTTTCACTAGTTGATTTAGATTTTTGTACTAACCCCTTTTTGAGTATTTTGATTTTTTCATTTATTTTTCTTCATTTCTTTTTTCTCTTTTTTTGTGCTCTTGTGTATGGGAACAAAGTTAGGATTGTAGGTTTGGGCTCTCATGTACTTGAGCTTGGTGACATTCTATCTCATTGTAACTTCTCTTCATCTTTTTTTTTTTTTTACTAAGAGTGGCATTCTCTTATCCTCCCACTGAAGTGGGGGATAAATATAAAATTTTAAAATGAAAGCACTTATTTTGAGACCTTTTAGCCCTTGTTAGTGTGGTTTGGTACCTTTCTCTTCTTTAATTGTTGCTACAATCTATAGGTCATCTCTCATTTTTATGTATGGCCCTCATAGGTGATATTTTATCATATTTTTGGTCATATCTTCTAATGCATTCATCATTTACCACTTCTTTCTGCATCACCCCTGATACCACAAGATCATCCCTCCTCAAGATAAGCTCAAGTATAGGTTGATCTATACCTAGAGGATTTTTGGTCATGGGGCTTTTATTGACTCAAGTGTTCAATTTTTTTAATCTTGTAACCCAATTGACTCACTTTTATTTTATCCAAAAGGATAGTATATAAGAGAGATTGGTAATTTCATTTTCATAATGAAAAACACTCACAAATATGATATCAATCAAGCATATTCTATAGAAGATATTTCAAGTCATACATCAAGAATTCATCAAGATATTTCCTTTTTGCATCAAACTTCTTTGGTCAAGGTGGTAGTGGATTTTAGATCCTATGGAGGAGATATTCCATTAATTCATTCATGTTCTAAAATTCTTTATTAATTCAAGTTACAATTATTCCCATTCATTAGGAAACAAATTTAAGGTTGATTCCTTAACTGAGGGCTTGCCTCCCCAACAAAAATCATTTTTTCTTGTGTACATTAATAAGTTACCAAAATTTCAATTTTGGATTTGAAAACCTATTTTTGGGAGTTATATGAAGATCTTAGGTTGACGAGTCTTCTACCTTTTGAGAACACATCAACTTGGTGGCACATAACTAGTATAGGTCAACTTGTACTTAGAGATCACACTTTCATGTGGTTTCTAGGTTTTTTTGTCCTAGTTCCAAAATCTAGTTTTAGTTTTTGCCTTGTAATTTCTAGTCTTACATGTTTTGAGCAAAAAGGTGTCTTCTACTATTCCTTTTCAAGATTGGTCACTTTATCTCTCTTCCCATTGTATCTCATATCTGATTTATTTCTTTGATAGGGATATGTATATTTTTCTTGTATTTAAATCAGCTACCCATGTGCAAGTTAATCAATCTAGTACTTAATCAATCAATTCAATTTATTTTCATTAAAAATCTAAAGGTTAATAGATATTATATGAAACAAGACTTTCTTTCATACTTCCTTATTATAATTTGGGTTTAGTATTGTCATCCCTTCACCTCATTTGGATTGTGCTAATCTAACTTGGGTTATATTGAGAGTTATGTTTGGAATCCCCTCTTTCTCTTGTATTGAATTGCTTAAGATGCAAGTATTTAAGTAATGAAATCATATTATCTAGTTTATATAAAAATCTATTTTCCCACTAGGCAGTTTTATAAATTATTTCTTTAGATGATTTCATATTAATTTAGGGCTCACTTTACTACTCTTCTTTCCATGTTTGTAAATGCAATTGATTTTTCTCAACCCAATGCCTTGATAATTTTAACACCTTTTTGGCTCCATCAACCTTTTTCTACCCCACTAGGACTAGGGTAGGTTGTTTGAATTCCTAGTCCTTGTGGACTAAGCCACTATGTGTCATGTCCAACCAAATTGGGCCCAAATTTGACCATCTAACATTCAAAAAAAGGTGTACAAGAAAGTTCCCCCTATTGGAATTCACAAGTGGAAAGATTTACTTATGGGGGGGTGGTGGGGGTGAATCAAAAGTAACAAACTTTAACCTATAAAACTTTTAACTAAAATTAATACATGCATGTAACATCTCTAATTAACATGAAAGTAAAGGCATGCATGAAAATATATAACACAATATTTGATCACCCAGAAACCCTCCAAAATGAGAAGGTAAAACTGGAGTGTGGATGACAACCACAACTTATCATTGCAGCAATATGTATCTTGTCAAGGTTACAAAGTTTGACCATCAACAATGGTCTGCCCTGTGAGAGGCATGCCCTGTTAAAAGCTCTAACACCCTATTAATGGTGACTTGTCTAAAGGATTTTACAAACACTCACTTGGAATGTCACCCTGTTAATGGATTTACAAAATGGTTGTTAAACCGACCTATCTTCATTGGATTTTCATTCTTCTAATACAATGGCTAGAAAGTATAATAGAATGTGTTGACCTGATGACTTACAATCTTCAATTGCTAATTTCAAATCCTTGTTCTATCTAATCTGATCTAATCCTCCTTTATCTGATATAACTATGTACAAAGTGGTGATACTCTATTCTATTAACTAATATTGCAATGTTTTCCTTCTTCTTATAAGTCTCTTCACCCCTTTCACTCCCTTCAAACCTTGCTAGTATCCTCTCCTTGCATGCATTCTCTTCTCACAAACCCTCTCTCACAATACTAAATTATGGGGTCTCAACCTCCTTAAAAAGGTTCCATGACTTAGGGTTAGGTATGAATCTACGATTGAGATTCATCCATTTTTCTTGCTTAAATCTTTCCATTTTTTTGATTGGTTGCATGTTGATTGCATAGGGAATGAAATAGATTCAATCTTATCTTTTAATCCTTTGAGATTCACCATATGTCAACACAAAAATGGTTTACATCTTAGTTTGTGAGGGCACAAACTCTTATGCTAATTTTGTGTTACTCGACACTTACTGATTACTAATGCTCAACACATATAGAAATTCTATCTTGCTTAGAATCTATAGAATTTTTTTCTTGCTCAGCACCTATAGTTTACTTGTCACATATACTAGCGTAGCATCTATTAGTCACTCAACATCTAAAACTTTCTCAGAACCTGAATGACTCAACACTTGATGAATCTCTGGCTTGGCACATACTACAAGTCGACATCTATATTATACTTGGCAACAACTAAGAAAATTTCTTAAGTGTGTTGACACTCAACTATCAAAACCAATCTGAGACCAACAATCTCCCCCTTTGACATGATTGTCAAAAACACTTAACTAAACATTATAAATCTAATCTCTTCAAGTATAATATACATTTTGTTTGACATATATTCAAAATTTCAAAAATTGTTCAAAATTTTGTGAAGATACCTCAAAATTTCTAACTCCCCCTAAGTTGATGTGCCTTTGTTGTCTCCAAAACTTCTCATGCTGAATTTCTCTCATACTGAATTTGATACTCTTTATCTCTACCTTGCCTTGTCATTCTTTCTCTATCTTCCCTTTACTGACTCCCCCTTTCACATATCTTCCCTTGCAGTTATTGTATCCTTTTGGAATTCTTATCTCCCCCTTTGTTTTATAATCTCCCCCTTTTTTGATACTTATGTCAAATGGTTCTAGACATTAATTGAATACTTTGCCAAAAAGGATTTATTTACCTCCATTTTATCTTAAGAGAAGCATCCTAGTTGTCTAGTAAAATTTCTAGTGATTTAAGTTGGATGGATGTCTCTGCTACAAGGTAAAATAAGCCTTACAATGTAGAAATATCAGGGTCTTTCTTCAAAACATTCTCAGCATAGGCCAATTCTTTGTGCAAAACTTTCATGTGTGGGGTTATGGCAGATTGAATTTGTATCAATTTGGCCTTTCTATTCACCTCATCTACTATTAACATAGCTAATTCCTTTTGAGTGTGAAGCATAGTTTGAAAGTGCTTCTCACTCTAAGTTGGATCCTTGGGTAGCTGCATGCTTGGTATTTTCATATTCCTATCCAAGCTCATTATTTGATGGCTGGTCTCTTGTGTGAAAATTGATGGGTCACACAAGTTTGAGTACAATTAGAATATGTTCTCAAGTACTGCTTTTACCTTTTAAATCTTTTTGGCCAGCTCCACCTAAGATAGTGCTATCTCACTTGATATTCTTTCATTCACATTCATTTGGAACTTCTTTTTTGACCATTCTAACAATTTGGTGTTAGTATCAAGGTCTTCATTCTGTACCTAGTCCACTATACTAGATAATTGCTCCATTATTGGCTTCTTTTCATCAGGTACTTGCAAACTAAATGCATCTAGAAAGATGTCTTTTATTTCAATCAAACCTTGCCTTTTTTTATACTCATTTCTAAGTATCTCCTATTTCTTTTTCTTCTCTAGTACATCTTGCACTTCATTTATCTGATCTATATTCATGGTTGCATAGTCATACTTAGGAATGACTATCTCTTCATCTACAGTAGCGTCTCCATAGTGAAGTACCCTTGGTGCAGATATTTGCAGTGGCATAGAAATAGTGCTTGTCTTCTTATATGTTCCAATTGGAGTCCCTATTGTAGGCAAATTTATCAATGTTTGTATTGCCTCTTGCTCCTTCTCCTTTGGGGTCTCCTTCTCTATTATTCCTTGATCAATTATTGTGATCTATGGGGGTGCACCTTGTTCTTTTTTTGTAGGAACAAAGGTATCCATTTGTCATATTTAATCCTTTGCTTTCTCTTCAACAATTGTAGTGACTACAACTGTGGAGTCAACCTTTGCTGATGTATCTTGTGCAACTTGTTCTTGGGGTTGTCCACTTGTGGTTGTTGGGATATGAGAAGGTGGTACTTGTGGTTTCACCTTATCCGGATCCCTTGTTATATTTGCTAATACCTTTTTTAATTCTTCCACACTCACGAAGATTGGATTTGTACACAATTGAGCTTATAGTGTAGTTTGGTGAAGGATCTTTTTAAGGTCCTCTATAGTCAGTGGATTTATGTTCTGACCAAAAGTGTTAGGAACATCTTGTACAATTATTGTATTAACAGGTGTGGGAGTTACATGTGGAGGACTTAGTAGTGGAAATTGTGTGTCTTGTACACTTTGTTCTATTTTCTACTACTCAAAAGTTTCCATACCATCTTTTTGTGCTTCCTTCTCCACTGTATCATCTTCCTTATCATTTTCTCCTTCATCTTCCTTATCATTTTCCTCTTCTTCTTCATTGTTTCTCCCTTCAAATGGATCTACCTCTCCTTTCATAGTTGTGAGGCCATAGATTAACTTCCACATTTGAGTGGAATTTTTGACAACATCTTCAATTTTATTCTACAATATATTAAATGCTCTATAATTGGGTGTAAATTTGCTCACATGCTTCTTATTTGCCTTACTAATTTTCCCTTTAGTGAATTTAGGCATTACTCGAGCCAATGTTGACTCTCTTATTTCATTTTCCATATTGAGGCAATAATGTCATTTATTTTCTACAATGGAATATAACTCCTTAGGAATTATATTGTCAAGTTCAAGTGGAGTATTCTTGAACTTTGCCATCATAGTGTAGACTAACTCTTCCACTATGTTCTGTTCTTCTCTACTTAACTTATTAAAATCGATGCCTTTTAAGCCTAATAAGTCTACATTATATCTAATGTTATCACAAATATTTTCTAAATCAAACTTAGTGGTGTGACTTACCACTCTAAATTGGTCATTGTCATCAAATTTTGTTCTTTCTTCATCTGATTCAAGAGGTGCAACATACTTTCTCCTCAATTTCTTTTTGGTTGGACCTTCCTATTTAGTAGCCTTCTTCTTTTCTTGCTCCTTGACCTCCTTTGTTGTAGCTCTTTTATTTTCCCTTGTAGTAGGCTTTTATGAGCTTTCCTTGGCTATCTTCTTGCCTTTTGAGTTGTAGGCTATTTTTGAGCTTTTATCTTCTTTGGCTCTAGCTTAGTTGGTGCTTCCTTGGCTTGGTCTTCCTCCTGGGCACCTTCTACTTCTTCAACATCTTCTCCCATGCCTTGAGTCAATACAAGTGGCTCCTACCCCTATTCTTCTTCTTCTATTGTGCTTTCACCAAATCTAGTCTTAAGCTTTTTCACCAATTTGTCCTTTTTCTTCAAGGTTGAAGTAGTTTTCAACTCCATGTCCACCTTGGATCTTATAATTTCATAAGTTCCAAAGGGTTGGGAACTTTTATCTACTTCCTCTGCAAGTAGAGTTGTTATTGTTGTAGATACCTCACCAATATTGATTTCATATCCAAGTGGCCTCAGCCATCTCACCCTTGGTATTGTTGCTTGGATGTATGTGAAATCAATGTCAACTAAGAAACATATGTCATTAATGTGTTGCTCAACTAATGAGATAGGTATCCTATGTCTCTATTTCATAGACTTCTTGAAGTCCTCAAAGTAGCTAGTCATTATAGTTTCAAAATTTTCTCCCATCTACTCTATGTATTCATTCACCTGTATTACTATTGACCTATTTGTTTTCTACCTTACCTTTCCAAAAGAGGGGAATTCATTTTGAACATAGAAAAATGTGCATACCAAAATTGCTCCAAATTTGCATTGGGCTCCCTTGGACCTTCTTATGGCTTCCAAATTCTCCATAATTTTTTGCAATTGCAATTCTAATAGATCATAAGTATGATCATTCTTAACAATTTTGTATCCAACGTCCACTACAATGCAGGGCACATTGTTAAGTCGACTTGACTGATATAATTTATGGGATATGACCCTAATAAAAAATTCTAGAAGAGGATCTTTAATTGTGTCAATTTTCATTCCTCTCTTGTTCCACTTTGCCCCAGTATTCTTTTCTGTGGTTTCTTTAGAATCACTCTTTAGGGGTTTTAGCCATTCTACAGTTGGATGCCTTATTACCCTATGTATAATTCTTTTTAACATTTTGATTGTTCCACCCTTCAACCATAGGCATCCATCATGGATTCTACTCACCACAATTCTTACCCATTCTATTTTAAATACTATAGGGAAATCTAGGGCATGGGTTAAGCCCTTCCTCTCAACAATTTGAAACTCTTCCTTCAAAACCCTATTCTCACAAAGTCTATTGTATGCCTCTAATATCCATGTCACTAATAGCACCTATTTTAAAATTATAGCATCTTTTGACATCTTTCACCATTATAACTTTAGGTGGAATCATGGTTAAAGCTCTAGAAAGGTCATTTTTATAAGCAACGTCAGGAATTGGTCTAAAGTCTAGTTGTTTCACTTCATTACTGACCAATTGGACCTCAAACAACTCCTTGTCCTGGGGTTTCCTAGAGCTAGATGCCATATCTTCAAACTAGGGTTTCAACATGAAGAAATTTCATAAGTACATAGCTTGGCACTAGTGTAAATACCTTGAATCAAAGAAATGATGTTGAATCTTGGTTAGAATCTTTGCAAATGCTTCAATCTCTACTTGGAAACTATTTCTATGCACTCTTTACTCTTGCTTTGTGTTTGTAATGATGAAAAATGATTGAAAACTCAAACAATACCTTTCAATACCTAGCATTAAATGCTTAGTTCTCATACAGATATCCACTCAATTCCTTATACAATTCTATTTCATTCAGCTTCCATTGATTTTCCAATCATTCCACATACACTAGAGTTTCCTTTACTCGACTTCAATAAGAATCTCCCTTCACTCAACATCCACTGCTAACTTGGCTCCTATTGACTTTGGTAGACAACTAGGCATATACTAGGACTTTACTCAGTATCTAAGGACAACTTTTTTTACTCAGCAACACTTTTGAAAATTTTAACTTTGCATCTCTATTTGTGCTGATCTATCCTTTTTAGTGCTAATTCATTCTGGGAGATCATGTATGATAAAGCATTAAATATCAGTCCCACATACCTTCTTCTCCATAGTTGGATGAAGTGTGACCACTTTACCTTTTGGGTGAAGTGATCCCTCCACTGGATGTGCTACTTCCATCTTTCCTTTTCCATGTTTTATTCATCTCTTCTCTGATGTGTTCAACATCAACTTTTCCTTTTCCTTTGTTGAACTCAAAGTTAGGTGCCTTGGGTAGTGCTTGCTGATATGACCAATCTCCAAAAAATTGAAGCATGTAGTTTGGCTCAATCATCTGTTGTAGCTTCCGCTAAAATGTGTTCTTATGCAATTTTTAGGGATATTTCCATAGTATTGATAGTAGTGACAGTTGTGCCTAGTGTTGTAGTTCCAATTATAGGAATTTTCATGGACTTTTCCTTTGTTTGATGACCATGTACACTTGGATTTGCATTCAAAAGCCTTGTGTCCATACTTCTTGCAATTATAGCAATGACCTTCAAATTTTGGGGTCCTGATGGTTCTAGTCCTATAGTCATGTGCCTGATGACCTTGCTTATTACACTTGTGACAGTAACCCATGTTTTTAGGTTTGTCATGCTGATTGGTGTTCTTACTCCTGCACACATTAGAGCTATGTCCTTTTTTACCAAAAAAATGACAAGTAGGTTTAGTATTCTTAACTTTGTCACTTCTTTCTTCTATAGTCTTAGATGACTCTCCTTTCTCAGTGCTAGTGTATCCTAGTCCTAAAGTGTAATTACTAGATCTTGGTGATTTTAGTAGTTATTTGTCATGCCATAATTTTCACAAGGTCAAAACATAACCAATAATAAAAAAATTTGATAAAGAGAGAGACCATAATAACACAATCATATTTTGAACTAAGAGGGAAAAGGGAATGATAGATTCTTAATGCCGCACCATGCATGGTGCAATGGTAGTGAGCTCTCCATCTTTTGAACTAGACATGAACTATGGGATGTTCAAGTGGAGCTTAACATAGCGGCATCATAATGGTAGGGGTCTAAGGGGAATTTTGAGAATATGATCAACGTTGAATCATTTGTTTCAAGTGCTAAGTTATCTGTTAAATTGACATTGCCATTACTAGTATTATTTGCTAGTTGTTATTATAATTTTTTCATTACTATAAATATTAAATTTAACCTCCTACACCTATTTGATGCTATTTCTAACAATATTATAATTACTACCCCTTGGAATCTTAGATTAATGTTATGTAAATAAAAACCATATAATTAAATTATTGTTATATAAGTAACAAACATATAATTAAATTAGATATATTGATCTACTATATTTAAGTAATTATACTTCCCTCAATACATCTTTAGACATAGCTAGTTTAGAAATAATAACCATATGTTTTTTTCTCTCAAGGTCTTGTTTAGGATCTACCCTAGGTACTGGTCACATCTAGCAAATAAAATTAAATTGAATAACCCAAGGAAGGACTGCAAGTCCCATCGCTTAGGATTTGTTGAGCAAATGGGTGTGGGTTCCACCACTCCCAAAGAGGCTACCCCTTAATTTCTTTGTTTTACCTTTTTATATGATAACTCCTTAATGTTTTGAGAAAGTTTCTTAAACTTAGCGCAAGGCAGCCCACCATCAATTAATGTTTGGGTTTGCTTTACCCAAGTCAACGTTCCCCTTGGGTGCCTAGGTAGAAACAAGGAATTTGCTCCATCTTCCAAGGTTGTTCACAGCATAGTACAAGGGTAAATAAGACTTCTTGTTTCATGCCATAAGTATCCCTTAGGATATCTACGCCTCATGCAAGTGATGGGTGTTCTGACACATGTCAGAATCTTATCAAGGCTTTTTCAAAATTTTCTTAAATGCTTGCTAAGCATGATTTCGCCTAGGAGAGATGGACTTAAATATTATTGTCTAAATTATTACTAGCTTGGGGGAAAATGTTTAGAATGGTTGGCTAGGTAGGTAATAGTCTTGTCCAAGCTTTATCCATATTTTATTTTATTTTGTTTGTGCATTAACCCTTTTTTGTCATGAGTGGGAATAGCCCCTTACCTAATTATTATGTTAGGTTGATTTGTTGTTATAAAGGATATACTTTATATATAGTTTTCTCCCTTGTTTGTTTTTTTTTTTGTTTATTAAACCCATATACCTTTTCCCATAGTGTCAAATCACAAGGAGAGCTACTTCTGACATTTCTTAAATAGGAGGAATTTTAAAACAATCTTAATTTTCACTTGGCATTCCAAATATTATTGTTTATTACAAGAGTGATTATTTTATTAAACTGTAATGAGATGGGTTTTGTTTTTTCTTTACCCATACATTTTCCAGAATACAAATATGCATTTATAGGTCATGTTAAACTTAGTAAAATTGTTTAGCATGAATTCTCAAAATTTAAATATTTATGTGAGGATAGTCTATTATGAAGCTATATATTAACTAGTTCTAATTTAATTTAATGATAATATTACTATGAGACAGCTATATTTAAAATGGAATACAAAAAGTTTGAAACTATTACTTAACCATATTCAAAATGGAATGCAAGGAATTTGAAACTCATATGTCATCCAAGACCATAAACTTAAACCAACCTCAATTCATTACTACTAATTGCATTTTGTTTAACTGATTCTAATTCCAAACTAACCATCAAACCATAACATTACTTTCTTGAAATTGAAGGAATAAAGATGTTAATTGGCAATGTTTACACTTTTCCTCCCAAGTAAATTATGACACTATTTATTTTTTCTTGTAAAGATCCTAATTAACAATGGAGAAGGCAACCAAAAGCCTCTTGTAGGATTCATTCAAAATTCACTATTTGACATGGTAATAACAAGGTGGTGAACCATTCAATCAAGTTACACACAATAGAAAAATCTCACAACAAGGTATCTCAAAATTCTTCTAATGTCAAATACATGAACAGACATCACAATGCCATGAATGTACATCATAAGGTGAAGTTCACTTCTCCATTTCAACACCAACCAAAAAGCTTTTCATCTATGCACATTATAAACTTCATGATCACCAAGCTTCCATCACTTCCATGAAATCTAAAAATGAAAAACAACAAATAGGAACCATGGAGGCTCACCTCCCAACCTAGGCCTCAAGAAGGCCACCCACCGAGCTCGAGGAAACAAGACATAAATGGTTGTATTCATCACATTCCCATGCCACGCAAATACACCACAATAAAATCAGATTTAACACAAGACATCACAACACATCCCTTCCAAGGTTATGCACAAAGATTCAACAAATGAATCAAGAAATAGGTGAAGGTGGGCTCTCATCATGAGGAGGATTGCATAGCCTTCATTCACAATTTGCACATATTTTCAATATCAAAATGCCCTTTCAGGGAAATCAACATCTTGCCTTCTTCATACCACCTTGTACCTCCCAAGATGCAAGAGAGAAAGATAATTTGCATGCCATAAAACATATTCAACCATCTCCACACAAAGGAGAACTCCTCAACTCCATGTGTGAGCCCAACTAACCCCTTCACCCCAAGCATCTCTTCCCTCCCAAGGGTGAGTGATGCCTCACACCCAATTCACAAGACATATAACATGAAACAACAAATTTAAGAAAAACTCCCAGAACACTACCCACATGCAAAATACAACAAGATCTATTCACAAATACACCACAAGACACCACAATCCCATCATGCAATGAAAACACCATTCTAACCTACATGCAAAAATGAAGAGACTTCATGGATCATGTTACCAACCTTCCTCCAAGCAAGGCAATGAATACTTTTAGTAGAGCTCCCTTCTCTTTCTTGAACCTTATTAGTCTCTAAAAGTAGAGAGTTTCCAAGTGAGTTTCAATTTAGACATGCCTCTATTTATAACCCTCTTATTTTCGGATTCAATGGAGAATGTCATTTCCATGGGGTCTCTTAGGTCCACTAGACACCATAGAGGTCATTAATAACCCCCTAACCTATAGTACTAACATGGGTAAGGTTAGTTTTAATCACAATTGGCCTTAGAGTTACTTTATGACCTTCCTAAAGCTAGGCAATCCAAATTTCAAATTTCTTTTCCTAAGGTAATAACCTTGTCCCCTTCTAACTAAGGCAATAATCACTTTTCCCAATGGAGGCATATAACATGGAGCAAGGTGGCTACATGATCCATTAATGAACAACATGTCATTTCCCATAACCAGTACAAGTGTCAAGTGACACACACAAAATGCACTAAAATGTTAACCGTAACACATTCAAATCTATGCATGAAGACCTTACCACAAACATACATCACACATTCACAAAACAAGCACATCATAATGAGGTTTACGAATCTTAAAAAGATTCACCTTGGCAGAGTCATTAACATGTGTCTATGCCTTGTTTCCCTATAAAGTTTCCATGGTTCCACTTCCTGCACATCAAACTCGAGCATTAGCAGTCCAAGGAATCAAATAAGCATACGTAATGTAATGTAGTTAAAAATAATATCTATATTAACATAATTCAAATTAAATATCCTTTCTTGTCATAAGCATCATAATCAAACTAATATTCATCCATACATTGAAAATTAACATTTTGCCTCGCATCAAAATCTGATAATATTATATCATAGAACTACTCCCAACTATGTCCAAATACTTCCTATACAATAATAGGTTCTTTATACACATACAATGTACAACACTACAATAGTATCAAATCCATAGATAAGGCAAATCCACTATCTATCTAAATCTATCAAAACATCAAAGTCTTGAATATCAAAATGTACACAAAACATCTAGGCTATAATGGGTCAGTAATGGGTCAGAGTGAGGCCTCACATTATTCAAAGTACTTGATGGCTTCATTAGGTTTTTTGAAGCTTTCTACAATTTCTTTCTCTTTTCTCAAGTCATTTTGTAGTTGTTCATTTTACATCTTTAATGTGGAGATCTCAATGTCCTTGACATTCAGCTCATGATGGGCATTCATCACTTGGCTTAGAGTGTCTAGCTACATGTTGGGAATTCTCACTAGCTAAGTTGACTTCTCTTTCAATTTTTTGGTAAGGTTTCTCTTGTCATTTTCTAGAATAGCTTTATCTTTAATAGCTCTCTTCTTTTGTTCAATCACTTCACAAAGCATCATGGCTTGTGATTCTTGTTTAATCTTAAGAGTTATGATTTCTTCTGCTTGAGCTCTATTCTTCTCCATTAGGTCTATAATTGCTGCATCAAACTCCTTTGAATCTCCATTGACAAACACTTTTGTGGTGTTAATCTCCTTGTATTTTGTATCATTCTTAGCTATGGCAATTTCTCTTCTTCTCTTTAGGGATTTCCTCAATTCTTCCCTAGCTTCTTCCAGAGAATGTAGAATGAGATGTATCTCAATTTCCTGATTCTCTGTGATCTTCCCAAGCTTGTAGACCTCCATTTCTAGATCTTTTCTTCAAGCTGTAAGGCTTCTCCTTATAATAACTTGGCTCTGATACCAATTGTTGGAATTCACAAGTGGGAAGATTTACTTCTGAGGGGGGGGGTGTGAATTAGAAATAAAAAACTTTAACCTCTAAAATTTTTAACTAAAATTAATACATGTATGTAACATCTCTAATTAAGATGAAAGTAAAGGTATGCATGAAAATAGACAACACAATATTTGATCACCTAGAAACCCTCTAAAATGAGAAGGTAAAACTAGGGTGGGGATGACACCCATAACTTATCACTATAGCAATATGTAACTTTTCAAGGTTACAAAGTTTGACCATCGGCAATGGTCTGCCCTGCGAGAGGCATGCCCTATTAAAAGCTCTAACACCCTATTAATGATGACCTATCTAAAGGATTTTACAAACATTTTCTTAGATTGTCACCCTGTTGAAGGATTTACAAAATGGTTATTAAACCAACCTATCTTCATAGTATTTTTATTCTCCTAATACAATAGCTAGAAAGTATAGTAGAATGTGTTGACCTAATGGCTTACAATCTTCAATTGCTGATTTTAGATCCTTGTTCTATCCAATCTAATATGATCATCCTTGATCTAATATGACTTTGTACATAGTGTTGATACTCTATTTTGTTAACTAATATTGCAATGTTTTCCTTCTTCTAAGTCTCTTCACCCCTTTCACTTCCTTCAAACCTCGCTAGTATCCTCTCCTTGCATGCATTCTCTTCTCACATACTCTCTCTCACAATACTAAATTATGGGGTCTCAACCTCCTTAAAAAGTTTCCATGACGTAGGGCTAGGTATGACTCTACAATTGAGATTCATCCATTTTTCCTACACAAATCTTTCCATTTTTCTGATTGGTTGCATGTTGATTGCATAGGGAATGATATAGATTTGATCTTATCTTTAATTCCTTTGAGATTCATCATATGTCAGCTCAAAAATGGTTTACATCTTAGTTTTTAAGGGTACAAACTCTTATGTTGATTCTGTGTTACTCGACACTTATTGATTATGGATGCTTGGCACATATAGAAATTTTGTCTTGCTCAACATTTATAGAAATTATGTCTCTCTCAGCACGTATAGTTTAATCAACACATATGTTGGCTTGACATCTATTAGTCACTTGGCATCTAAAACTTGCTCAACATCTAAATGAATCGGCACTTGATGAATCTCTAGCTTGGCACATACTGCAACTCGACATCAACTAAAAAAATTTCTTAAGTGTGTTGACACTCAATTTTCAAAACCAATCTGAGACCAACAATCTCCCCCTTTGACATGAGTGTCAAAAACACTTAACTAAACATTATAAATATGATCTCTTAAATTATAATATACATTTTGTTTGGCATATATACAAAATTTCAAAAATTGTTCAAAATTTTGTGAAGATACCTCAAAATTTGTAACTCCCCCTAACTTGATGTGCCTTTTTTGTCTCCAAAATTTCTCATGCTGAATTTATCTCATGTTGATTTTGATACTCTTTATCTCTGCCTTGCCTTGTCATTCTTTCTCTATCTGCACTGTACTGACTCCCCTTTTCACACATCTTCCCTTGTAGTTATTGTATCCTTTTGGCATTCTTATCTCCCCCTTAGTTTTATAATCCTTATCTCCCCCTTTGTTTTATAATCTCCCCCTTTTTTGATACTTATGTCAAAGGGTTCTAGACATTAACTAAATACTTTGCCAAAAAGGATTTATTTACCTCCATTATTATCTTAAGAGAAGCATCCCAGTTGTCTAGTGTAATTTCCAATTATTTAAGTTGGATTGTTTTCTCTACTACAAGGTGAACTAGGCCTTTCAATGTAGAAAGATTGGGGTCTTTCTTCAAAAAATTCTCGACATAGGCCAGTTCTTTGTACAAAACTTCCATCTGTGGGGTGATGACAGATTGAATCTATATCAATTTGGCCTTTATATTTGCTTCATCTACTATTAACATAGCTAATTCCTTATGAGTGTGAAGTGTAGTTTGAAAGTGCTTCTCACTCTGAGTTAGATCCTTGGGTAGCTACATGCTTGATATTTTCAAGTTTCTCTCCAAGCTCATTATTCACTTGCTAGTCTCTTGTGTGAAAATTGATGGGTCACATAATTAAGAGTAAGTTAAGATAGGAAGATAAAAATCTTGGGTGTTGAAGCTTACCCACATAGCTAAAAAAAAAATTCATGAATTTTTGGGAGATGATTAGAGTGAAATATTGAGTCAAATTATTATTATTTTATTTATGTTATAACCTTCTAGAATATGTCACTTATTGATGTAGCCCCACTTTTAGGTATTAATTTTACTATGTAATGTAGGGGAATAATGTTCACTAACTTATGAAAACAAACTAGGAAAGTAGGCTTATTTCCACTTTAATTATATTAAATGAGAGTGGACCTACTTTTCCCAAGGAATTAGACACATTGAACTCATCACTCCTTGTAAGGCCCACACTTGTACCCTATTAAAAACTATAAGGAATGAATATGATTAGGAGTTAATTAGGTCATGATCAACATTTTCATTATTAACAATGACATATGAGATCCTATTAGAGACTGATGTAGATTTTGATTATTATAAGGTTGATACCCTATCCAATAACATTAGGTTGATAAGATAAGACCATGTGAAAATGTGACTCAATATGTTCAAGCCAAAAACCTAGTCACAAGATTCAAGGTATGGTCTACAAGGCAATTAGAAAAGATAAATTAACATTCACTCTAGTGAGAATAACAATGAATGTAGTTATAATGACAACAAGACATATGGTTACATTCAAA
Organism: Cupressus sempervirens; assembly: GCA_028749045.1. Taxonomy (NCBI): domain Eukaryota; kingdom Viridiplantae; phylum Streptophyta; class Pinopsida; order Cupressales; family Cupressaceae; genus Cupressus; species Cupressus sempervirens. Next base: position 427,477,267 of record CM053790.1, read on the forward strand.
AATTGGTTTTAAATTATGATTACATAATTATGGAAACATTCTAACAATTTGAGGAATCAACCCTAGAAACTCACACACAAACCCCTCATGATGTGATAAAGGGATAGTGCTAGGAATGTCGCTATGTTTAACTTGTTTGAAAGGATACTAGTTAACAAGTCTACATAGTAGTAGTTTTCACTTAGGACATATATATTGAGATCCATTTTATATGTTTTAAGTATTTAGTAGATACTTCTTCAATGTTTAATGATTATGGTGATAGTGTTTAGAATGATAATTTCATTATAATAAGAAAGATAAATGTTGATACCCATATGTTGATATTGCAACGTTTTGAATATTTTATGGAAATGATTAATAAGGAGAATAAATTGTGTGTTTTTTAATGTGATAATGGATTATTCTACATTTATCTGCATGTATTTCTATATTATTCCATTGGACTACTGACATTTAAGTTGAGTGTGCAGGAAACTTAAACCATGGGAATTATTCGAGGAAACAAGGTTCAAACCTATGTGAACACAGTAAAGCCAAGGTGAATATTTGGAAGATTCAAAACCCCATTGTATTGTGTTTATTTCGTAATGTGATTGTGCATGGGTGTTAAAAGTTTAAAGATCATGATTAATTAGTGACATGTCATCATGATGTGTAAAGTATTTAATATGTGTGTATCATTTGACACTTGTGTTGTCTTTGTGTAAATGACATGTCATATAGGAATTGTGGGCATGAAGTCACTTAGCCTAAACTTAATCCCATTATAAAATTAACCCACTTTGGAGAGTGTTAAGATGAGTCACCTTCATGATAGAATTCAAATTAAATTTGAGAGGAACTTTAAAGAGCCCAAAAGTGGTTCCCAATTGTTATTTTGGTGAAAATAAATCAACCACATGGTAGTAGTATAGGTTAGGGGTCTAAATATAACCATAAGTTGGCTTAGGGGACTTAAGAGACCCTCTAAACTAGTCATTTTTAAGCCAATTCGAAAATAAGAGTGTCACATGACTTCTGTCCTCATTGCTCCACTTGGGTAAGTTCCCATTGGTAGAAAGGCACAAGGGTGTAAGAGGGGTAGGTGAGGATGGAAGTGGAGGTCTTTTTAGGAAGCTTGTGCCAAACTTAGTGGTTGTTCACCCAATCTGTAATTGTAGAGACAGATAGGGTTTTGGAGGAGAAACCATGGGGGCCAAGATAGGGAAGCTCTTCATCACCACTTCATAGCCATTAGCTTGTAAGGAGGTTAGTGCTTCATGCCATGAATTTTCTTATCTCTTGAAAGTTGAATAATGGATATTGCAAGATTTTTCTTGTAAGGTTTATGTGTTGCATGTGGTGTATGTAGTATTTGTTGTGTATGTAAATGAGCATGTTGGATTTACTTTCATTTGATCTTGTTTGCTTGAAATTTTTGTGGTGGATTGAATGTTGTGTTGGGTATGAAGGCTTCACTCACCCTTGGGAGGGAAGAGAAGCCTTGGGGTGAAGGGATTAGTTGGGCTTTACATTGAAGTTGAGAAATCCTTCTCTTGGAGAGATGATAGATTTCATGGAATATGAGCTCCATTGAAAGCCATTTTTCTTTCTATTGTTCTATGGGGAGGTATAAGTGAGAATTTTTGAAAGGATAAAGTATGGATAATCTTGTTGAGGCATGTAAATATTGATAGCCTTGGATGGCATGTGTTCTTGGAAGCCTTGTTGGGCATATTGCAATTGCAAGATTTGTTAATGCATAAGGATATGGAATTCTCCTCTTTGAAGAGCCCACCTTCACCCAATGATTATGATTCCATTTTTGAATCATTGTGTAAACCTTATTTGGGTTTGTGATTGTGTTGTAAAGATGTTGGATTCATGTTAGTTCTAGTCTTGTGATGTTGCTTGAATGTATCCCGATTGAGCCTTGTTTCCCCTAGCTTAGTGGGTGGCCTCCTTAAGTCCTAGGTTGGGAGGTGAGCTTCCATGGTTCATCATTTTTATCTCTCATTTTTAGGTTCTTATCAAAGAATCTTGGAAACTTGGAGTTCTTGTTTTCTTTCCATGTGCATAGGAGGAGAAGACATTATTGCATTGAGATGAGATAGAGAGAAAATTTCATCTTGTTATGTGAGTCTAAATATGTTGCAAAAGGATGTTACTATCTTAGTTCAACTGTCAAATGGAAAGGTTATGAGTATTCATGTGTAGTAAAGAGTATTTCCATTGTGTATATTTTGATACATTGATTTCACCACCTTTGTGCATCATAAGAGTATCATGAAAGAGAAATTTATTGTAATAATATTGTTGTTTCATTGTCTTGGATAGGAATATCAATCAGGGATTTAAAATAATTGATGATTTTGAGTGGTATGAAAAATATTTCCAACTAAATTTGATATCATAGAAGAGTTATAATTAATAAGAAGATTATCTTGTTGAACATTATTTTCATCTCAACTCTATTGCATAATAATTGTGTTTGTATGTTCAAATTGAATCTTGCATGAGAATATAATGTTAATCCTTGAGCAAATGGTTTCTAAACTTCATAAGACATAGATAAGGACAATTTATATAGTCCATGTATAACCTCATCATGAAATGTATTTCTATTTCATTAAGTTTAATGTCTAAATGCTAAATGAATCATCAATCTAGACTATACTCAGTCTAATGAGTAACTCCATATTATTATTGTAATAACTTAAGAAAGATGTTGTAGATCTTAGAGGTAGAAACTCAGTAGATGACATAAAATGTATAAGTGCATAGAAAACAATTTTTTTGTAGGTGCTCATTAACTCTCTAGAATTTATATGGGAAAAGTGAAAATCATGCCCAGCGAATACAGACTAGTAAAATATTAAGAGGAATATACTCTAGAATCTTGTACAATAAATAATAATAGAATAACATAAATGCTAAGGGAAGGAACTTTAACAACATCAAATCCTTATTTTATAAACATTACAAATAAAGGCTCAAGTGATCCACCTAACTGTTATGTCACATCATGCCCATCAGAAAAGACACATAGATAAAATCAAACCAAAAATATATATAAACAAAAGATCAAAAAATCTTAAATACTATTATAATGGTGCCATATTTTTAAAAAAATGAAAATAAAACCAAAAGGAAGGCACTAGCATTAAAACATAGCCATTGAGTTTGACTAAGATTCAAAAAAAATAATAGTGAAAAGACTAGGGAAACTTCCCAATGCTGACTACCTTGGAAGCCTCCCCAAAACACCCTCCAAACACACACATGGGAAGCTAGACATCTAAGGGGCTGCCTTTAAGTTTGGTTTTACAAAAAGGTGCTTGTATTAAATAAAGGCCAAGTTACCCCTTAAAACCATACATTTTCAACCCCATATACCTAGGGGAAATCAATTTTGCAGCAAGGTGTATTTTAAGATATGTCATGTGGGCCTAGGCAAGAGGTGGGAGAGTTAGTCAAGAGCCATGAATGTCAGTTTTAGATGCCTGATTTGGGGGGGAACAAAAGTAAATTAGTAATGTGTTAGGTAGATTTAGGGGGTGTAGATGCTCAAAAATGGTTCGCACCTACGACTTCATCACTTCTTCATACTAATTTGTCCCATTTTCTCATTCTACTAACTTTGATCTTTTGGCCAGATTGACAATATTTCATCATTTGTATTGTTCTTCACATCAATTTCATATCAACTCGAAATCATATCAAATCAACTCAAAATCATATCAAATCAACTCGAAATCATATCAAATCAACTCGAAATCACCCCAAATCAACTTGAATCACTCAAAATTGATCCTAATCAACCCAAAACATATCAAACATCTCAAATCAATCATCATTTATCCACTCCTAGGCATTTTTGTGGCTTTCAGTGCCTTGGAGACCTATCAACCTATCAATCTTATCAATCTGACCTTAGTATTGTCATGGCTCTCAATGCTAGGTTAAAATATCATTCATGTCATTCAATATTTGGCGTTGTTGATTCTTTCAATGTCAAATCATGGCATCATCAACCATTTTAATAATATTGACAATGTTTGTCAATGTTATTATGATCGAACCTTATCAATCAATTTCAATCCTATAGCATTTACAATGTCGGTTAAATGTTACATATCAATTTATTCATGTCATGTGTCCTTGTCATGTTATCAATTTCGATCTATCAATTAATTTGACCATGCTTTTGGTCTACCTTTTCATCATCTTATTCAATATCCATCATTGTCACATTTTCATCAAAGGATACGGTCACATTCATTTAATCAATTTGGCCAATCATCTGCTAATTTTCTCTATAGGATTAAATAACCCATAATTTAATCCTATTCTTTCTAATTATTCTTCCCAATTATCATCCTCAATTAATTAATTTTATTAATTAATTGATTCATTATCTGCAAACCATGAAAATTCTTAATTTCCTAAGTTCCATTTTTCATCATTAAATCCATTTTCTACTAATTCTTATTTTGTGGAATAAGAGGATTTTTAATTCAAATATTCCATAAAATATTGTGTCATCATGACACTTGGATGTGACACCTCGTGGATCCTCCTTTGACACTTGGCTAAGACTTTTCATAATCAAATATTATTACCTCTTACACATGTCCCTATTTGATTCTTGGCTTTAAGTGGGTTGAAGAATCTTATGACGCGTCATAGATTCTCTTCCAAATTTGACTCTCATGTGTCATAGAATCCTACTTTTGGCATATTCCATCATATGTGTCATAGGAATCTCTTACCACATCGCATGTCTATGGATGACAAATCCAATGCTCTCACCCTACACGAAAATTATAAAATGGACACTCTTCCTCTCATTTCGGATCTAGAATGCTTAAGTCTTGAGTCCTTGAATCTTTGATTTTTTGAGTCTCTACTAATTTGCATTTTGCATTCTCGCTCTCACAATAAAATCACACTTCAAGTATTCTCATGGCTTTATCCCTATCATAGGCTTTTGCTTCAATCTTGTGTGCACTATAAACAAATTGGAGCTACAATCATTTGGAGAAGAAAGAAGGACATGGGAGCTACAAATGGAAAAGGGAGTTTTTGATTATGTTTTCTTTCTTTTGATTAGTTTGGCTTTCATGGTAGACTAGTGGGTGCTAATACATTTTGATTGGGTTTGTGAGTTTCTCATAGTGTGTTATGCTTCTAACCCATTTTTATGGTCCTACATTTGGTGAACTCGACGTGAACATGCATATCTAACTTGGGTTTTCTTGTTTGTGCTTGTAGGTGCAAGGAAGGAGCTCACTTGGAAGGGTATAACAACTATCTACTCTTTGTTTTCACACATGGATTAATCAAGGGGTCTAGTAAAATGCTTATATTTTGTTGTTTCATACATTCTATTAGCTTGCTATCCTAGGGTGCACTCTACTCTATCAGGGTGCACTTGGGACCCCTAGGAGCAGTTTTAGGAGCCCAGAAGACACCAAAGCCTCTTTCAATTTTTTCCAACTTACCAACTACGCCCATCTAGGCCCCAACTATGTCATTGATATAGTCTGCACTATTTGGGTGCACTTGGGAGTGTAACTCTCAAAATTTTAGTTTCTAGGTCTTGACTAGGCACCCATTTCCCCACACCCTGCACCTGACTTCCCAACTGCGCCCTAAAACTACCAACTATGCCCAACTGGGCCCCAACTACATCATTGATGTAGTCTACACTGTCTGGGCACACTTGGGGATGAACAAAGCCATTTTGGCCTTCTGGGGAGCAATTTGCACAGTCGGAGCACACTTAGGTTCACAGTAAGCACATGCATCAGTCAAAATCCACATTTCAAGTTCCTATCACTCTCTAGCACATAGATTAAGTGATTTTGTGTTACTGATGGTTTATTTGTAGTGTGTGGTTATCATTGGGTGAAGATATGATCATAACAAACTACTGATGTGTGCTTTGCAGGACGTTGTCAAAGGCTTTGTGTGTCTTTCAAAACTATGTGTGTGGATTTCCTAGATTAGATAACATTTCATTTGGTTCTTAAAAAGAACTTTTTTTTTTTCTGCCTGGCATGTCTATGGTGTTAGATCCCTAGGAGTTGCATTGGACATATCCTCTCCCCTTGCCATTCATGGATCTTGGGTGTAAGAGAAATCCATGTAACTTCTATAGGAGGCCTGCCTTGGACCAAGATAATCAATATTGGGTATGCCAGGGGACAACCTCAGAGCAGTAACAGGCCAAAGCCAGGTCAACTTTCTAGCTACTATATAAAACTCGATTATAGTGAAAGTTGTGTCGATGGTATTGCTGCGTGATAGCTCTCCTCCAGTACCCTTGTGGTGCGTCAAACCTCAGTTCTCGGAGCTGGGAGACCTTCTACAAAATTTTATCATTAACTTGCCGAACGAAATGCCCTTACTAAAAACCATGTTTTAGTGTCCATAATCCTTTCTATCCACTGGCTCAAGGGGTCACCCATGCCTGTGAAGACATCCTACATTCTTGTGGTCCTTAGTAGAGGCAACAGTCCATTGGGAAGTCATGCCCCTTGGGAAGTGGATCTTGGTAGCCCCGAGAAGTGAGTGCACTGTAAGGGGGAGCCTGTGGTGCCAAGATCCTAGGTTGTCCACTCTGGATAAGCATGGCTAAACTTTAGTTCAAGTAGGAATTTAGTGGATATAGTCCTAAAAGCCTAGGTTGTGGTGTGTTTGTTAACTTTTTACAACAGCTATTCTTGTCTTAATGTGTCTTGCATGTGTGTAAAACATAATGAAGATAAAAGCCAAACTGTTAAATTTACACTTTGGATATCATTTGAACTTGTCAAAACCTCACACATTGCCAAAACATTTCAACCTTTGTCAAACTTTACAAACATTGATTCAACACACTCAAACCTTGGAAAACATGGCGACTTGTGCTCTTAAATGTGCTTGGCAAAACGTAGATCTCACACTTGCATAGATTTCACTTGCATTCACCCTAGTCCAGGATTCATCCTTACATCATATAGACTTCATATTGCACCTTTTAGTCCTCATTTAGTATCTATTATTTTTCATATTGCATCCATTTAGGTTCAATTTTACTTTCCTTAGTTTTTGCATTCCAATCTCAGAATCAGCACTTTGCATTCACTGCCTTGCATCTTTGCATACCTATTCATCATATTGACTACTTTATCCATCATTTTGAGCATCCATACTAGCCCTAACATTGTCCTCTACCATTTACCTCTCTGTGACATCAATCTTGAAACCATAGCTTCCAGAATTGCCTCACTTTCAGCCCAGCTTACCAACTACACCCAAAAACTACCAACTGCGCCCAACTGCGCCCCAACTACATCATTGACATAGTCTGCATTGTCTAGGTGCACTTGGTGGTTCTAAGATCTAGTTTTGGGTTTCAGATAACATTTTGGGTCTTCAACAGTGTCCTTAGGTACTTGGTTAGCTCCCCTTGCACTAGCTTGCCCAGATCTGCATTCTACAACACCTAATCATCATCACCTTCACTTAATACATCACTCTATATATCATAACCTTCATTTTTCATCTCCCAACCCATCCTAATATCAACCCCAGCATCTTGGCTTCCTGGCATGTTAGTTTGGTAACCATACCCCTCAGAATCAACAAACATTCTTCCTAGCTTACCAATTGTGCCTAGAAACTACCAACTGCACCCAAACTCACTCCAAGTGTGTCAGTTATGTATTTGGTACTATGAGGGTGCACTTGGCACTATTAGGGCACACTTGGGTACTTGCATGACCATTTTTGGCCTCTGAACTGCACTTTAGGACCCCAAAATTGCATCTAGGAGCCTCTAGACCTACCCATTCTGCACTTGACCCAAAACTGTATCCTGCACCCAAAATCCCCTTTTTCATCATATTAATTGTTTGTATCACATATCCACTCAGCATCACCATCATTTTGAGTCCTCAAAACGTCATTTTGAACCCCCAAAACCTTTGAATTTAGTCAAAGATCTAGACAAAGTATAGGTCTTAGAGTATCTCCTAGTGTTGACGGATAATGGATCTTGACTAGTCTTTTTACCTCTTTTCTTATCATTTTATTTGGTCAAAATCTATCTATTTCTTGATATATTTGACCTTTTCATCTTTTATCAATTTGGTCTTTTTATCTTTTATCAGTTTTTGGTCAAGATCCAAAGTCCTTTATCAAAAGGTTAAACTCTTAGGCAAAATACTTTCAAAAGGTTTTATCTAAGTTCAAAACTTTCCATATACCCTTGTCATAACATAATCATATCCCTAGCATCCCAAAATTTTATTTTTACCTACCCTAGTGGTATATCCCCTTCATATTGCATTGATCAAAATCTTTAGCATCATTTTCACTACCAAAGCCTATCAAATTGTCCATCAACCAAATTGCCTTCTTGAGCATTTACCCTCATTTTGCATGTCCCAAATGTCATTACAAACCCTATAACATCATCCTTTGCATGATATACCTCACATGCATCAACCTTTTGCATCCTTAACAAGTCCAAAACATAACCCTAATTGTCATTTTGCATACTTCAGAGTCATTTTCATTCCCTCTAGTCAAACTTCAAAACATCACCTTGCATTTTGCATTTGCATAATATCCCTAGGACATTTTAACTTTTCACATCAAAACCATAATTCATATAGCATTTCCTCACATTTCAAAACATTCCTAAACAATTAAAAATCCCAAAAACACTCATATCTTGCATACCCACCACTCTAAAATCACCCAAAACACTCAAAAATTCCATTGCATTTGCACTCTTAGGTATCATGCTAGCACTTACTAGGAGACAATCAGCTCAAAGACCCAAGTAACTCTATCAAACTTTGTTTTCTAAGGCACAAGCACAACCAAAACCTTGTCCAAGACAAAGAAAGAGTAATAAAATCCAACAAACCTTTGACGAAGACCAAATCGAGGCATCACAACCATTACTAGCAAACCCCTTGAACATGTATCCGCAAGATCCTCAAGCTATGGCACAAAAAACCTTGAACAATACACCTACCATGAGATTTCCTCCAAACACTTCCCCCACACATGGGATGATTAAATGGAGTCTTGATTTTGAACATATATTCGTTCTGATGCCACCAGGGGAAGGAAGTGTACCAACCTCACCTGAAGATGAACAATCACATTCATTTGAATTCAGCCAACCTAACACATCAAACATTAAACAAGGTATTGTACACCTAAGTGATGACTCTAACACTAATTATGGCATCACTAATGAAGAAATGGCTAGGGCATGTCAAGACAAAAGTTTTTGCAAGAACTTCAAACGTTTGGCAACTCAAGAAATTGTCAAATTCAATCCAAACTTGGAAGGTCCTAGGTCCAAAAATCAAACCAACACAACAATTGAAAACATCCAACCCATGATAAATGTGGACTTAGAGAAGGGAAAACAACCTTTTGAGTTTTTAAACACAATAATGGCACCTATAAGATCCCATCAAGAACCAACAATTGAAATCCTCCAAAGTACATTTGAACACATCAATGTCAACCCCTTGTTTGATGAAATACCACCAATCCCTAAACACCCCAAAAGGACATTAAGACTTGATTTTAGTCACATGATGCAACAACAAGATACACCTAAAGGGACCTGTGCTCTAGGGATGCTAGACATACCTTCTTTGGAGGCAAATCAACAAAGTACACCTTTGCTCCTAACTTTACCTAGTGCTACGACATCAAACTCTATGGAGCTTCTCATAAATACAACATGTGAAACATCAAGTGCAACCATCCCTATAGATGCACAAAGGAAAAGTCTTATTGACATTATGCCCATTCCTAACAAGTACACATCTCATAGTCAAGTCAATATGATGTTGCAAGCAAGAACATCTAAAACACAAAGGTACCAAAACAATAATACAAACATAACGTTCAATTCTCAAGGACTTAGTCAACCCCCACGACAACAACAACCTACAATGGTACAAGGACTCAACACTTCCAAGGCACAACCAAGTCTACATCTTCTTGACACATGTCCCACATATCAACAACAACATCAAATGCAACAACAACAACCACAAGTGGGGAAAACATCCAACATTCCTAACATGCAATCCCATGTAGACCCACTTGACTTACACATAATTTATCAAAAACAATTCCAACAACAAAAAATGATGTTTTCTAAACAACAAGAGAAACTCAAGCAACAGTTGGAATACCAAAGACACCTTGAGCAAAAAATCACATACCAGCAACATTTGTTACAACAACAACATGTGCCACAACAACCTCAACAAATACCTCTAGAACAACAAGCGAGCACATGGTCTCACATACAACCAACAGAGGTATCCCAACAACAACCACAACACACGACACAACAACAACACATGGTACAACAATTGCAGTCGATCCCACAAAAAATGCCACACCAAATACCACAACAAGTTCCCCAACAATAGGGACCTTTCTATCTTCGAGGTGCCAACATACCTCCACCACCTAGTGACACTTCATCAGACTCATCAGACACAGAAATGTCAGAACCAAGTAGACATAGTTCTCACCACAGCAAACAGTCGACTCATAGACACAAAAGACTCAAAGAAAAGACCATCATGCAAAGCCCCAATGAAGAACTATTACAACAATTCAAACAACTTTCCAAACAAGTTGAGGCAATGGGAGTCCAAAAGAAATAGGCTCTATATACAGAAAGGGACCTACGTCCTAATCCATTTGATAAAAGTTTGTATATGCCTCCATTCCCAAAATACTTTGAGGCTCCAAGGTTTGAAAAATACTGCAAAAAAGGCAACCCTATTAACCACATCAGATAATTGTGTGCTTCATGTACTAAACTCAGTGATGAACCCACTTACCTTATGAGATTGTTCCCTCGTTCTCTAGGTGGGCCCGCACTTGAATGGTACTCCAAACTTCCTGGTAATATCAAATCTTGGTCAGAGCTAGCAGACAGGTTTATCTCCCACTTTTCCTTTAACATTACAAATGAGGTGACACTTTCGTATTTGTGCTCAACTAATAGAAGATAGGAGAATTAGTCATCACATTCTTACTCCATTGGAGAAGCTGAGTTAGTCAATGCTCACTAGATATTCCTGAAGAACAACAAGTAAACTTGTGCATTGAAAACTTAGTCCCTAACTTAATGTATGAACTTAAAATCAAGAGTCCAAGCACCATTTCTAAACTGATGAAAAAAGGGGCTAGTATTGAAGATGCTCTTATTCGTAACGAAATCCTCAAGATAAATGAAGAAAACACAAACACCAACTCATCTAATAACAAGGCAAAATTTTTCTCCAAAAATGAGAATGTGACTAATGATGGCATTGTGGATGCCCACACGATTAGCATAGCACAACCTCAATTGACTTTGAAAGGTGTAAACCCTACAAATTCACAAACCTCTAATCAAACATCAGCTCCACAATAGAAAACTGAGACTCCCGTGCAAGATAAACCTCGACGACATCCTAGAACCAAAGACAGGAAATTCACACCATTGGGAATACCACTTGAGACTACATTACAATAGTTACTGAGTAATAACTTCCTGCAATTACCCCCAATCAAAGATGAACCATTGACTAAAGCTGATTGGTGGGATGACAAAAAGTATTGTGATTACCATCACACCAAAGGACACAAAACTTCATCATGCTTCCAACTGAAACATGCAATACAAGACCTTATTGATGATGGTGTCATCAGAGTTGATCCATCACTGTTAGCATCCAACTCTGATCACACTATTTTCAAAGATCCTTTGGGTAATCATGACAAAGAGAAACCCTCAAGTTCAAACTCAAACTCGCAAGGTAATGTGAATTACACACGTATTGGCTATGACTACACCGTCAATTACTTTAATGAGTCTGACTTTCGCATATCCACATTCATATTAAAGGCTGAAAATGATCATTGTGCTATCACTACACACCATAGCAAGATTACCCTACCTAGAGCCCTAGGTAGACCTACTGCTTCTACTAGATCTATACCCCCATCCAAACCTACTGCTCCTACTTCAGCTGATTATAGCCTTGTTGAACAACTCGGCAAAACCCTTGCACAAATATCCATTTTGGACCTCCTGTGTGCATCCCCCCAACACAAAAGATCTTGGAGCAAGCCCTTAAAGAGTCAATAGTCCCAGATAACATGGATGTTGCCCAGTTCCAAGCCATGGTTGGGAACCTATCCGCATCACAACATATCACATTTTCACCCTGAGATATTCCTAAGGAAAAATCTAACCACAATGATCCCCTCCACCCTTAAGTCTTTGTCCGCAATGTTAGAGTCAAATGTGTCTTGATAGATGGAGGAGCAGGGCTGAATATCTATACACTTAAAGTAGTCAAAGGTTTGGGGTATTCTGAAAATGATGTGGATCCCTCTCAAAGGATCACAATCAAAGCCTATGATGATGGTGAGTGTTTCTCTACAGGGGTTATCATCTTACCTATCAGAGTTGGTCCAGCTACTGAGAACACTTTTATTCCAAGTCCTAGATATAGAAATGAATTGCAACATGATACTAGGCTGCCCATGGATGCATGCTATGAAAGCAGTTCCTTCTATATATCACCAATGCCTAAAGTTCTCCTATAATAATATAGAGGTAACCATCCCTGGTAATCCAGATCCCTTCTAGTTCTATGCCAATCTTAGAGGAATGACTGCATACCAAGTCCCAACAAACCATGCAGTAAATCCACTAGAGTCCTCCAAGTATGTTGATCCTTCCACACTCACACTCGCAGCCAAAGGAAAGCTTAAAATACAAGACCAAGGTTGCAATGAGTACTCCATGTCTCATGCCTTTCACATTGGGAAACTTCCTTTATCCCCCAAGTCATATGGTAAACCTTAGCTTATACAAAACAAGCCTAAGTTTGCACTTCAAAACAGACCTTCTATGGCATTCACTAATGGAGGTGGGCTACATGAAGAACACGTCTATGAAAATACCTCTACATGGATTGAAAAGGCTTAAGTAGAACAAGAAATTACTCCCATATCCCCTGACAGGTATGGACCTAGATTCACCATCATGCAAAAAAAGGGATATGATGGATGTAGTGGTCTAGGACTCCAAAAATAAGGCATTGTTCAACCCATCACTACATCAGGACAACCTCATAGCTTGGGACTTGGATTCAAACCATTTGTTTTGGGTCTTCCTAATACCGAGTCATCCTCATCTAAGGAGGTGAATGCTTCAAATGATAACAAGGAATCTGAGGATAACCAGCTCGAACCCACCCAATCTGTATCTAACATTGACAATCTTGATACCTCCTTTGGTCTTGATCATATGTTTGTAGACCCAGATAGCTTACCCATTGAAGATAAATATGTTAATCCACCTGTCACTCAAACCAACTCTTCACCTTGGATTGAAACATTTTGGGATCCAAGCCCTCCTACTTTTGAACATGATCCCGATGACATCACTGAAGAAAATATCCATATATGTGCCTTGGACCAAAGCTTATTCAACATTGATGATGGCATTTCCTTAGTTTTTCCTGAACTTATTGATTGGGACCAACAAGGACCACCAATGTTTGATCAATTTGAAAATGATGATGCCATTGCAGAATTCTTTGAGCTCCATGAAGATGTACCAGAAGATGATCACAAGTCTGGATTTTCCATTAATCTAAACATCACGGCATGTTTTGGGGAGTCAACTCCATCTTCTAGTCACAAAATTGAGAAAATAACCAAAAAAGACACAAATAAGTCTCTTGGTGAAAACTAAAAGGTGCCATTAGACCATGAAAAAGTAAAAACAAAGGATGTATCTGAGGGTGAAAACCTCTCTGAGGTGCCTAAGGATGGAAGATTGGACACACTCCCATTAAAGGAAAATTCATCATTACTTGTGGAGATGATAGAAGAGATTAATTTGGGAACTCCTAACAACCCCAAAATCATACACTTTGCAGCTTCATTATCACCAGAAGAGAAGGATGAATTTATTAGATTTTTTCTAGAGAGGTAGATCAACTTTGCTTGGTCTTACATAGATATGCCCGGATTAGATCCTAAACTAGTCCTTCATCACTTACCACTAAAACCAAGAATGAAACCAGTAAAGCAAATGTTGAGGAAAATGCATCCTCAAGTGGCTCTCCTTGTTGAAGCTGAATTAAAGAAACTATTGGATGTCGGCTTCATAAGACCCATTGATTATGCAGAGTGGATATATAATCTAGTACCAGTAAGAAAACACTCTGGGGGCATCCGGATATGCACCAATTTTTGTGATCTTAACAAGGCATGTCCCAAGGATGATTTTCCTCTACCAAACATAGATATCATTGTAGACATGGCAGCTGGGTATGAGATGTTATCATTAATGGATGGCTTTTCTGGCTATAATCAAATAAGAATAGCCCCCGAAGATCAACACAAGACAGCTTTCACATGTCCTTGGGGAACATATTGCTGGAATGTCATGCCATTTGGTCTTAAAAATGCTAGGGCAACATATCAAAGAGCAATGAATACCATCTTCCATGATTTCATGCACATCCTCATGGAAGACTATGTTGATGACTTACTTTGGAAATCCTAGAAAAGGAAAGAACACTTGGGCATCCTAGATCAAATATTCACCAGAATGGAAAGCTATAAGCTTCATCTAAATCCCAAAAAGTGTGTATTTGGAGTTGTCTCTGGAAAGCTCCTAGGTTACATTGTTTCTCAATGAGGCATTGAAGTGGATCCTGAGAAAGTAAAAGCAATACTTTACATGCCTCCTCCAAAAAATCTAAAAAACCTAAGAGGGCTACAAGGAAGATTGCAGTCTATCCACAGATTCATTGTACAATTGGCCAATAAGTGTCACTCCTTTCAACACCTCTTACATAAAGGAGTATCCTTTCAATGGAATAAGCAATGCCAAGAATTTTTCCAACAACTCAAGGATTATCTTCTACATCCACCAATTTTAATGGCTCCTATTCCAAGCAAACCATTTATCTTATATATATCTACTACAGATACAGCATTAGGGGCTCTCCTAGCACAAAATGATGAACAAGGAAGAGAGCAAACCATAGATTACATCAGTAGAACACTTGTGGGCTATGAGCTAAATTATTCACTAATTGAATGAGCATGCCTTGCTATTATCTTTGCAACCCAAAAGCTTAGACATTACATGCTCCATCAAAAAACAATGCTCATCTCTAAGATTGATCCACTGAAATACCTCCTCAGTAGAGCTGCTCTCATAGGACGCTTAGCCAAATGGGTCATGGTCCTTAGTGAATTTGACATAGAATATGTAGATAGAAAAGCAATCAAAGGGCAAGTGATAGCAGATCAATTAGCAGAAGTGCCTATGTCAGATGATCATCCCATGTTAATAGACTTTCTAGATGAAGCCATATTTCACATGGATGTAGCTAACAAATGGAAGCTTTATTTTGATGGGTCACATACACAAAATGGTTTAGGAGCTGGCATTATGTTTATCACTCCTCAAGGAGACATAATCCCCAAGTCATATAGGATTTCATTTCACTATACAAACAACATAGCAGAATATGAGGCACTGATCACAGGGCTCAAGATAGCTATCCAATGGAACATTCAACATTTACAAGTATTTGGGGATTCCCAGTTGGTCATCCACCAAGTCAATGATGACTATGAAACCAAAGATGATAAACTAATGCCCTACAAGCAGATGGTAGACTTCCTTAAGTCTAAATTTGTTACTATATCTTTTCATCAACTACCAAGAATACACAACAAGCAATCTAATGCTATGGCTACCATTGCTTCTATGATTGATATGCCTCAAAATGTGGAACATTGTGAATTCCTTGTTGAGAAACTTTTGATTCCAGCATTCAAGCTCTCCCAATCTGAGTTTGTGTGTGAACTTGTTGGTCCCAACTCTCCTTGGTATCAAGACATTTATGATTACCTACATGCCCAAATCCTACCACTCAACTTATCCAAAAATGACCGACGAGCCTTTATCCATCAAGCCGCTAGATATGGCATCATCGGTGACACCCTTTACAAAAGATCTTTTGACCAAACCCTTCTCAGATGCCTTGACTTGCAAGAAGCTGAAACTACCTTGCATGAGGTTCATGAAGGTATATGTGGAGGCCATTTCAATGGTCTGAGTCTAGCCAAGAAGCTTGTCAGAGCTGGGTATTATTGGCCCACCATGGAACAGGATGCCCATGACTTTTCCAAAACATGCCATAAGTGTCAGATACATAGCAACCTAATCCATGCACCAGCACAAGAATTGCAGCCAGTCATATCACCATGGCCCTTTTCACAATGGGTATTTGATCTCATCGAAGCTATTTCTCCTCTGTCCTCTGATGGTCACAAGTTCATTATCACAGCAACAGAATATTTTACCAAGTGGGTTGAAGTTGTCCCCTTGACCTTCACCACTAGCAAGCAGATCTCCAGGTTTATTCTAAACTATATCATATGTCGATATGGAGTCCCCTTGGCTGTTATTAGTGACGATGGTACTCCATTTCAAAATAAAGATGTAGACAAGCTTTGTGAGAAGTACAACATATACCATGGATATTCTAGTATTTACCATCCACAAGGCAATGGCCAAGTAGAAGCATCTAACAAGACCATCATTAAGATTCTCCAAAAGACTGTTAATGATTTGGGCCGAGACTGGCACCTCCAGCTAAATCTAGCTCTTTGGGCATATCAAAAAAGTGTCTGTGCTCCTACTGGTGCAACACCATACTCTCTTGTCTATGGCACTGAGGCCATACTTCCCATTGAAGTTGAAATTCCATCATTAAGAGTATCCCTACAAGATGTTTTTGATGATGAAAACTACTAAATATCTATGCTTTATGAGCTAGAAATGCTTGAGGAACGAAGACGAGCAGCCTTGACACACTTGCAAGCTTACCAAAATCAACTCAAATAGAGCTATAACAAGAAAGTTTGAGGTCATCATTTTGAGGTAGGTGATCTGGTCCTAAAGATGAATTACAAGACACAATAGCACATAGAAAAACAAGGCAAATTTGAGCCAAATTGGGAAGGACCTTATATAGTTACTGTATCTTTTGGATCTAGAGTTTATCAGCTTGCAACTCCAGAAGGGCAACCATTGCCCATGTCCATCAAAGCATGCATCTTCGCAAGTACTACACTTGATTCTATCTAAAAGTCCCTAAAAAATACCAAAAAAATTGAAAAATGTCATGGAAAAAAAAAAAAAAAAAAGGATGCCTTGATGAAAACCTGGCAAACAGGCGTCTTGGCACAAAAATTTGAGTCAAGAAAAAAATTCTGTCCAAAAGTGAAAACCTAGCAAATAGGCACTTTAGGCAAGTACCATGGTGAAAACCTGGCAAACAGGCGCCATGTGTAATCAGTTATTGCTCCTCCATCTATCAGGATTCCATCTGGTCTTTTCCCCCTCTATCATTCCTTGATCATATCCTTCATATTGCAAGACATCCTTGGTTCCTTATTATGGCTCACAAACTGGTTAATGTCCTTTGTTATCTTACCAAGCATTACCAATCTGTACACACTCTGTCATTGGCCTTTGTACATAGTCTGTGTCTTGTTTGGGGGCATATTACCTACGTAGTGCATAAGTTTGAATTTGAACTAGGGGCATACCCCTAAGTGCTTTTTATCCATTGAATCTATCGCATAGCGGATTGGAGCTAACACTTCTATATGCTTATACGATCTTGCAAAAATCCCTAAAAATCATAAAATGTCCTGAGAAAATCACTAAAAATCACATAAATGTCTTGAAAAAATCCCTAAAAATCATAAAATGTCCTGAAAAAATCCCTAAAAATCATAAAATGTCCTGAGAAAATCACTAAAAATCACATAATGTCCTAAAAAAAATCCTAAAAATTCAAATATGATCCTGAAAAAAATCACTAAAAATCACATAATGTCCTGAAAAAAAATCCTAAACATTCAAATATGATCCTGAAAAAACCCTAAAAATCATAAAATGTCCTGAAGAAACTAGTCACACAAAAAAATCAAATATCTGAAAGAAACCCTAAAAATCACAAAACTCATCAAAAATTTGCAATAAACCTTGTACATATTCAATGTGGGTAACCATCCCTTTTGTGTTCACACTTGCACTTTGTAGATTGCAACTCAAAGCACTACACTTTCAAAACAATCACACTATTTGACCAACATGAACCAACATTCAACTCAACATATCACTATGAACCTATCAACTGAATCCATGAACAAAGCTATCACATTATCAACATGTCAAACACCATCTCAACACCTAAAACACTAAAAAGCAAATAATAATGGATAAGAATAGCTATTGGCTCATGCTGTTTAGTGAGTGATTTATTTTTTGCTTTGTTTTTCTTTTATCATGTTCCTATGCCACTCGGTGATATAAAACTAATCTATGAGGGTGGCTGGGATGGTTCATGGTCATCTTTTTCTATTTTTGTCTATTATAATGTACCTTTGAGAGTCTAGGGCATGTACATATTCCTTAGGAAGGACAAGGTCATTCTCTGTTTGCATCGTGCTTGTTTACACAAAAGGTTTGCATTTGCACTCTAGCCCTTTATGCCATGATGCATTGCATTCTTTTTTGCCATATCAAAATAAAGCTCCATTTGACATATAGTGCACTTTCTACAAGCAAAAGTCTTCCCATCATACTAACAATTCTTCACCTCATTTCCTTGATCTTCTACATCTTCTTCATCTGCTACCTTGGTCTCATACTCTGATACACCAAAAACATTGTTATCTTGAATTCATGCATTCCTGCCTCATCCTGCGCTATCAATCAATTTTATGAGGCTTTCCAGCCGGTTCAACCTTAGTCTAACATTTGTCTCATCATATTTTACCAAATATGACCATTTTTAATGATTTCCCTCATGTTATGACATCTTTCCATCATTTTGGGCATGCACACACAGTTTTGAGTCATTCCGAGTCCAATTGGGTTGATTATGGGCCCTGGAGCCTTTTAGGGCATAGTCTGCACTTTCAGGGGGTAGTTAGGCTTCCCAAGTGCATCATTGATGCACTTGGTACTATCATGGTGCACTTGGGCTTACCAAGTGCGTCAATGACACACTTGGTTGAGTTTTGGGCGCAATTGGAGACCTAGGATGTCCAGAACTGCTCTCGGAACCCCTAGGTTGCACTCTAGAGCCCATAACTTTTGCATTTCAACTCTAATTTATGAACCGTCAGTTGTGATGGATTCATATCTTCATTATGGAAAACATGAAATATCATTTTCATCATTTTGTGTTTTTTCTTGTGTGGTAACCCATGCAATCACTCTCGGGCTCCCGATTGACCCTGTTATGCACTCTAGGCCTCATAAATTTTACATTTTAGCTATGATTTTCATTCTGTCAGTTGCTATGGTTTTGTCTTCCTGTTGTTGATAAATTGACTTATCATATTCTCATCTTAGTCTATTTATTGAAGGGGTATCCATATATATCATCCCTACTGGGGCATGTTGTAGCTTTCTCATTAGTTATTCTTTGATACAACGCTCTAAATCACATTGTATCAAAGAGGGGCAAAATATAGATGCTCAAAAATTGTTCACATCTACGACTTCATCACTTCTTCATACTAATTTGTCCCATTTTCTCATTCTACTAACTTTGATCTTTTGGCCAGATTGACCATATTTCATCATTTGTATCCTTCTTCACATCAATTTCATATCAACTCGAAATCATATCAAATCAACTCAAAATCATATCAAATCAACTTGGAATCATATCAAATCAACTTGAAATCACCCCAAATCAACTTAGAATCACTCAAAATTGGTCCTAATCAACCCAAAACATATCAAACATCTCAAATCAATCATCATTTATCAGCTCCTAGGCATTATTGTGGCTTTCAGTGCCTTGGAGACCTATCAACCTATCAATCTTATCAATCTGACCTTAGTATTGTCATGGCTCTCAGTGCTAGGTCAAAATATCATTCATGTCATTCAATATTTGACATTGTTGAGGCTTTCAATGTCAGATCATGGCATCATCAACCATTTTAATAATATTGACAATGTCCGTCAGTGTTATTATGATCGAACCTTATCAATCAATTTCAATCCTGTAGCATGTACAATGTCGGTTAAATGTTACATATCAATTTATTCATGTCATGTGTCCTTGGCATATTATCAATTTCAATCTATCAATTAATTTGACCATGGTTTTGGTCTACCTTTTCATCATCTTATTCGATATCCATCATCGTCACATTTTCATCAAAGGATACGGTCGCATTCATTTAATCAATTTGGCCAATCATCTGCTAATTTTCTCTATAGGATTAAATAACCCATAATTTAATCCTATTCTTTCTAATTATTCTTCCCAATTATCATCCTCAATTAATTAATTTTATTAATTAATTGATTCATTATCTGCAAACCATGGAAATTCTTAATTTCCTGAGTTCCATTTTTCATCATTAAATCCATTTTCTACTAATTCTTATTTTGTGGAATAAGAGGATTTTTAATTCAAATATTCCATAAAATATTGCGTCATCATGACACTTGGATGTGACACCTCATGGATCCTCCTTTAACACTTGGCTGAGACTTGTCATAATCAAATATTATTCCCTATTTGGCTTATTTGTCATAGATTCTTGGCTTTAAGTGAGTTGAGGAATCTTATGATGCATCATAGATTCTCTTCCAAATTTGACTCTCATGTGTCATAGAATGCTAATTTTGGCATATTTCACCATATGTGTCATAGGAATCTCTTAGCACATCACTTGTCTATGGGTGACAAATCCAATGCTCTCACCCTACATGAAAATTATAAAATGGACACCCTTCCTCTCATTTCGGATCTAGAATGCTTAAGTCTTGAGTCCTTGAATCTTTGAGTTTTTGAGTCTCTACTAATTTGCATTTTGCATTATCGCTCTCATAATAAAATCACACTTCAAGTATTCTCATGGCTTTATCCCTATCATAGGCTTTTTCTTCAATCTTGTGTGCACTATAAACAAATTGGAGCTACAATCATTTGGAGAAGAAAGAAGGACATGGGAGCTACAAACAGAAAAGGGAGTTTTTGATTATGTTTGCTTTCTTTTGATTAGTTTGGCTTTCATGGTAGACTAGTGGGTGCTAATACATGTTGATTGGGTTTGTGATTTTCTCATAGTGTGTTATGCTTCTAACCTATTTTTCTGGTCCTATAGGGGGTTCCTAAATAAGTGGAGTTAGAAAATTTGGTTTTAGTAAATAATCCTAGCTTATTCAAATGATTAGAAATTATCTTAGGAGATATTAGAGGGGCACATGGGAATAGTTGAGAGTTATGGATTTAGTTAGGAGGATTGGATATTTAGAGAACATTGTAGGTAAATTAATGTAGATAATTAAAATGATTAATATGTTAGCTGGGGATATATAGGTAGTTAAGTTAGTATGTGTAGGAAATAATTATTTGTAGATAGGTTAGATGGAGTTGGTAGTGGTTAGTGGATTGATAGTAGTATGGTGTTGCAAAATAGTTTAGAAATATGGGTTACGATTGATAGAGTGTATTAGGATAGTATTAGAGATATCATGGTATTAAGTGTGTCCAAATTATATATTATTTATACATAGGAATAATATATATCTATATTTGTCCTTTTATATGAGTTCTTAATTTATAGTAATTGCTTTAAAGTTAAATAGGGTGTGTCAAAACTTGGTATAGGTGTTAAGTTGAATACTTATTATAGGATATTTGATATATTCAATTGACTCATATTAACTATTCTGTTGGGGTTATATTGAAAAATAATTAACAAAGTTGATAAGATTATGGTGGTTAGTTAGGTTTTAGAGTATTTAAATGATAGATAGCCTTAGACAATAATATATTATTAATTTGTAAATGTAAATCAATTTAATGTGTTAGAGGTCAAGTGGGATGCATCCTTTATTGAAGGTCATTGGATAAGATAGTGTTGATAGGTCACTCTTATTTGCATTCTCTATATGTTCCAGATCAAAAACAAACATAGATACATTGAAGTCAAAATTCATTATCATAACCAAGATTAGCCTAGATAATACCAATATGCAATGATGGCTAAGTAGGGTAGTCTAAGTCCTTCCTATATTAGAGTATCCTAGAAGTTTAATTGATTATCAATGGAATAATTTATTAATGATTAGGGAAGTGTTATAAGGACCCTTACACATTATAGTTAAAAGTCAGGGGTTATATATATATATATATATATATATATATATATATATATTGTTATGAAATATTCTCTCTTCAACACTTTAGTTACACGTTGATTTGGTGATAAGTACTTTTCTAACATTTTTTTTTTTTAAATCACCTAAGACTATTAT
This sequence comes from Cupressus sempervirens, assembly GCA_028749045.1. Classification (NCBI taxonomy): domain Eukaryota; kingdom Viridiplantae; phylum Streptophyta; class Pinopsida; order Cupressales; family Cupressaceae; genus Cupressus; species Cupressus sempervirens. The sequence goes on from CM053790.1 coordinate 427,499,684, forward strand.
AAACATCTACACATTTGCAAACTATTGAATCATTGCAACTATATTGGCATAGAGATTTTATTTCACATTAACATATGTAATGTCTTATTCCAAGGATAGGGTGTGGATTCAAAATGACTGGATAAGCAACATCCTAAAACTCTCAAGGAAACACACATTGTCATATTCTAGATACTCCATAGTTTGATAGAATATTCATAACAAGTATAGGACTATGTATGTGATAGCCTTTAGCTCACCTTTCAAAAATAATAATAATAATAACAATAAATAAATAATTTTTCATTGGTTGTGGTTTGCCTTTTAAAACTTGGGCATGACACTCCTTCATTAAGTTGAAAATGATGTCATAAAAGGGTGTTAGTAGGATGGCAGATCTAGGGATAAAGGTGGAGTGTTGAAGTTTCATCATGCATACTTAGCCACAAAATTAATATATGACTGGGGTGATAGATTTTGAAAGAGAAGATAGAGAAAAAGTATTGTTTAAAACTTAGGCTAAAATTAGGACTATGTTACTTGGGGTAAACTCAACTAAAATATGCAAGATGTAGATAGAACTAACATTTATGGAATGAAGATGCTACTCAAACCCTACAATAATATAAATTGTATTTGTCTATTATTTCTTTCTCATCCATGCCTCACTTTAGTATTCCTAGCCTCTTATGTTGAATTATGTTAATTTTCTTATTCTAGTTCAAATTATAGGTTATTTTATATGCTTTAGACCTCAACTTATCATTAAAGCCTATGTGCCCCAAACTAAGTTGCTTGGGGTGATATAGTCTTGATAACTAAGACATAATTTTAATTGTATGTCAAAAATGTGGACACGCTTCTATAGACCATTATTCTCAAGAATACCCATGATGAAGAGAATCTCAAGAGGTGGCCTATAGCTCTCTATCTATGATGTGCAAGAGCTATGAGTTGGTGGCTCTCAATTGAATATATCTATGCAGCCCTAGCAAGGTGCACCATAGAATGCAAGATTCAAAGGAGTAGAGGCAAGAAAGACAATATCAAAGAATCAAAGTATGAAATGCAAATGAAAGCTAAATGAGAGATGCAAGAGCTAAGATAAGAGATGCAAATACAATCTAAAGCTAACAAGAATGAAAGTATTACAAATCCTTCTAGTTAAGCTAGATTATCTATGCTAGAGCATAAAGGAAATTAACCTAAAAATTTTATGAAGCTACAATGCAAGTAAACCAAGTGAATGCAAAGTGGGTGCAAAGTAAATGAAAGATGAGTTCTCCATATGCTCAGAAATCACTAAGAAAACTTGCACCATAACATTAGCATAAGTGATTAAGAGATAAGAGAGTGAGGAGAGAGCCTCCTTTTAAAGAAAAATGGACAATAGAGATTAAGAGGCAAAATTAAGGGTGGAGAATGAGCCTTGAGTGATCCACGTGCACAAGAATCTCACCTAAGAAAGATCAATGGTTAACTTTCTGAGGAAAAATATTTGTGGAGAAGAGCTAAATCTAATTTTAAAAAATAATATTCCTCTCACATAGAAATGTGTGCCCCTCATGTGAGACAAAAAGAGCCTTTTCTTTTATTTTCTAAATAAGAATAATGCTTTTCATGTGAACACTTAGGATAAGGAAGACTTTGGGGATTTTATTTAATTGACAAAGTTATTTCAATTAAATAAAAGACTCAGGATAAAGTGGTCAACCCATAGGTTATAATAAACTAAATAGAAAAGCGATGATTTGATAAAACATAAGTAATAGAGAAATCAAGCAAAAGCTTTAGAAAGGGGGATCCTAGTTTAGATAATCATTTTTGAGTAATTAAATTTTGCCCTCTTTGATTAATGTGTGATTGATCAAGGGACACATTATGTCAAAGAATGAAGAAGAAAAGCTAGAAGCTGATAGATAGATCTAACTCTAAAGAATGAAGGATAGAGTGATAATAGATCTTGGATCTACACTTATAAGCAACATAGACTAAACATTAGGAGAGAGATGGACATAGAGAAAATGGAAAGCTCAAGCATGGAAAAGAAAAGTGATCAAGTATTCCTTCCCCCTTGTGATCAAAATCAAGATAAGGTAGAGAAGATACAGAAATGGGCTAGATTTGATCAAATCAAGATAATTCAAAGTCCATGATGAAGAATAAGCAATTAAGGCTAAATAGTGACCACCAAACAATGAAGATATTCCCTAGTGTGTCTAACTTTGACTAGAAAGATAAAGCATAGGAATTAGGTCAAAAAAATAAGAAAGGTGAAATAAAATGAAGTGGAAGGAATAGAATGAAAGAGAAGAGATGTGAAGAGAGTAGAAATGATGAATAAATGATGATGTCATAGAAAGATTCAAAGATTAAGCCTCAAAAGATCAGTTTATTGTGCAAAAGAAGGAAAAATTTTTAAATGCAAATTTGACCAACAAGATGAATCCAAATTTTGATTTCAATCTCAAAAATGAATCCAAGACATCAAAATCAAGTAAGGGTGAATTTTTTGTGAAAATTCAACAAGTTCAAAAATTAGGTCAAAAGGCTATATAAGGGGCCTAGGAAGAGAGATATTTTAGAAAGGCCAAAGTTGTTGTTGCACCAAAATATTGACTTGTTAATGCCTAATACAACCAATAGTCTTATAGAAAAATAGGAGGTGGTTAAGCCATGTTTTGAATCATGTGATGGATGTTGGCCCACTACCAACAATTCCCCTCCTAGCGTCACTCGTCGTGGCCTACGAGATTTGAACCTATGATCAAGGTCTGATACCAATTGTTAAAAAATTAAAGTCCACCAAGGTAAAAGGGGGGAGGTGAATTAGTTATCAGATCAATATAACTTTTATCAACCTTATTAAACCTTAAACATGTAAATAATATATTCAACAACCATAAAAAGATACACATACACAATAACACCATTTATGTTAACTAGGGAAAACCCTTTATTAGAAGAAAAACCCCATTGGGGATGGTACCCACAAAATGATGTACTAATATATAAGTTCCTTGTAAGAGGATGGACCCTATTAGGAGCCAATAAAATACATTTAGTACATACTAGTCCCTATTATGAGACTTCAACCCTATTAGGAGATGTGCCAACCCCATTAGGAGTTGTAGAAGGTAGGTCGACCCATTGTCCAAATAGCTTTAGGGGAAAGACCACCATACTCATTTTCCAACAAGCCTCTTTATTATTACTTTCTAAATAATAGAAATAAAATTAAACTCTACAACTTGAACTCTTTCTCTATCCTCTTACTATGTTGATACCACACCAAATACCTTCACATATCGCAATACCATATCTTCAACTTTACATCACACTGATCCCTTTGATCTCTTACATGCATTTACCAACTTCACATATCACTTGAATAAATAAATAATTACTTATTTCATCGACACAAGGAAAATAGCCTTCTTTTATACCATATCCTCAAAATAATTCTTTGAGTTAGACTTAAGGTTTTCCCAATTAATTATAGTAGGACCTCATTAAGATATTATAATTAATTACATCTTTTTGCAATTATAAAACACTGTTAGCTCACAGTAATTATAACTTCTTACACATGCAAACTCAAACCTTATGTAGTATATGGCATTCTCATTAGGTTATCTACTATCATTTTCTAACTTCACTTATCATGATTCTATCCATGTTAAGAGATAGAATCCAAAAACCAAAAACCACTTCTCAAGTACTCTATATGCACACTATCTTCTACAAAACATAAATAAATTCCTCATGTCATTAACTTTCTATATGTGCACTTTTTCATATCATTAGTACATTTTGTAGAACATATCCTTAATTACACTTGACCTCTGTTGGAATTTATAGTTGGGAAGATTTACTTCTAAGAGGGGGGGTGAATTAGAAGTAACAAACTGTACCCTCTAAAACTTTTAACTGAGATTATTCGCATGCATCTAACACATCTAATTAACATGAAAATAAAGACATTCATGAAAATAGATAACACAATATTTGATCACCTAAAAATCCTCCAAAATGAGAAGGTAAAACTGGGGTGGGGATGACACCCACAACTTATCACTACAACAATATGTAACTAGTTAAGGTTACAAAGTTTGACCACCATCAATGGTGTGCCCTATGAAAGGCCTACCATGTTAAAGGCTTTACACCTTGTTAAAAGTGACCTATCTAAAGGATTTACAAGCATTCACTTAGAATGTTACCCTATTAAAGGATTTACAACATGGCTATTAAACCAACCTATCATCATAAGATTTTCATTCTCCTAATACAATGGCTAGAAAGTATAATAGAATGTATTGATCTGATGACTTACAATCTTCAATTGTTGATTCCAAATCCTTGTTCTATTCAATCTAATATGATCCTTCCTTATCTGATATATCATTGTTTGAAGTGATAATACTCTGTTCTTGACCAACTGATTCTGCAATGTTTGTCTTCCTCTAAGTCTTTTCACCCCTTCCAAAAATTTGCTAGCATTTACTCATGCATACCCACATGACCTCGTATTCACATGAATTATGGGGTTTTAACCTTCTTATAAAGGTTTTGAGACTTAGGGTTAGGTATTGTTGGTGTAAATCAATATTCACTATTTACACTTACTTAATTTTACTTAGGTTAATGCATTATATTAATATTTATTTATTAGTCACCTAGAGGTATGTGCACTCTTGTGAGTTTTCATGATGACATCACAGGGGTATGCACCTCTTTTAAGCACATGTTGTCTACAAAAAAAGAATCTTCTACACACATATGACACTTTGTCATTCTTATCCATTCATCTAGAATGTTGGATAAGGTGCTTAGTTGTCTTATCTCTTGGTTGTTTCTAGAGACATTCTAGGTGCTTCCTGAGAGGCCTTTATATATAGGAACTCTTAGTGTACTCTTCTCATGGCATATTGAATATACTATCATTTTGATCATACTCTCTCTTGGTCTACAGTTGTACTTGTGTTTGAGTTCTTAGTTCCTGGGTGAATTTTTCCCTCAAAAAAATTCTTAGATTATATCAGAACAACTTGGAGATTTTCTCATCACATAGCTATTCGAGACCATACTTGCTTCAGTACACCTCAGCCCAAATCCAGAGCATTGTAGAAATTGGGAGCATCTAGAGCTAGATCTAACTTCACCATTGCATCTAGAACCCTAAACCGGTGAAAATTGACTATAAACTTGGCTACCTTGGACCACAGTCAACTGTGAGGCAAAAAAAAATTGCAAATTAGAACCTGGAGGCCCCGATTTGTAGATCGAGTATGGTCATTTGCAGATCTCATTTATTATTTTCAGATTTGCAATTTTTAATTCTCTTCATTTTTTGTCATTATTGTTCAAAAAAAAAATTCTCTTTGGTCACCCAGTAGAGAAAAAAGAATTGTAGTACTGGGTTGTCAGATCCCAGCCCTGCAAAGGGTATATTTTGTGGCACACAGTATTTTGTTTGCAGGATATTCCATCTTTACAAGCGGTCATACTATGCATCTACAACCATTAATTTGGCCCTAATACAATGGCCACACACAAAATTTTCGGGCCGACAAACATCCTTCTAGCAGAGCCCCACATTTAACTGGTGGTTGAAGCCCACCCCACACTCCCCACAGCTCTTTGTTTCAATGTTGGCAGCACTTCTATTTTAAACAACTTAACTATTGTTTCCCTACCCAATGTGGGATCTTTAGTTTGAACACCCATAGCCATGTTTTCATATCCAACTAAGAAAACATATAATCTGGCAAAGGGGAAAGGTATATTCTAGCACATAGCAGACTCCACATGTCCAAAATCTACAGCAAGATCACAATTTTTCCAGCCCATGTCTATATAACTCTAGCATGCAACTAAAGACTTCTAGTTGTGAATAAGAAACTCAGCTACCATCCAACTTCTTTGGCCACTACTATTTTACACCACTAGCATTATAAATTTACAACAATCGCAACAGGTTATATTCTGGTGATGAGAAATTATTGTTGTGTTTCTACAAAAGTCCCACCTAGGCAGGCTCCTCCTTGCCCACATGGACCTGTACTGTCTGCACCAACTCTGCCAATAGCAAACTAGAAACCTCTTGACACATGTCCAAGTTGACATAGTTTTTCCCAACTCAGCACCAATCTTGGAACTGCCACATCACTCGTGGAATCTATTTTTTGCCATGTCATTGTACGATACCTAACGCGTGCCATTTTGTATGCCATGTCATCTATACAGACATCTGACTCAGCATGCCACATAACCCAGGCACTAATTTATTTTTGACATCATCTTTTCCTAATGTTAAATTTGACAATCGTCTGACTATCAAAACCAGCTGATTTATAACTATAGTGATGGTCATTTGACTATCAAATTTAGACTTGCAATTTTTTCTCCAGATCACTTTTTAGTTTCACAGCCTAATTTCACGAGCCCATAACTCAGACATCCAGACTCTAATTCAGGTGCAATTTTTTTTGAAATTGCATTTTTTGGTGACTGTACCTACATAATCTTGCATTTTGCAGCTTCAAATGCTCTGTATAGGCACATCTGGTCACTTTTACAAGTTTTGATTTTTTTGAAAGTGCATATTTTTTCATTGTGAAGTCAAATTCTAGGGTTGTGTGGACCAATTTCTCACTTTCAAAGTTATGCCTTTTTCAGTATTGTAAAGCTTTGATTCTTTTTTAGAATTGTTGTAAATCTAAGCTACAGTGCTTAAGTGACAGTTTCAAGCCTTATAAGGCAGTTGTAAAAGAAAAATTAGAAAGTCCACTTTGTTTATTTTGACAAGTAGCTCATTGTAAATGCACTACTTATAAAGTGACAAAAGCATCTTTTTTTGGGGGGGTCTTTTGATTGAGTGAAAGGGGGGGGTTTGTGTACTCTATTTTTGTGTCTCTCTATTGTGCTCTTTTCATTTTCTACATCATGGGTTTTAAATGTCCTCCTCTAACTTCATGCAACTATTCTACATGGAAAGATATTACATGGAGTAGATTAATGGAAAAAGGATATAGTCTTTATGTTGATGGTACAATTACCAAACCTACTGATGCTAAAGAACTCATTGATTGGCAAAATCAAGACCAACAGGCTTTAGGAATTATTAGGAGTTGTGTACATGGGAATCTTCTCTTTCACATTAAAAATTGTTTAGAATCCAAAGAAGCTTGGGATAAACTTGAATAGTTGTATGGTAATGTGGATGAAGAAAAGGGATTGAGGATTGAGGATGATCCACTTCTCTTGGATTCTAAGAATTTTGACACAATTTAGGATTATATCATCAAAGTCAATGAGTATAGAGCACTTCTGAAAGATTGTGAAAATCCCATGAAGGATGATAGGTTGATTCATCACATCCTGAAGAGGCTGCTTTCTAACTACACTAACTTTGTTTCAATTTTTAATACTCATAGGTTGACCACGGGATCCACTTACTACAAGCCTTCCTTTGATGCATTTGTAGAGGATTTGATTGTTGAAAAATCTCACTTGATGGATTTTGGACTTCTCAAGTCATCAAAGACCAAAGCCTTGGTGGCTAGTGATGAGCACAAATCAAGTCAAGGAGGGAAAAGCAACAACAACAAGAAGTAGTGGAAGTAGAAAACACAATCTGAGACACAATAATCCTCCTCTCAACAAGGCAATTCTTCTTCAAACAAGAAGGGAAGTAATGACAAGAAGGAAAAACTCTGTTGTGCATATTGCAAAAAGCCAAATCATGATGAGCATCATTGCAAGACAAAAAGAATTGATGAGTTAGAGAATCTACTTAGGAAGAACGAAATTCAAGTGCCAGGTACTTCCAAGGATTCAACTCCTACCTCTTCAAAGGGTAAAGGGAAAGTACTTATGGCAAACACAAGTTCTTCTTCGAAATGGATGCTTGACTCTGGTGCCTCTTACCATATGGGTTATTCAAAGGAAGATTTTTCTTCATTGAAGCAGTCTAAGATACCACACATATTTGAGGGAGATGATACTAAAATGGAAGTTGAGGGGAAAGGACATGTGGAAATGGAAAATGGGGAATTCAAAGATGTTCTCTATGTTCCAAACCTTAGCTCCAATCTCCTATCAGTTTAAAAAATCACTTATCTTGGAGATGGTCATAAAGTTGAGTTCCTTCCAGATTTAGTGATGGTGCAAAGTCTAAGAGATGATTCATTGGTTGCAATGGGGAAAGTCAATGATGAAAAGAGTCTTTATTCCTTCTCCCACTTTGTGCCTAAGTCTCCTTCTCAAGCCTCTTTGACTCACTTTACTTCACAAATCAACTTATGGCATGAGCAGTTTGGTCACCTTGACTTCTGCTCTCTTTAGCAACTTTTCTCTAAACATATGGTCAAAGGTCTACCCAATATCAAATTTTCTAAGGGAGAATGTTCATCTTGTTCAATGGATATGAATCTCAAGGACAATTATGATAAAGGGAAGTCTTCTCAAGCTCTAGTTGTTCTTTAGCTAGTTCACATGGTTTTAGCAGGACCCTTTGCAGTGACTTCAGTCAACCAAGGCCGCTACATACTCACATTTTTTGATGACTTTTTGAGATTCACTTGGGTTTACTTACTTTATCACAAGAATGAAGTGGTTCATAAGCTTCAAAACTTCAAGACTCATGTTGAACACAAATCATAAAAAACCATCAAGGTACTAAGGGTGGACAATGAGAACAGATATGTGGATAGAAGACTTAAGAACTTTTGTAGAATTGAGGGGATTGATCTTTAGAACTCACAAACATTTAGTCCACACAAGATATATGTTGTAGCTATGAGGATTAGGACTCTCAATCCCATGGAAAGTTGTATGATAAAGGCCAAGTCTCTCGATCCTAAATTAGAAGTTGAAGCCATTAGTAGTGCTACTCACATACTTAATAGGCTTCCCCATCCAACCTTAGATGGAAAGACTCCTTTTGAGGCATGGTGCAGCAGAAAACTAGTTGTGAGTCATTTTAGAGTCTTCGATTGTCCAGCATGGGCAAACCTATCTTCCAAGAGTTGCAAGGCACCAGCACCTAGGCCTTGTACTGTCATTGGGTATGAAGACAAAGCAAAGGCTTACAGACTTATGGATCCTGAGACTCACAAGATTTTTGTGAAGAAGGATGTTCATTTTGAGGAAATTTCTCCAAGCTTATCCTCTACTCCTCTTCACACATCATACATAGTGGAAACTAATAGTGACACCATCGATAGTGCTTGAACAGGTTCAGACATGTGGGGTTCTATCGACAGTTGCAGTGAGAGGTCACATCATTCCAATCCACATGCTTACATTACCATAGTGAAAGGTCCAACACAACATGATACATCTTTTCTTCTAGCTCTAGCTTAAGTTGAATTGGGAGATAGACATGAGGATATACAGCTTCTCATTGATGAAGGTGATCCTTCTATAGTTGTTGCAAGGGCTCACTCTAACCCTCATGTCCATTCTCTACATGATCAATCTATACAAGTTGGCATGATTGTGGATCCTTATGAACAAAAATTAGTGGAGGTTTCTTTTTTAGTTGAGGAGATAGATGGTTCAGTGGAACAGGTTTAATAGACATCCTTACCAGATCTGCATTCATTCTTTTTAGCACAGTTGGAAAGGGTGAACACCAACATTAGTACAGGGATACTTGAGCAAGTTTTAGGGCAGCATACATCTTCAAGAATGTACTTTTGCCTATGTTTCTTCCTAAGGGGAGGAACACCATTTTTCATTCTTGGATTAGCTTCTTCATTGGAGCAATTTTCACTTGTCAGCATTCTTCTTTTGGGGGGGAGCCTATTCTGTTTCTCTTCCTTCTCTCATTCTCTTATGTATATACTGGATGTATGTGATAATGGGGGGGACTTGATTACTCCATCCATCGATGCATCCCTATTTATCTCTCTTTTTGGGGAATGGTTTTTCTCATGAGGTTTTTGCTCTTTCTCCACTTTATGAGAGATTGCATATTATTATGTACATGGGTACCTAACATGGCCTAGTAGCCAAGACCCATTATGAATCTTCATCCTAGTTTTTGTAAGCTTAAGGGCATTTCCCTAAGTTTCACTTAAGGGGGGGTGTTAGTGTAAATCAGTATTTACTATTTACACTTACTTAAGTTTAATTAGGTTAATGCATTGTATTAATATTTATTTATTAGTCACCTAGGAGTATGTGCACTCTTGTGAGTTTTCATGATGACATCACAAGGGTCTGCACCTCTTTTAAGAAAATTTTGTCTACAACACAGGAATCTTCTACATACATATGACACTTTGTCATTCTTATCCATTCATCTAGAATGTTGGATAAGGTGCTTAGTTGTCTTATCTCCTGGTTGTTTCTAGAGACATTCTAGGTGCTTCCTGAGAGGCCTTTCTATACAGGCACTCCTAGTGTACTCTTATCATGGCATATTGAATATACCATCATTCTGATCATACTCTCTCTCTCTTGGTCTACAGTTGTACTTTTGTTTGAGTTCTTAGTTCCTAGGTGAATTTTTCCCTTGGGTAAATTCTTATAGGTATGAATCTTTGATCAAGACTCATCCATCTTTTCATGCTTAATTCTTTCCATATTTCCTAATTTTTTGCATGCTCTCTCCATTTTTTTGATTGGGTGCATGTTGTTTACATAGGGATTGTAATAGATTCAATCTTATCTTTTAGATCCATCAAGATTCATCTTGAGTTGGCTCAAAAATGGTTTACATCTAAATTTATGAGGGTACAAACTCTTATGTGTATTCGGTGTTACTCAGCACTTACTAATTATTGATGCTCAGCTCATATAGGATTTTTGTCTTGCTTGGCTCCTATATAACTCTGTCTTGTTTGACACCTATACTAGCTCTAGCTTGCTCAGCACATATACTAACTCAGCATCAATTGTCACTAGGCACCTATTGAACTTCTGGCTTGGCACATACTATAGCTTGACATCTATATTATACTCGACATCAACTTTAGAAATTTTTTAAGTGTGTTGACACTCAATTGTCAAAACCAATCTAAGACAACAATCTCCCCTTATGACATGAGTGTCAAAAAAACACTTAACTGAACATTATGAATATGATCTTTATGAGTATAATGTTCATCTTGTTCAGCATATATACAAAATTTCAAAGACTTGTTCAAAAAATTTTAGAAGACTATATACCTCAAAACTTGTAACTCCCCTTGAGCTGATGTGCCATTTCTATATCCAAAACTCCTTATGTTGGATTTGTCTAATGTTGATTATTCTAATACTCTTTATCACTGCCTTGTCATTCCTTCCCTTGTTTGCCCTGTTTCTATGTACTTTGTCTTTACTCCCCCTTTCACACATCTTCCCTTGCAATTTTTATATCCTTTTGGCTTTATCTCCTTATCTCCTCAAAACTCAAAATTTTATTATCCCCCCCAATTTCTTATATCTCCCCCTTTTGGCTATCTCCCCCTTTGGGTCTCTTAACTTATTATCTCTCTCAAAATATATTATCTCCATAATGTATTATCTCCCCCTTTTTGACACTTATGTCAAAGGGTTCTATGAATGAATTGAATACTTAGCCAAAAAAGATTTGTTTACCTCCATAATGATTTTCAGAGCAGCATTCCAATTGTCTAATGCAATTTCTAGTGCTTTAAGTTCGATGGTTGTCTCTGTTACAAGGTGTACTAGGCCTTCCAATGTAGAAAGATTGGGATCTTTCTTCAAGACATTTTCTACATAGGCCATTTCATTGTGCAAAACTTCCATGTGAGGGGTTATGGTAGACTAGATTTGTATTAGCTTGGCCTTGGTGTTTGCCTCATCTGCTATGAGTACAGCTAATTCCTTTTGTGTGTGAAGCATTATAGCAAAATGCTTCTCACTTTGAGTTGGATCCTTTGGTAATTGCATGTTAGATACTTTAAGGTTCCTCTCCAAGCTCAATATCCTCTAGTTGGTCTCTTGTGTGAAGTATGAAGAATCACATAGTTTGGAGTATAGTGATAATATATTCTCAAGTACTGCTTTCACCTTTTCTACCTTCTTTGCTAGTTCTACTTGAGAAAGTGCTATCTCATTAGATATTTTTTCATTTATCTTCATCTAGAACTTCTTTTTATACCATTCAAGCAATTTAGCATTGGTGTCTAGGTCTTCATTCTATACCTAGTCCACTATGTTGGATAATTGCTCCATTATGGGCTTTGTCTCATCAGGTACTTGCAAGCTAAATGCATCAAGAAAGATTTCTTTGATTTCAATCAAAGCTTGCCTTTGTATATACTCATTCCTAAGTATCTCTTGTTTCTTCTTATTTTCTAGTACCTCTTCCACTTCATTAATCTGATCAATACTCATAGTTTAATAGTCATATCTTGGAATGACTATCTCCCCATCAAGTGTAGGGTCTCCATAGTGAAGTACCCTTGCTACCTTGGTAGAGCTCGAGTCTAGTGCTGATATTTATAGAGATAATACATGAGTGCTCATCTGTTGTGTTGTTCCAATAGGAGTCCTTGTAGTAGGCAAATTTATCAATGTTTGAACTACCTCTTGCTCCTTTTCCTTAGGGCTCTCTTCCTTGTCCTCTTTAGTTCTGCCTTGATCAATTATAGTGATCTAAGGGAGTGCATCTTGACTTTGTGCTATAGAAACAAAGATATCCTTCTATCCTATTTTATTCTTTGCTTCCTCTTCAATAGTTGAAGTCACTATGACTATGGTGTCAACCCTAGCTAATGCATCTTTTGTTGCTTGCTCTTGTGGTTGACCACTTGTAGCTATTGGAGTATGTGAAGGTAGTTCTTATAGATTCACCTTCTCCTTTGTAACCTCAGCTACAACCCTAGCTAATGCATCTTTTGTTGCTTGCTCTTGTGGTTGACCACTTGTAGTTGTTGGAGTATGTGAAGGTAGTTCTTATAGATTCACCCTCTCCTTTGTAACCTTAGCTGCAACTTTCTGAAGCTCCTCTACACTCACCAAGATTGGATTAGTACATAGTTGTGATTGCAAAGTAGTCTAGTGAAGGATCTTTCTAAGGTCCTCTGTAGTCAATGGGTTGATGTTCAGACCAGAGGTGTCAGGAACATCCTTTACAATTACTAATTCTATAGGTGTAGGTGCTACATGTGGAGGGCTAGGACATGGTATTTGTGTGTCTTGCACACTTTGATCTATTTTCTATTGTATCATGTCATCTTTTTGTATTTTCCTCTCCACTGCAATATCTATCTTCTCTTTCTCTCCTTCTTCTTCCTTGTCATTTTCTTCTTCATTATATTCATCATTCCTTCCCTCAAAGGGATCTTCTTGTCCTTCCTTAACTATCTAGAGACCATAAATTACTTTCCACATGAGAGTGAACTTCTTCACAACATCTTCAATTTTATTTTGCAAAATACTAAATGCTCTGCATTTGGGTGCAAATTTTCTCCCATAATTCTTACTTGTGTCCTGTCCCCTTTTCAAATAATTAAAAAAATAATAATCTTTGCTAAGGCAGGCAGGCCCAAGAAAGTGAAGTTTCAGAAAAAGGGGGTTAATCTTTGGAAACTGTTGGACTAATAAATGAAAATTATTATTAAAATATGTTTCATTAACCTCTCTTGGACGTGAGTTACAGTTATGCCCTCTTTTAAGGGGTTTGGAGGCATTTTGGGCTCATTCCAGAACTTGATTTTCGCTCATTCTTTGTTATTCTTCAGAGGTTGCCAAACCTGTGGAGAACGAGACCCAAGAAAGGGAGTTTGCAGGTTTCTAGGGAGAGCCAAGAATGGGAGTTTGCAAGTTTCTAGTAAGGCTAAGGATGGGAGTTTGAATCCATTCCATGTGCATGCTCATACAGAGTTTGCCTTTGTGCTGAACAGTGTAGATTTGTGGGTTTTTGGGTGTGTCTTTTGCATGAGTTTGGTGTTTTCAGTTGAGCATTTCATATCAGTTTTGGTTGCTGCTGTATTTCAGGCTTTAATATATTAAAATAGAGCTGAATATATATATTGGGATGTGATTAAACTTATGAGATAGTTTATTAGTGTTTTTGTGGTGTTCTCGAGCATTTTTATGTTAATTTCGGGAGCCCGATGAGCATAGTTTTTGTCCTACATTTGTGAGCTGTTGTGTAAAGGCTATATAGATCTGGAAATTTCATTTTGTAGGCTGTTATGCTACTTAAATTTTGGTAAAAAAGTCCATTTTCAGATTTATTAATAATAGGTGAAGCTGTGAAGCTTTTGGCACCATTTCTGGCATACCCGATTTGGGGTTTCTTGAGAAATTTGGAGGATCTTTGTGATATTAGTTGTTTGATCTTAAAGATCTGATTAAAGGTTGGAAATATCATACAAAATCAGAAAAGGGACATTTCATTGGTATCAGAGCCATGATCTTGCCAGCCTGAGGGTTTGTAGAAGTTGCATGTCAGTTTTGACAACTACCCAAATCTTGCATTTCAGTTTTGAGAACAACCCAAATCTTGCATGCCATAATTTATGGTTGCATGTTGCTTCTAATCAGTTGCATGTCAAAATTTATGGTTTCATGCTACTTCTAATCATTTTCATGTTAGTTCTTGGTGAATTTGGTGGTTGTAGAAGTTTGCATTTCAGTTTTGACAAGTACCCAGATCTTGCATGTCAGTTTTGACAACTACCCAGATCTTGCATGTCATAATTTGGTGGTTGCATGTTGCTTCTAATTAGTTGCATGTCAAAATATATGGTTGCATGCTACTTATAATCATTTTCATGTTAGTTCTTGGTGAATTTGGTGGTTGTAGAAGTTTGCATGTCAGTTTTGACAACTACCCAGATCTTGCATGTTAGTTTTGACAACTACCCAGATCTTGCATGTCAGTTTTGACAACTACCCAAATCTTGCATGTCATAATTTGGTGGTTGCATGTTGCTTCTAATTAGTTGCATGTCCAAATCTATGGTTTCATGCTACTTCTAATCATTTTCATGTTAGTTCTTGGTGTTTGAAGAAGTTATATCCTATTGGGGTTACACTCTACTTTATCCAGAATGGACAGGTATAGTACAGAGTCTCAGAGGACACGATCTTGGACAATTGATAGCCAGAGTCAAAATAGTAGAAAGGATGGTTATTTAGACATTCGAGATAAACTTATGAAAATAAGCCATGACGTCTAAACAGTTGGTTGAGCACCACCGTATAATGAATGACATGTTATCTGACCCAGCTAAGGTGGATAAGTTGACTGGATTTCTATTTGACAAATTTTCTCATAAGACAGATGACACAATTCCCAAGAACTTGCATGAGGAGTTTGAGAAACTAGCTGATAGCCAAGTAGAGGTCTCAGATTCTACTCTGCCACAGGAGGTGGTGGGAAAGGATATTACACAGATTGATAGTAACGGTCAACTTGATACTCAAATTGAGAAAATTGTTTATAGGTTGTCAAAGGGTGATGCCACAGGTATTCAAGATGGTATAGTTACAACAGGCAGTGACTACAGTGTAGTGGGTTCAGATAATGATTATGAGGATGTTGTTGTGTAGGATGGTGAGATACCTGGTAGAGATGAGCAGACATTGATCATTCATGAATTTGCTAGGAAAGAGCACCAGGCATAGTTAGATGCTTCATCACATGAGGTTGAGACTGGTAGTACTTCACATGATTTGTCCAGCCAGCTGAAGGTGAACAAAGATAGTATTGTGACTTCATTATCTCATCATGACAGGTATGTGGAGTTAGTTGGTATTAGTCATATTACTCAGGTGAGGAGTTTCCTTGAGTTACTAGTTGATTCTAGTTTACGGATATGGACTCAAGATTGTTATATTGGTGTTTGGGATTTAGTTGACTGGAGATCTTTAACACTTTTTGGTAGTAGTGTTTGTTTGGGTGCTATCATGGATTTGATTAGCAAATTACATGGTGTTGTCTTTTCCTTTGCCAGTATCTTATCCGATGTTGGTATTAGTTTTTATACACCGATGTTGGGCTTTGTTCATATATCTAGTCGACCATACTTGCTAGAATGTGTTGATGATATTTCATATTTGGCAGTATGTATAGATGAGTCCCAGGATCATATTGGCATTGATGACATCCAGGAGGATGCAGTGGGCAGTTTTGAAGACTTAGTTTCCTTGGGTATAGAGGAGTTGGACAGCAATGCTAATGTTTTTGATACTCCGTATGTTGATATGAGCTTTAGATTTGATTCATAGGATATGGATGGTAATACTCTAGAGACTAGTAACTTTGAGGATACTCCTTTAGATAGTGCATCAGAGGAGGTTTGTAGGAGACAGTCAAGCCAGTGTCATCATGTGTCTAATCAGTTGAGAGTTAGTGACTGAGACATTGCTATCACTTGCCAGTATTTCGATGCTGCTCGTCAGTTGTTAGCAGTTTATGGATGGGGTTCTCCTACTAGTGATGAGCAGGAAGGCAGTTATCTTTCCTTGACAGAGATCCACTCTTTATGGGAGGCTATTCAAATTTTGAGACAGAATTATATGTAGTTGTTAGCCGACAGAGATTATCTTATGGAGTGGGGCAGTACAACATATGATGCATTGTTGGCGAAGGAAGATGAGGTGAGTGAGCTTACTGAGAAGCTTGAGGTGACTTATGAGATTCTTGAGAGTACATGGTTGGCTTTCAAGGAGTCACAGTTTCATTTGGCTAAGGTGACCATGGAGTTAGACCAACTACAGTCTTTACCTGATTCTATACAGTCACAAGCTGTGGTGTTTGGTGATCCGAGGATGTCCATGGCCGAGATTGTCAGAGACAGTGGAGATGGGGATGCATACATCTTTGATACTAACATTGGCATATCAGGTTCATTCCCACTAGAGTCAGGTTTAGTTGAGTTGTGTATTGTAGCAGATTATTGTATGCCTGACAGGGTGGTCGCCTCTAGTACTGAAGGCACGAAGACTAGAGATGTATCAAAGATCATGTGTGATGTTGGTGAGTCAGCAGTTGGCATGGTTCCTGCTAGTAATACTACTCCCTTGGTGATATCTTCGGAGGTAGTAGTTAGTTCCAACATGGTTAATGATCAATTGCAGTTAGTTTCATCTAGATTACAGTCTGAGCCACTGACTGTGATTGGTGCATTCTATCAGCATTACACTATGAGGTACGCTCATCAATTTACCTTTGATGACCATGTTGATGAGATGATGATACAGTGATATACTTTGGTTCCTAGTGCTTATCATCAGTTATGGGATAGTTTGATGCCTCAAGATGAGAGTTGTGATGGGCATGACATGGTGATAGGTTCTACAATTGACAGCTTGATAATATGTGACTTAGAGCAGGAGTTTGGGAATGATGCTTCAGTGGGTGTTGTTATTGATTCTACTCCTTTGGCTATGACATCTCCTGACTTAGCTAGTGATCAGTCACAGTGGGTTGTATCACTTGTTCATGGTGAGCTGTTGACTGAGGTTGGTTTTTTTAATCAACATTATATTGCAGGGTATGTACATTAGTTATCATTTGATCCTTGTGTTGAGGATTTGATGGCAGGAAAATTTGGTTTGGGTTCCAATTCTTGCTATTTATCTTGTGATGGCTTTTCACCATTAGGGGTACATGGGAGTTATGGTTATGAGACAGTGGCCGATGATCTACAGAGTTGTGTTGACTACAAGAGTTGTACAGTGTGTGGATTCTCCATACTTGGTATAGTTTCATTTGAGAGCATTCACCATTGTTTCAGAGTTGGATTGTACATTCCGTATAGGCCAGTGGGATGCGTTGATGGTATTTATGGTGTTGGCAGTTTGATTTGTCCACTTTACTTGGGTTCTAATGTTCTAAGAGTTTGTGTCTCATGGGTTTTTGACTGTGGTAGTGGTGATTTTGGAGTTTGGTTGAGCTATAATTGTCAGTTTGATTATGGATTCATCTTGGTCATATTGCAGAGGATATTGTAGGAGCCTGTGTTAATTGGTAGTAGTATAGTTCATGACTACATTTGGGATCCAGGTGGATTGATTGGTTTATTGTTCAGCCATTTCTTGAGGACAAGCAATGTTTGGGAGAGGAGGACTTGTCATGTCCCCTTTTCAAATAATTAAAAAAATAATAATCTTTGCTAAGGCAAGCAGGCCCAAGAAAGTGAAGTTTCAGAAAAAGGGGGTTAATCTTTGGAAACTGTTGGACTAATAAATGAAAATTATTATTAAAATATGTTTCATTAACCTCTCTTGGACGTGAGTTACAGTTATTCCCTCTTTTAAGGGGTTTGGAGGCATTTTGGGCTCATTCCAGAACTTGATTTTCGCTCATTCTTTGTTATTCTTCAGAGGCTACCAAACCTGTGGAGAAGGAGACCCAAGAACGGGAGTTTGAAGGTTTCCAGGGAGACCCAAGAATGGGAGTTTGCAAGTTTCCAAGAAGGCTAAGGATGGGAGTTTGAAGCCATTCCATGTGCATGCTCATACAGAGTTTGCCTTTGTGCTGAACAGTGTAGATTTGTGGGTTTTTGGGTGTGTTTTTTGCATGAGTTTGGTGTTTTCAGTTGAGCATTTCATATCAATTTTGGTTGCTGCTGTATTTCAGACTTTAAGCTATTAAAATAGAGCTGAATATATTTATTGGGACATTATTAAACTTATGAGATATTTTATTAGTGTTTTTGTGGTGTTTTCGGGCATTTTTGTGTTAATTTCGGGAGCCCGATGAGCATAGTTTTTGTCCTACATTTGTGAGCTGTTGTGTAAAGGCTATATAGATCTGGAAATTTCATTTTGTAGGCTTTTATGCTACTGAAATTTCTGTAAAAAATTCCATTTTCAGATTTATTAATAATAGGTGAAGCTGTGAAGCTTTTGGCACCATTTCTGGCATACCCGATTTGGGGTTTCTTGAGAAATTTGGAGGATCTTTGTGATATTAGTTGTTTGATCTTAAAGATCTGATTAAAGGTTGGAAATATCATACAAAATCAGAAAAGGGACATTTAAACTTGCTTTACTTATTTGACCTTTTGTGAGTTCAAGCATCACACGAGCCAATGTTAACTCTCTTATTTCTTTTTCCATGTTTAGGCAATAATGCCATTTACTTTCTATAATGAAAAATAACTCCTTAGGCATAGTATTATCAAGTTGAAGTGGATTATTCTTGAACTTTTCCATCATAGTGTATTCTAATTCTTCCACTATGTTTTATTCTTCTCTACTTAACTTATTAAGTTCAATAATTTTCAATCCAAACAAGTCTACATTGGCCCTAATGTTATCACAAATGTTTTCCAAATCAGATTTAATGGTGTGACGTACCACTCTGAATTGTCCATTGTCATCTAACTCTGTCCTTTCTTCATTTGACTCTAGAAGTGCCACATATTTTCTCCTCTGCTTCTTCTCTGGTGGTCCTCCTTGCTCTATGGCTTTCTTCTTTTCTTTTCCTTTGCCACCTTTGTTGTAGCCCTTGTATCTACCCTTTTGGTAGGTTTTAATGGGCTTGGCTTTGCTTTCTTCTTGCCTTTGGGCTAAGCAGCAGGTTATTTCTATGCTTTCCTCTTCTTTTCCTCTGCCTTAGGTGCTTCCTTGGTTTTCTCCTCCTTGGCCCCTTTTCCTTCTTTTGCATCTTCACCCATGCCTTGGGTTAGTGCTAGTGGCTCCTGCCCCTATTTCTCTTCATCTTCACCTTCCTCTTCATCATCTTCTTCTTCCTTTTCTTGTATTGTTCCTTCTCCAAATTTAGCCTTGAGATTTTTAACTAATTTGTCCTTTTTCTTGAGTGTAGAAGTAGTCTTCAATTCCATATCTACTTTAGATCTTACTACATCATATGTACCAAAATGTTGGGCACTTTTATCTACTTCTTATGTAAGTAGAGTTGCTATTTTTATAGATGCTTCATCAATATTTATCTCATAACCAAGTGGTCTAAGCCATCTTACCCTTGGGATGGCTACTTGGATGTAGGTATAGTCAATATCAACAAGAAAACAAATATCATTTATATGTTGTTCCACAAGTGACACTAGAATCTTAAGTCTATGTTTCATTTATTTCTTGAAATCTTTAAAATAGTTGGTCATGAGTGTCTCAAAATTGGCTCCCATTTGTTCAATGTATTCATTCACTCGGGCTACAATGGACCTATTTGTCTTCCAACAAACCTTTCCAAAAGAGGGGAATTCATTCTATGCATAGAAGAATATACATATCAAAATTTCTCCAAACTTACATTGAGCTCCCTTTGATCTTCTTATAGCTCCCAAATTCTCATTGATCTGTTGTAGTTGCAATTTAGCTAGATCATAAGTATAATCCTTTTTAACAAGTTTATAACCAATATCTACTGCAATACAAGGAACATTGTTGAGTCTACTAGATTGGGAGAACTTGTGGGATATGACTCTGATAGCAAAATCAACAAGAGGATCCTTAATAGTATCAATTATCATGTCTCTCTTATTCCACTTGGCTCCAGTATTCTTCTCAATAGCTTCTTTGGAGTCACTCCTCAAGGTTTTAAGCCAATCTAGGGTTGGATACCCTGTTACCCTATGAATAATCCTTTTTTATATTTTGACTGGGCCATCTTCTAACCATAAGCTACCATCATGTATCCTACTAAGTACAATTCTAATCCATTTGGTCTTTAAAATAGTAGGAAAATATAGGGCACAGATTAAGTCCCTCTTCTCAATGATTTGAAACTCTCTTTCAAGACCCCATTCTCGCACAATTTATTGTATTCCTCCCTAATTTTCATGTCTCCAATAGCACCTATTTTATAGTTATAGAATCTCCTAACATCTTGAACCATTACAACCTTAGAAGGAATTATAGACAGGGCTCTGGCTAGGTCATTCTTGTATGCAACTTCAGGGATAGGTCAAAAATTGGGTTTCTTAACTTCATTTGACACTAACTGAACTTCAAATGGATCTTTTTCCTAGGGTTTTCTAGAACTGGAGGCCATTTGTGCAATCTAGGGTTTCAACACAAAGAAATTTCAAAATTGCATAGCTCAACACAAGTATAAATACCTTGAATGGTCAAAACTATGTTGAATCTTAGTTGAAATCTATTCAAATGCTTGATTCTCTACTTGGAAATCATCCTACGATTTTCTTTGTCTTTTCTCTTTGGTTGAAATGGTGAAAAATGATTCAAAATGTGATCATATACCCTTTTTTCATAGCATTTAATGCTTAGTGCATTTACAACTATCCACTTAGCTCCTGAAGAAATTTTTCTTTACTTGGCTTCCATTGTCTTTCTAATACTCAGCATATACTCGAGTTTCACTTACTCAGCTTCAATACAAATTTTCCTTCACTCGACATCCACTACTAACTCGGCTCCTACTAACTTTGATAGAGAACTCAGCATGTGAGGACAACTTTTCTTACTCGGTAACACTTGTGAAAACTTGAAGTTTTAACTTTGCATCTCTATTCATGCTAATCTTATCATTTTCAATACTTACTTATCTAGGAACTGATGTATGATAAAGCTTTGTATATCAGTTCCACATACCTTCTTTTGTTTGGTTGGATGAAGTATGACCAATTGACCTTTTGGGTGAAGTGATATCTTCATTGGATGTGTTGCCTCCATCTTTCTTCTTCCACATTATATTCATTTCTCCTCTAATGTGTTCAACATCAACTTTTCCTTTTCCTTTGTTGAACTCTGAGTTGGGTGCCTTTGACCTTGTTGGGCAATTCTTGCTGATGTGACCAGTCTTCAAACAACTAAAGCATGTATTTTGGCTTAACCATCTATTTTAACTTCTTCTAAAATGTGTTCTTATGCAATTTTAAGGGATGTGTCCATACTCTTGACAGTAGTGATAGCTATGCCTAGCGTTGTAGTCCCAATTGTAATTATGTCCATGATTATTTGACTTTTCTAGTTGGTTAGGTGTCCACATAGACTTTGATCTGCACTCAAAATCTCTATGTTCGTACTTCTTGCAATTGTAGCAATGGCCTTCAAATCTTGGTGTCTTGATGGTTCTAGTCTTGCAATCATGTTCCTAATGAGCTTTTTTATTTCACTTGTGATAGCAACCCATATTTTTAGGTTTGTCATGCTGATTGGTGTTCTTGCTCCTGCACACATTAGAGGTATGTCCCTTTTTACCACAAAAATGACAAGTGGGTTTTGTGTTCTTATCTTTATCACTTCTTTCTTTTGTAGTGTTTGATGACTCACCTTCTTTAGTGTCGATGTATCCTAGTTCTAAAGTGTCATTACTGGATCTTGGTGATTCCAATAGCTGTTCAAAGTACTTGATGGCCTCATTAGGTTTGTTGAAGCTCTCTACAATCTCCTTCTCTCTTCTCAAATAATTTTACAATTTTTCATTTTGCATCTTCAATGTGGAGATCTCAATGTCTTTAATATTCAACTCGTGATGTGCATTCATCATTTTGCTTAGGGTGTCTAGCTGCATATTGGAAATTCTTGCAAGCTACATTGACTTTTCCTCCAATCTATTAGCAAGGTTTCTCTTGTCATATTCTATCATAGCCTTATGTTCAATGGCTCTTTTCTTTTGTTCAGTCACTTCACAAAGCATCACGGCTTGAGATTCTTGTTCAATCTTGAGATTTTTTATTTCTTCTACTTGAGATCTTTTCTTCTCCATCAGATCTGCTATTGTTGCATCAAACTCCTTGAAATATCCATTTGCAAACACTTTCGAGGTGTCAATCTCCTTGTATTATGTATCATTCTCAGCTATGGAAATCTCTCTTCTTTTCTTTAAGGATTTCCTCAATTCTTCCCTAGCTTCTTCTAGAGAATGTAGAATGAGTTGTATCTCAATTTCCTAATTCCATATGATCTTCCTAAGTTTTTAGACTTCTATTTTGAGATCTTTTTCTCCAAGTTGTAAGGCTTCTCCTTGTGAGAACTTAGCTCTGATACCAATTGTTAGAATTTACAGTTGGAAGGATTTACTTTTGAAGGGGGGGTGAATTAGAAGTAAAAAAATTACCCTCTAAAACTTTTCAATGAGATTATTCAGATGTATCTAACACATCTAATTAACATGAAACTAAAGACATGCATGAAAATAGATAACACAAGATTTGATCACCCAAAAACCCTCCAAAATGAGAAGGTAAAATTGGGGTGAGGATGACACCCACAATTTATCACTTCAACAATATGTAACTGGTTAAGGTTACAAAATTTGACCACCATCAATGGTTTTCCCTATTAAAGGCTTTACACCTTGTTAAAAATGACCCATCTAAAGGATTTACAAACATTCACTTGGAATGTCACCCTGTTAAAAGATTTACAACATGGTTGTTAAACCAATTTATCATCATAGGATTGTCATTCTCCTAATACAATGGCTAGAAAGTATAATAGAATGTAATTATCTGATCAGTTACAATCTTCGATTGTTGATTCTAGATCCTTGTTCTGTTTAATCTAATATGATCCTTCCTAATCTTATATATCTCTATTCAAAGTGTTGATACTCTATTCTTGACCAACTAATTATGTAGTGTTGTTCTTCCTCTAAGTCTTTTCACCCCTTCCAAAACTTTTCTAGCATCCACTCATGCATTCCTGCATGATATATTACTCACATGAATTATGGGGTTTTGACCTCCTTATAAAGGTTTTGAGACTTAGGGTTAGGTATGAATCTTTGATCGAGATTCATCCATCTTTTCCCACTCAATTCTTTCCATATTTCCTAATTGGTTGCATGCTCTCTCCAACTTTCTAATTGGTTGCATGCTGATTACATAGGGAATGTTATAGATTCAATCTTATCATTTAGATCCTTCAAGATTTATCTTGAGTCAGCTCAAAAATGGTTTACATCTGAGTTTGTGAGGGCAAAAACTCTTATGTTGATTTTTTGTTACTTGGCACTTACTAATTGCTGATGCTCAGCTCATATAGGATTTTTGTCTTGCTTAGCTCCTATAGTAACTCTATCTTCCTCGGCACCTATACTAGTTTTGTCTTTCTTAGTACCTATACTAGCTCGACACATATACTAGCTCAGCATCAATTGTCACTCGGCACTTGAAACTTTCTTGACACTTGAATAACTCAACACCTATTGAATTTCTAGCTCGGTACATATGGTAGCTCAGCATCTATATTACACTTAGCATAAACTTTAGAAATTTCTTAAGTTTTTTGACACTCAATTGTCAAAACCAATTTGAGACCAACAACCTCATTATCAATACTTAGTCTATATGACCTCATTCTTTATCTTCTACTTTGTCAATCTTTATAGAAATAATACTATTTTGACATTAATGAAAAACATAGTCATGAATGCAACATGCCAATCATGCTAACAATCTCCCCAATTATTATTGCAATGCTTAGGATACTCCTCCAAAGGAATACCATCAGCAATCATGCTAAGAATCTCCCCCTTTGGCATTCATGGAAACATAGATAAAAAAACATATAAGTTCCAAGAATACCAATTCCAAATTTACTGGTGTTGTTGCTCTCTTCTTTTAAAATCCTCTTCATTAATCAATTCTAAAACTCACAAGAGTAACTCTCCATCCTATTGTGGTTCCACAATGCAAACCCCATTTTGATCAGAAATGGGGACCCCCTACTTTATTTTTTCAGTTAATAGGAAACCTAGTCTAGGGTTCCAATCTTTTTAGGGTTTGTTTTGGTGTTTTGGTTCATGTTTATGTCCTGATTCAAGGATCTAGATTCTAAAATAGATTTTAGAGGAGAAAAGTAATCCTTTTGAAAAACAAAAGGTGCACCTGTGCACCTATGCAAGTGCATTGATGCACCAAATGATAAGGAGGAAAGTTTTTGTTTTTAGTATAGTTACACATCTGTAGAGTTGTAGACCTCCACAGTACCCAAGGAGTTGGGGCCTATATAACCTTGACCCCCCAAAGCTCCTCACTTGTAATCTTCTAGAGTTTTGATGTTGCACTTGTACACCAAAGCAGGTGCACTTTCTACCTCCTCACATCACCACTTTCATCCTAACAAACTAGATGCTAAAATAAGTGAAAACAAATACAAATAAGGTGCACATCAGCACACCTATCTAGGTGCATTTATTTGCACCTTATTTCCTTCATTAAAACTAAAAAATATCCTTAAACACTAAACTTAGGCTTGCAAATTACAAAATGTAGGTGCACATCAATGCAGCTAATCAAATACACTGATGCACACCTTAAAACTTAAACACTCCTTTGTGCATAAGTTGAATATGTGGTGTGCATCAGCGCACCACATAAGGTGCACTATCGTGCACCACAACATTGAAACTATATTTTAGTAAAGGTGCACCATGCACACCTATCAAGTGTACCAAGTGCACCGTATTGGTGCATTTTAGGTTAAAAATTAGGTTTTCTAATATTTTCTGACAATTAGGTTTTTGGATCTTGTTCGTACTATTATTAGAGTTTTATTTATTTTATTTTTTTAATTTTGAGTCAATGGATGTGCTTTTATGTAGATATAATGGCATCTTCTTCATCCTCCCTTGGCAAGAAAATGGTACAAAAACTGGTAGTGTTTAAGTTCTAGGGTGTTCTAACAAAATCACACTTTCAAGATGACCACTTAGAAATCTAAGATACTAATTTGAGATACAAAAATTTAGGAGAGTAATTAAATATATTCAACAAACTGACTAAGAGGTCCAAGATGATCTTAGCACTAATCCAATTAGGGCTCATCAATGTAGCATCTCACCTAGTGTCAGTGTAGTCTTTAGAACTGATCATGACACTCATTGTTCTTGAAGAGAGGGTTGTCAAGAGAATAATTTGAGAGATCATTCTAGATCTCCAACCCAAGAACATTGAAAAGGTGTTCCATCTCCCATGAGCATACCAATTCATTTGGCTAACCTATGAGCAAGCAGAGAGATGGTACTAGGAACACATTGATGAGGCTTCTGAGATCATCCAATCATCATACCTTATAGAGAAGACTCCTTTGGGAAAGAAAACTAGAAAATTGGACATGATGAGAGAGTACATGAAGGAAGACATTGGATACTCAGTCATACTCTTGAGTAGAGTAATGGGTTTTCCAACAGTCGGACACCTAAACATTTTCATGGTGCATTTTATTGAAACAATAAAGAAAGTAGAGATGCCACTAGATTGGACTTCTACTCTCAATCAGAATTTAGGTGAACAATTGGTGGTGGAAAATAACAAAAGGAAATTCTACATGGCATCATACTTGGTGTACTTGTTAGCCACAAGAGCCACAGATTATCCAAGGCTCTACAAGAGGAGTAGTATGCAAGATGCCAATGCATGGTTGTATATTGTATACCCTTGGCTGGTAAAGAAAAGGCTTTCAAAGAAAAGCAAAGAATATAGAATTTATGATGCTTTCATCTTTGCCATAATTCAATTTATAGAAGGAGATTTTGCAAAAAGAATCTCAGAGGATGCAGTTGCATAGATATCATTAGTTGGGGCCTACTACATCCAGTTTCGTACATTCACATATTTGAGGGTAATAGGTACAATTATCAACCCTAAGAAGCTCCCTAGATATCCCAATGATAGACTCATCCTCTTGGATATTTCTCGACAACTCTTATATTCCTATGACAAATTTAGGAAGCAACATAAAATATGTTGGACCTAGCCTATGACTATAGGGCCTTTTCGATTGACAAGATATTCCCTTTTGAATGTGAATGGGATTAGTATCCATTAGAAGAGTATAATTCTCTGTGGCCATATTTTGAAAATATCGAGAGAGTGTAGTACTTGGTGGGAAAAACATTTCAACATGAGGAAGCCATTGAAGATCATTGGATGAATGCGACAAATGACTACAATGTCTGTATCATGGATTATTATAGGATGACTTTGTATTTGACAAAGAAGGCCTTGAAGACAAAGATTTCATTGAAGACTGCACAACAAGACATGAAAGAGTTTCTTGATCCTTTCTTTAACAGGGATAAAATTGGTGAACGAACTATTATGAATGGTAGGATTGATAGAGAAGAAAACTTGAATATTAATCATAGAGCAAGGTACATCATCAAATTGATGCAAGATTAGATCAAGAAACCATTCAAACCTGATCCAATTCTTGAGATAGTGATCTTCCATGTGCAAGCCCATCCATCCATAGGTAGAGAAAAAAAGGTCACCATCCCTACATTCACAGCTCAGTCACCAATAAGGCCATAAATGGTGCACCAACTTGATAGACTGGTTTGTTATTATCAAGCTCAAAAGGGAAAAGGTAAGGGCAAGAGGAAGAGGAATTCTCCTCAACAAGCCAAACTAGAAGAGGGTGAAATTAAGGCACCTCCATAGTAGGAAGGGGAAAATGTATAGGGGCTAGAAAACATAGAAGCTACACAAGCCCAAGGTGATCCCCAAGTACTAGTAGTTGTACCAAGCCAAGAGAAAATAGTACAAGAGGTTTCCCTACCTTGATAGATAGAGAAAGCCTCCACCTCTGCACCAAAAATAAGGAGGATTAAGACTCTGGTAAAGAGGAGACAAAAGGTGATTAAGAAAGTGATTCCTTTTCCATCTATCCCCAAACCCATTCTAGAAGAGGTAGAAGAAGAGGGAGATGAGGATGAAGAGGATGATCTACCTTTGAGTCAGAGGACTCAACTAGCCAGAGCCATAAAGGAGGAACAAAGGAGAAGTTCCATTATCACACTACCATTTATCCTAATGAACCCATGTAGACCACTACATCAAAAGATGAAATGCAATAGTGGATAGATGAGTAAGATGTAGAGGGCACTAATATCTTTGAGATGTTAGATTTTGACTTTATGCCCATGGGTCCCAAGTTGGTTAAGGACAAGATTGGAGACATGCCCATCAATTAACCACAATAGGAGGATTGGACTCAGATGCCCCCCAAATCACAAGGACCTAAGATAGTTCCAGAATCCCAACTGCAAGTCATATTTTGTATAGATAAGGGATTGGCTACCCCTCTTCCTCCAAGTACAAAAATTGAATAGGTCCACACATAACATGAAGAAGAGCCACAACAAGTATCCACCTTATGAAGTGTTAGAAGAGGGGCAGATAGGTGAATAACCTCAACAAACTTCCTAGGACACAAAGGTGAGAACTTTGGGCTCCATGAATATAGAGATTGTTGGTTCAGACCTCTCTCAAAGGGAGAAGACTCCAGAAAGGAGTGACAAGGGGAAAGGTATAGCTGAGAAAACACCTTCATCCTCTAAAGGTAAACCCCAAATGCAGCATATTCCAAGGTGGCTCAAAAACAAAGTGATAAGAAACAAAAAGGAACAATTCACTACTGAGGAGGAGGATAGAATGGAATTGATAGAAGTGCTAAGGAAGCTTGATTCACCTCCAAAGGATGCAAGAGCATTAGCCTTCATCATGAGTTATCACATCCAAGACTTGTTTTCTCACATAGCTATCCCTCCTTTAGAATCAAATGTTGAAGAATTGACTCCAAGGGATTATCAAATCTATGAAGTTATGCTTAACAAGCTAACCTTGGAAACTACAAAGCTAATGGTTACAACAAGGATTAAGGAGGTGTCCAGGAGCCTAGAATAGGATGGGGTGGAATTGATAAAACTTTAGTGATAGAATGAGATGCTTAATTGATACTTGAGAAAAAAATTTGGCCCCTTGGATCCCACTAACCCCAAAGAAACTCTAAATGCAGCAATTCAGAGAAGGGATAGAGGTGTGGTTTAGTTGAACCCATTTTTGAATGCCTGTCAACAATGGTGGGAATATTTTGAGGAGAAAGGCATTTTGATTATCCAAGGGAATCTTAAATTATTGCATGTTACATAGGTGAATTAAAATAATTTAGTGGAAATTTTGTATCAAGATTTTGGTTTAAAGGATGAAGTGCATACCTAGGGGAAAGATTTATAGGCACTAAATGCAATCAAAGGCCAGAGCTATCAGATGCTCATGGATGTATATATAGTAGAGGAACTAGATTTAATAGATGATTGTATTGAGAAGATTACATATGGAAATAAAGTAATGTAGTCATTACACGTGGAGATTCATAGGCTCAAGGACCAATCCCAAGAGCAAATTTTGGAATCTGAGAAACATTATAGTGATGCATGTTTGGAGATTTTTGAAGATGATGCATGAGAAAAAATAATACCAGTAGAGGTAGTAGTTCAAAGATTTTGGAAAAATTTTGATGAAGTTTCTAATGATGAAGATATTTGGTAGGCATTTAGAACAGAAGAGGCTTTATTGGAGCTTGATACAAAAATTGAGGATTTTGCAAAAACTAGTATAGAAGTGGATAATTATAGGTAGAAAGTAAAGGACAAATATAATGACTTAGATCTATCAAATGCAAATAAAGTCACTAAGATAATTGAGAAACTCAAGGACAAATACCTAGACATAGCTTTGGTATAAAGGGGACAAAATCCAAAAGCCAGAATTTCAATTTTGATACTTGGTGAAATTTTACAATTTTGGCCTCCGAGGTGCACTGTTGCACTATTGCGCTAGGTGTGCAGGTGCACCAGGTGCACTAGTGCACTTTTTGAAAAGTGTTTTGGAAGATTATGGAAGAAGTCAAAGGTGTACCGACATTTAACTACCAATTCCAAAATTAGAGCTTTACATGCATCAAAAACACATTCTGATAGTAGTTTAACTCTGACAGATACCTAGTAAAGATGAAGCTTCTATTTTTGACACTTCCAGACACTCCTGCATCACCTGATGGCTCTCTTCTTCTTATTTTCTCATGTTTTCTTTGTTTTAAGACATGTAAAGGCTCATGCATCCAATTAATGATATAAAAATGGATGGAGTCCTATTAAGCACAAGTTAGAGAGTTAGTTTGTACATAATTAGTTTATTTTATTAATTTAGAAGCATTTCATTGCATAAAGATATCTCTCTCACTCTCAACACAAATTGAGAAGATGATTTCTTATAAACATAGGATTGTAATATGTAATCAAGGCTGCCATTATTTTGCAATAATATATGCTTTTGGTGCTTGTATTTGGAGTGTAGTGATTCTTGCCTAAGTGTTTTATATTTTGTGAATGTGTGTTCATGGAATGTGATTGAGCCAAATGTTTATTGTGAGTATTTCTAGTTATGCAATCTTTTAATTCTAGTGTTTGCTATAGTTTTATCAATTCTGCTAACATATCTAGTTTGAGAAGAGATCACCCATTTTGTTCCTTCATAACTTTTTGTCTCGCGTGAGTGCACTTTCTGTGGCCTTGCGATTTGATGAAAAGTGAAACATCTTACGATTGTTAAATTCACATTGACAATTGCATCAATGGAATTAAGGAAGCACTTCTCCTATTATCGTTGGTTACCCACCAATTTCTTTGAAGGCTTAACTCATAGACGCGTTGTTTATGTGGCTTATGTTGGTTAGGATTTTTATTTCCATGTTATTTTCTTAAACTTCTTGTCACCCTATCTTTGTTATTTTCTTTACTAACCCCTTTTTTTAAATTAGGTATTCATATAGTTGCATTGTTAGATTGCATTCATCATAAAACATAAAAAAACAAAAATATAGTCATTTTTGTGTGTTTTATTCTTTTCAAGCAGCGAATATATTTTACATCTTATCCAAAGTTATCAGAACTAGCAAAGGCATCATCATGAACATTCACATTTATCTTCAACTGAGTGGATTCCAGTAGGTCACAAGATCACCTAGAACCTTGGAGTTGATCCCCAAGATTGACTTTTCAAGAGAGGAACTTGAAAGGATTCTTTCCAGTAAGCATTGTGCAAAATGATAGCTCAACACATGCATACTTCCTTATTCTTACATGGATTGCATCAATTTTTCACACTTCTCCATTAATATAACTCAATCTGCTTCATCTTTCTCTAGTACATATCTCCCCATCGCATACTCTCTGCCATTCATAGGAGATATTTTTCATTCAATCTCTTCCCCCATTGATATCAATGACAAAGGAATCATTATGTCAATCAACTGCTCAAGAGTCCTTGATGACTCTTCTCAATCATATATATTTCCCCATACAGTAAGCATCTGCATTCAATCTAGATAAACAATAGTGCTATGCATCACTAGACTAATTCACTCTCTACATCATTCAATTAGAAGTAGGCAGGGGCATAACCCCAAGCATACCTCACAAATATTCAAATGTGTCCTTAGGAAAAGACTGTAAAAATATCTACAATCTACTTTTTCATATTAATATACTCTAATATGATTTCTTTCTCTGCAACTTTCTTTCTTGGAACATGATACTTAATAGATATATGCTTAGTTTTAAAATGTAACACATGATTCTTAGACATACTCATTGTGTTAGAGTAATAAAGTATTTTCTTATTAATTAAATCATATTGATTTAATTATTACATCACTTATTATCTCTAATTTACTTAAGCTAAACTTTGGGCATATAATAATTAATTCTTTTATTAATTATTATAATGCAACCTAGGTTAGTTACCTCTTAGGGTTTTGATCTCCTTTTATAAGGATCGATCTCTTTGTACTTTATTAATTCACTTTTGATAATAGCAGTTTTTTTTTTACTCATCAAGAATGTCTCATCTATGGATTTGGGAATTTTAGCCTCCATAGCTTTTCCTTCTCTCTTTTTGTGACAAGTGTTTGCATGTAGCTAATTCTTGGGAGTGATGGAGTTTATCTTTCATCAACTTTAACATGGTATTAGAGCTCCAAATCTTCATTCCCATGTTCTATTTATGAGAAGTT
This sequence comes from Cupressus sempervirens, assembly GCA_028749045.1. Lineage (NCBI taxonomy): Eukaryota > Viridiplantae > Streptophyta > Pinopsida > Cupressales > Cupressaceae > Cupressus > Cupressus sempervirens. The sequence goes on from CM053790.1 coordinate 427,531,373, forward strand.
TGTCTTGGCTTTTAGATCTGTGCTTTTTCTTTCAGAGGATTTCATTTTTTAGAGATATTTTGCATTGAATTTGGGGGGTCACTGATTTTTGGGTCACTTTGTGTTGACATATCAGTCAAGTTTGTTATTAGTGACACACACTTATTTAGATTTTGTATGGCTACCAAACTCATTGAATAGTCTATAGTGTTTTCCATGTAATCTAGTAGCTACCAAGTAGTTCAGTGGTTACCAAGTATATTTAGTTAATGTGAAGCCCAGCAGTTCAAACCCAGTAGATTCGGTCTAGCAATTCAACCCGAGCAGTTCAGTGGTTACAGAGCATTGTAGTTTCTACTAAGTTTGTAGTTCATGTAATGTGAATCTAGTGTAAACTAAGCTTATGTGTTTACTGAATGATTTAGTTTGTGTCAAGTTACACAGTATCTATTGAGTCACCGATGCAGATCGAGTTCAAGACTACTTTGAAGTGATCAGGATGGACCGAACCTCTACGTCTATGTTGGAGTAATGGTAAAGACAAATTTAATGGAAAATGCTACAATTACAATCAGAATGGTCACAAGTCTAATGAATGCAAAGAGAAACCAAAATTTGAGGGGAAGTGTCACAAATACAAGAAACAAGGTCACAAGGCATCAAATTGTAGAACTAAGCCATTCAATCCAGCAGAGCAAATTGTGAAGGCAATATTCAATTAGGACTACAACAATTGGTGTAGATGTCATTACTGTGGAGAATATGGACACATTAAAATGAATTGTGTTAAACATCACATAAGGAGAAGAGATACCACTATAAGATGCTTCACTTGTACCAAACTTGGTCATCTAGACAAAAATTGCATGAACATAGGTAAAATTGAAGATGAAAAGAAGGCAAAAGTAGATAACATTTAGAAGCAAATGAGGTAGCAATGGATCCTTAAATCTACTAAGGATGCTAGTTCAAGTAATGATGGTCATGTCACTCAAGACGTGGGTGACTCCACCAACTAGGTTTACAAAGGAGAACTAGAACTGTGTTATCAAGATCACATTCAAATAGTTTCAATTGAAAAGTGACAAAGATCCAAATCAATATTCAAGATACAAAAGGATCACTAAAGAAGATTGGTATCAGTTATCACTGAGTTAGCTTCTCTACCAAGCAAGATCGGGTCATAGACTCTACCAAGCAAGGTTAGGAGTAATAAGACACACATGATTACCGAGTCATGAAGCCTTCAGTGAGTAAGCAATAGAATAGTTGATGATAGGCTATCAAGCATAATGTCAAGCATGATGTCAAACATGATGTCAACCCAACTACCTTTGTACTAAGCATTAATGGTAAAGTTTTAACAAAAAGCATGAAATCAAATTCATTTTTCACAATGAAATCTATAGTGTTATTGTGAAGAAGTGATTTACAGAGAGATCAAGAGACTTTAAGCAAGTTTGTAGTAAATTATCAAGGTTTTCATAGTTGACTAAGTAAAATGGCATCAAGTAGCAGCAAAGTGAAGAGAGGGTCTAAGATGTTGGTTCAAGGAGTTGAGTGGAAAGTGCTAGATTTTAAACTTGTGCCTGTAATTACAAAAACCCTTGACTCAACAGGAGCTCAATCACAAATTCCTCCGAAGGTACTCCTTATTAACAATATTCATACTCATTTCAAGTGTTCTATTCAAGAAATTGGAACCCTAGAAATGGATGATGCCCTAGGTGAATTGTGTGTTAATGTAATTCTTAAACCTAAGCATAAGCATTTGGAAGACAAAGGTTTAACTCATATTCCTCACATGTCCTAAGGTTTTCAAATCAAATGGATTAGATACATTCTAAGATGGGTGCATAATGGTCAACTATGGCTTGAGCAACCTATTGTGATTACAAAGAAAATGATTCATTGCATTACTAGCCTTCCCATGCTCACCAAAGATAAAACCACCAAAACCCTAGGTTGGGCTAAGCTAGAAAAGAAAACCCTAGCTGAGTGGGATGGTAGAGGGATGAAAATTAGTAGTGTAACAGATGCAGAACTAAAATTTGGGATTCATGTTATAGCACATAAGATATATAGTTCAAGTCATCTCAACAATGTATCTTGTAAAGCTATAGACTTGGCTTATAAAGTGGTGAAAAATAATCTATCTTATGACTTGGTAGATCTATTATTGAAGCAACTCAACAAGAACATGGAAAGCATTAAGACATCCAAGAACAACCCTTTTAAATTTAGTTTACTCTTGACATATTTTTTCTTTTCTGTTCAGAAGTTCTTCCCTTCCAAAGGCATGGTAGTATAGAGAAAAGATGTGTCTATATTATATCAAATAAATGAATACATTGCAAAAATGATGGAGAACTATGTTAGTATTATGGAAAACTCCTTTGAAGTTTTCAAAGAGAAAATGAATAATAGGTATAGAATACCTAAGAATTTAGTTGAGGATTACAAAGATGGTGTATGTTTTATGGTTGATTGTGACAAATCTTACATTCAAGCAATGAAGCCCATAATTGTATGGGTAAAACCTCTTCCTTATGAGGTAAATATTGATGAAGTAAAGGATATTATTGAGGCTCTAATTAATGAACCTATTGATCCAAAGGAACCATAATTTGGAACCTATGATGAAGCCAAAGCAAGAATAGAACTGGAGATAAAACTCCCTTAGGCAGTTAACAAGGGAAAGAGGAGGGTGCTAAACTAAAATCTAGCACACCTCTTATGTTAACTGAAGGTAAAGGAGAAGATGTAGAAGAGTTAGAGGATGAAGAGGAATTGAAAAAGGAAGAAGAACCTATGAATAAGGAAGGCAAGGTGATCATCACCAAGCCACCTAATTCATCCACTACTATCTTCACAAGAAGGTCTAGAAAGAAAGGACGTGAAATTGTCCTTAGCAAACATCCTCCCACCTTCTACGAAAAGTTGAAATAGATGGAAGAAGGTGCAAACATAACAAACTTCAAATCTTTGAAGTATGAAACACGAATAGAGGTAGAGAAGAAATAGGTTGAAGAACTGGTGTTGACCAAAATGGGAAAATGGAAGTATTCACCAAATCAGATAGCCTCTCAAATCTCTAATGAATTATTACAGAAAATAAAGCCAAGATGGGACTTTGCAATGCAAATAGAAAAAAACATTTATGCACAAACCCTAAGGCAGTTGCTACCGAGCATGATAGATACTGAGGTAAAAGAGTTTTTGAAGAAAAATGAAGACAAAATGACTCTTAGATTTAATGCATGTTTAATTTTGATCAAGGATATACAGCATGTTGTTAAGAATGCCACAAGCATGTGGAAGAATTTTTATCATCTGCATAAACCAAGTAATTTCTCAGTAGATGTTAAGGATAATGATGATGACAGTGATGATGATGGAAAAGAAACTTATACAGAGCCCACACATTTTGACAATGAGAAAGTTGAAGAAGATAAAGAGGAGGAAGCTACTGAGGAAGATAAAGAAGATGATGAGGATACTAACCCAATGAAGATAGCATCCACAGTCATTGCCTCACTTCCTCACTCTCCAAACAAACTAGTAACTAGATCAAGCTTGGAGATAGCTTCAGCAAGTTTGATTGTGACAACCATAGACACTTCAAATGTCCAATCACTCTTCACCCCTTTTAGTTCAATGTATCTATAGTAGAAGTGACTTCCACTTCATCTACTAAGCTGCAACCTCTCACTTCTTCAACTATTGAGTCATCAGTTATGACTACAATGTCTTCTATAATTTTGAGCTCTTTAGCAGTAAGTACTTCAATTTTGGATACTATAGTTTTGTCTACTTCACTTTTGGATTCAGCAAGCATTCATATTAGTATTCCATCAGTTAGTACTATATCAATTTTCACCACAAGTCCTTGTATATCTACAATTGTTTCCATATCAAATACAAAGGCATTAAGTACAAGGACAGTTGAACATAAGGCTCAACCGAGTACAAGATTTTTGGGTAGAGGAAAGGAGATAGAGGAGGACATAAACTTAGAAGAGAAAATAGAAATTCCCAAGTGGGACATTGATAATCTTACTATGGACCAAATGCACATAGTTGGTGAACTCCTTTAGAAGAAGGCAAAACAGCAAAAATTAAGAGAAGAAAGAGATAGAGAGTATAAGATTATTGATGATGCTAAAAACACTTTGTTTGAGGCAATAGGTATTGAGGTAGATTCTTCTCAACCTATTTTTTTGTAATTAGCAGAAGTAGTCCAAAATTTCAATGAGGAGAGTAGTGGACAGGATAAGTTAATTCAGAAAGTTAAAAAGAAATTTGACAAATAATTGCTTGAGCACATTGCTCAACAAATTTCTATCCATCAAGTTGAGCTTTCATCAATTTTGACCAATTTTGAATCATCTTGCACCAATGTGACATCAATTTTTGTGAAGTTATGTGATGTTTTTGAGTTCACAAAAGAAATAAAGAGAAAACTATCAAAAATTGATGAGGATCTAAAAGCCAGTGCTCAGCAGTTGCAACTTGACCATAGTTCAAGTTCTGCACATCAAATGAAGATTAGATTTTTGTTAGACATGAAAGCAGAGTTGTTAAGAGAAGAAGCAAGGATCTGGTCATCACTGATTGATATTCAAAATATGATACTTCCTATCATGGATACAATGTAGAAACATATTGTTTACTCAAAAAACTTGATCCATGACAATAACTTCTCTATTGCAGATCACATGATAGAACTCTTTGCAGAAGTATAAATTGCTCTACATAGATGCAAGATTTTACAAGAAAATTGAGATAAAACTCTGGCATTTATTCTTAAGATACATTCTAATTTTTTATCTTATATTGGTGTCTCCATGTAGATAAGTTCTGAATAATTCTTTGGCATTATTGTCAAAAAGGGAGAGATTATTGTTGGTACATGGTATGCTATATATAGAGACACATAGTATTGGGGAGAAACATGCTATGAGGAGAATGTATATAATAAATGATGTATAGTATACCTTACAAAGATAAATTTTGAAAAATCTCAAAACAATATATTCTACTGAGCTAGTAGCACATGGTGATGTATATAAGATTTTGGCTAATAAGTGTTTTTGTCACTAATGCCAAAGGGGTGGATTTTTGACATATTAGTCAAGTTTGTTATTAATGACACACACTTATTCAAATTTTGTATGGGTACCAAGCTCATTGAATAGTCTACACTGTTTGCCATGTAATCCAATAGCGATCGAGTAGTTCAGTGGTTACCAAGTATATTCAGTCAATGTGAAGCCTAGTAGTTCAAATAGAGCAGATTCAATCTAGTAGTTCAACCCGAGTAGTTCAATGGTTACTGAGCATTGCAGTTTCTACTAAGTTATCAGTTCATGTAATGTGAAGCTAATGTAAACTGAGCTTATGTATTTACTAAGTGATTTAGTTTATGTCAAGTTATACAGTATCTACCGAGTCACTAGTGCAGATCAAGTTCAAGACTAATTTGAAGTGATTAGTATGTACTGAGCCTCTACATCTATTGAGTGCATAATGATGTTGAGTAATGACAATGGACATCGAGTATCAAAACTTCACCAAGTCAATCTTTAGAACTCGAGTGTCTTCATATGGGCCAACTTTGTAATATTGGTGTTAACTTGTATGATGGTCAACTTTGTAATTTTGTAATTTGGCTTCATATATATGTAATGTATTGTATCACATCCATATGCATGATAATGAGCATGTAAGAATGCGAAAGTGAATAATTAAAGCTAAGTAGCAAATAAAGAGTAAATTATGAAGGCCATAAAAAAAGAGGAGTAGTAGAGACATATTCATTATAGAAAGGTGATCAATACATTTAAGGAATCTCTATCATTAATCCAGTTGTAAGTCAGAGATCTATTGTTTCATCTTAACAAGTGAACTAGTCAAAATCCTTTCACAAGGTAGACTTAACAGTCTTTCTTAAATCTCTTAATAGAGTGTGTGTTTGTAAAACCTCTAACAAGCTAAACCGAGTAGTCCTAATTGCTCTTAATAGGGTAGATCATCAGAAGTGATCATTGTAAGCCTTAATAGGCCAATTTTATACTACAGTATTGAAGTTTTGTGAGTTTCATCCCCACCCCAGTTCTACTTTCTATTTGGAAGGTTTTTGGGTCACCAAATCATTGTGTTCAAGTGTTGTGGATGCTTTTATATTTTCAGTTTTACATGCATGCAACTAGATCAAATGTGATAAATTAAATGTTAAATGATTTATTGAATTCATAATTGAAATTGGTATAGAAATTTTAGAAGTTATTGATTCATCCCTCCCCTCTCAATAACTTAGCATAGTCTTGAATATTTCCAACACTTTGAGCCCAAAAAGACATCATCGTTGAGCTTAGTGCATCCAAAAATCCCCATTTTCATATAAAATTTATCGAATTTGGACACAATTAGAATCTAAGGCAAAATAATATTGCTTCCAAATTTGGCATGTTTCTTGAGGTGATGATTTTTTAATTTTTGGTACACAAAATGAGATGTTTCAATTCCAAAATTGAGTTTTTTTGCATGCATATCAATATTTTGATGTGCAAATCAAGATTTTTTGGCATACATCCCAAGATTTTTTAGTGTGAAACTCAAGATTTTTGCACACAAATTGAGGTAATTTGGTAAGGTAAAAACATTTTGGCATGAATCCTATGGTTTTTCTAGTACTTTTGGGCATGCTTCTCAATATATTCTAGCATGGATTCTAAGGCAAGGATTTCTTTTCTTTTCTAGCACTTTTTGACCTACCTATGGCTTTTTGGTCATAACTTGCGCATCTAGACTCTATTTTTTGCAAACAAAATCTCGTCAGAAAGCTAATTCTAAGCCTGTCATTATGGTGCAATTTATTTGGACTTTTGATGTTGTTTGGTTTCTATTTTTATGAAGTAAAATTTAGAGTTTCTATTTTGTACTCTAAGAGACATATCTTGAGACATTCTATTTCTTAGATTCTGCTACAAGCACATCCCATTCAGTTTTTTATTATTTTGCATTTTGATGGATATCTTGGTTATTTCAAGTCCAAAGATTGATTTTGTTGTTTTAGATGATTTTTCATTTTAGCGTGAAGCGGGCCTTATGTCTCTTTTGATCTTTATTGACATCCTTTTGTAGTATTTTTGCAAATGCACTGAGATAAATTGTCACTCTATTGCATTTTGGGATCTTGCACATCTAGGTGTTTTTTGGTACTTGTATTGCATTATAAAGTACCTTGGGGGGTTTCATCTTGGCCATATTCACCATCTTCCTTTTTCAAGTGAGTTTTCCTTCCATGACATTAGCCTCATGATGTGTTGATGACACATGTCATTATAGGTGTTTGTACTTCTTTTGCACTTTCAATGTTACTAGTTCTTCTTTTTACAGGAGATATTGCATTGAGTTTCAGTGTTTTTGTCTTACCTCTTAGCATTATATGGGGTTATTTTGATTCTATTTTTTTCTTGGTTTGATGGAGTGAGCTATGTATTCAGTATTTGAACCTATATACTAGGTGATTACACTGGCTAGATACCTAAGCATTTTGGTGAGATGGATCATTTACCATATAGACATTCTTTCATTCTTATTTTTGGAGGCCATGAAGATACTTTTAATCTTCAATTGATTGACTCTTTAGACTTAGTCTTCTCTACCTAGCCATATTCTATACAATGGATGTTCTTCAGATCATCAATTTGGCAGTGTTTGTAGCTTCATGCTTCAGTGATGGTCTTCATGATCATCCTTTTGTTCCTATCTTCTAGAACATTTTATTTCTATCTCTTTTTGGAGTAGGTTTTTCGCCATGTGGTTTTCTCTATTTCTTCTCTTTTCATAGATTTGGTTTTAGTTGGGTACCTCATCAGGCTTTATTGTCGAGACCCAAATTTGCTTTCAGTAGTAGTTTCTAGGATTTTAGCTATTCCCTAATTTTATCTTTGGGGGGGGGGGGGGGGGGGGGGGTGTTAGACATATTGATTTAATTATTAATTCACTTATTATCTCTAGTTTACTTAAGCTAAACTTTGGGCATATAATAATTAATTCTTTTATTAATTATTATAATGCAACCTAGGTTAGTTATCTGTTAGGGTCTTGATCTCCTTTTACAAGGATTAATCTCTTTATAATTTGTTAAATCTCTTTTGATAATAGAAATTTCTCTTTTTTCTCATCAAGAATTTCTCATCTATGGATCTAAGAATTCCAGTCTTTATAGCTTTTCCTTGTCTCTTTCTATGACAGGTGTTTGCAGGTGATTCTTGGGAGCTGTGGGGTTGATCTTTCATGAACTTCAACACACTATACTTGTGTCATAACAATGTATGATAATAGGTTTTGAAAACTCTATCCCAATATCCTTCACCATCTATTTCATCCATATGATCTTATTGCAATTATTTTTTGCTACTACATAGTCTTCTTATGTTGTACTATGTGAAATATAATCTTGTTTCATGCTCAGCCAAGAAACCAATCTTCCTCTAAGGAAAAATGCTCCACCACTTGTACTCTTCTATCATCCACAATTTTACTATAGAATCCTCTTGTCTTAGTAGGACCACTTAGATCTATATGAACAATCTCCAATTTTTCTACTGTAGTGTATTTCTTGCTGGGAAAGGAGGTTTTATTTTTCTTAGCCATAACACGTTCCTTACCAAAAAATAGTAGGCTTCATAACTTTTGGTAGATCTCTAACAGAAAATGTACTACTAGCCTTCACAATAATATCAAAGTTTATGTGATAAAACCTTCTATGCCACAACCAATTGTTATCAAGTTTTGCAACCAAACATGTCATCTCTGTAGGGTTCACTTGAAAAACATTATCTATGGATCTTGTACCAATGCCAATCAAATTACCATCTTTATCCTTAATAATGCATGTCTTTTGTATGAATTGTAACTAATATCCCTTATCAACCAACTATCCAATACTCAATAAGTTACTCTGTAATCCATCAAAAAAGTAAACATCATTTGTGTTATTCTTCCCATCAATATTAATAGATCGTATTCCCTTGATATGGCAAGCCACATTGTTACCAAATATGACAATACCTCCATCATGATAGCGAACTTAAAAATTTTACTCATGTCACCAGTCATATGATGTGAACAACTAGTGTTTATGATCCAATCAACTTTCTTTTCAACCTAAAAAACTAAGGCTTTCTCTTCTCTAAATTTTATTTAGGTTTTTCATCTTTTATAGCTACAAATCCTAACTCATCATCATTTTCACTCTGAACTCTCTCATTGGGTTCATCATCTTCATTTGCATACAAACAATCTCTAGGCCTTCTAGACTTGAAATTCTTTTTATACTTTTTCTCTCTTTTAGGGCACTTAGAAGCATAATGACCAAATTCATTACAAGTCCAACATTTTAAGATTCTCTTACCATTTGGTTCTCTCCTCACAAGCAAGGAAATTCCTTCTTAAATCCTTTTTTCCTCCTCAAATTTGGATCTACTACTACTAGCATAGTCTTCATTGGTACTTAAACTTCTTGACAAGGAAGGGTGAACACTTAATGCACTAATAGAAGTTTCCACTATAGGAAAATCTCTAGCCTATTCCAAGCTCACTTTTGCTACTTCTAATCTTCCAAGAAGATTTTCTCTGGTAAAATTATTAGTGCAAGGTATTACTTTTTCAATTATCTATGATGTCTACTTGAATGGTGGTCTTAAGGTATTCAAAATCTTCCATATAACTTTATCTTCATCTTTAGATCCATTACAAGACTTAATTCTTGCAAAAAAATTGATTTTCTACCAACATACCTTCTAACAAATTCATCTTCCATTATTTTAGCATCTTGAGACGACCATATCCAATTTTGTAATTTGATTCTCTTAGCATGCTTATCACCATCAAAAATAGATTCCAAATTTTCCAAATTCCATGAAATGAATCTAAGGATTTTACCTGGTTATATTCATTTTCAAGAAGAGCTGGCAATACTACTTGTTTGTCAAGCATGTTATACATAAATAGATCTCTTTCAGCTTTACTACATTCTTCAAGTTTTCTTTCTTCCACAATCTTCTTTCCTTTCTTTTTCATCAACTAATATCTTGGACCCATGCATAGAAGACATTTCTTCATCTTCTCTTTCTAGTTGTCATAGTTAACTCCATCAAACTTAGGACTTTCTTTTTAGAATTGACATGTCATTGATCTCCTGAAGTTGTTAATATTTTCCTTCAAGGAACTAGTGGTTTGATACTAATTGCTAGAAAGTCCAGGGTTTCCATTGCACCAAAGTATTGAACTATCAATACATGATACAACCAATAGTCTTAGAGAACTACTAGAGGTGGTTAAGCCATGTTACAAATCTGGTCCATTGCCAACAAGATAGATGTGATGATATGATTAACCCCTTGTGATGATAGTAAAAGAAGAGAAGCGATCAGATGACAAGATAAAAAGGAGATAAAGACATGGTAAGAATAATTGAGGAGGTGAACACAATTGATCGACACATCCAAAAAAGATAAAGGAGACTCTCTAACAACACAAAATGAAAAGCTAAGCTAAAATGAAACCCTAAAATGCAAGCTAGTATAAAAAGGTGCAATTGCAAGGGCTATATAAGTAGGCCCTAGTTTTTATTAGTGAGCCTTATTAGGGACATAAAATATCATAAAATCACCACTAGCATTAACTATGATGATATGCATATGACCCATATTGGATAGGTATATGGGAACTCATCCTATGCATCAAAGACATAAAAATGAAGATGACAATGAAGTTAGATTCCCTAAATTTAGTATAGCAAGATCATGCTTTCATCAAGACACAAAATTTTGAGACAATCATAAGTATGAACATGAACTTACAAAAATATACAAGGATGTAACATTGTAGATCCTTAAGGTCAAGTGTGTCAAGAAAAATGCTTAAGACACCTAAGATCTAACAAAGTACACCTATAGATAGAAATTGAAGGAAAACATGTCCCATGCCCCCATTCATCTAGTCCATGAATTCCTCGACAAACTATTGAAGAGGGGAAAACTCAACAAATAAATCATCATAGACAACACGTAAATAATATAAGCCAACAAGTCTTAACTAATTTTTGATTTTAAGAATGTGTGTTGAAGTCATATGACTATTCTCTTAGTACTTAAGTCTACCTATGACAAATATCACAACATCCTAGATTGTAGAAAAAGTATCTAATAAGTGTTGAGAAACACTCAATGTTAAGGGGATAAAATGTTGGAAAAAAAAATAGTGTACTATCCAAGAAACCCTAACACAACTAAGAGACCTAGATAAGTGTGAGCAATACATTCGCCCTAGACATAGTCAAGAGTTAGTTCTAGATAGAAAAAGCAACACAATATGAGATGAATAGCTTATGAGAAAAAAAGATATGGTAATAGACATAGGTGAAAGGGTCTCAAGTAGTGCCTATTTCTAGGTTTCATCACCTAGTAGGGTTGATAGCTCTTAAGAAAGATCACATCATTTTTTTCTAGTGTGCAACAAGGTGTAGGGAAAGATGGAATAGAAAGATAGTAGATATGATGCATAGGAAAGAATGTATGTAGTAGGATGAATTCTATCCTCAAGGATTGGCTCCTTAAGAGTAGCCAAGATAGGAAAAGATTAAAATAACTACATGAAATAGGTTTTGGACAAGAGAAGAAAGCTAAGAAAGGAGATAGCATGTAGGATAAATAGTTATAGCTAATAAGAAAGATAACATATAGGATGAGCAGTGGAAGCCAATAAGAGAAAGAGCATGAAAGCATATGGCCTAAAAGAGTAGATGTGTCAAGAGGTTTACAAGAACCATATTCTAGTTTTTTATCAAGACCAAGATCTTAGATTGGTTTTGACAAGTGAGTGTCTATACACTTAAGCCATTTACTTAGTTCATGCCGAACAAGTAGTATATGTCAAGCACAACATGTATAAGTTAGAGCATGTCGATTCATTCATGTGCTAAGTCACTCATGTGCCAAGTCACTCTAGTGTGGAGTAGACAATATATGTTGAGTGATTCAGGTGTGAAGGAAGTAGTGCATGTTGAGGGATAGTATTGAAGTCAGTATGTGATGAGCACCAAGGACTTCAAATGTCGACTAACATAGTTTTGTCTTAGTTGTTTGTATTGGCACAAACTACTATATAAACCATTTAGCTGACTTATAGATTGAATTATGATATTTTGGTGATAAGGACTAATCTTAAGTTAGAATCCTTATGCAATACATGCATCCAATCAAGTAAATGGAAGGTTTAAGTGGTAATATAGGTGAATCACAGCCATTGATTCATACCTAACCCTAAGTCACCTAGATCTTCTTAAGGAGGAAAAACCCTAAACTTTCTATGAGCATGAAAGGGAATGAATGAATGATCAAGGAGAGTTTTGCATGCACAAACTAGGACATTCATGGTAACCAAGGCATTATGATCTAAATTGCATTATAAAATTAGCTAAAGAAGAACAGAGGAAGGAAACAGTAAACAGCAAAGAGACATCTAATAAAGAAGGATCAAGTATACAAGTGATTTGTCATCAAGAAAAAAAGTGCTAATTGTAGGATCAATGCTGAGACATTCTAACAAGTGAATCAGTTAAATCTCTTAATAGATTAGTCCTAACAAGTTTTATTGAAATCCTCTAACAAGGTGCTTACTTAATTGTGAGTTGAATTCATTTAACAAGGCACATTTTTAACAAGGTGTTGAAATCCTTTAATAGGGTAAGACTTAAGAGTCTTTGTAAGCATTTAATAGGGTAGATCATGGTTCATGATGAAACATTGTAACCTTCATTGGATACACTTAATTAATGCAATAGTGAATATTTTTGGGTGTCATGCCCACCCCAATTTTACCTTCTCATTGGATGGTTTATGGGTAATTATATCTTGTGTCATATGTGTGAATGCTTACTTGTCTACATGCTTTAGATTTACATGTTTTTCATGATATTTTAGTTTACTTATTGAATATATGAGATGGATCTGTGGTGAATATTTTTATGGGTCAAATTTTATAGCACTTATTTACCCCACCCCACCCACCCACCCCAAAAATTTTACCTTTCCTATTCTAATTCCAACAATTGGTATCAGAGCTTAGTTCTCTAAAAGTGAAGCTTTGCAGCTTTGAGGAGAGATCTTGGAAATGGAAGTCTACAAGTTGGGAAAGATTATTGAGAACCAGGAGATTGAAAGACATCTTATTCTACATTAGTTGAATGAAGCAAGAGAAGATCTAAAGAAATCTTTAAAGAGAAGGAAGGAAATTGCTATTGAGGAGAATGACACACAATACAAAGAGATAGACACTACTAAGCTATTTGCAAATGATGCCTCCAACAAATTCAATGCAGTAGTTGCAAATCTAATGGAAAAGACATAACCCTAGCTGAATAGATTAGAAATATTAAGTTAGAACAGGAATCACAAACCATACTACTATGTGAGGTGACTAAATAAAAAAAGAAAGCTATGGAAGACAAAGCCATGATTGAAGGTGAAAAAAGAGTTTTGATCAACACACTAGAAGAGAAATCATCAGAGGTAACTAGGATTACTAACATGAAATTGGAAACTTTGGGTCAAATGATGAATACCAACCATGAATTGAATGCCAAGGACATTGAGATAACAACACTAAATTCTTTGGGGCTAGAAGCATTCTAAAGGAGATTAACTCTAACTTTTTTAGTCCTCATTCCTAAAGTTCCTAGAGCCAATTCCTTGGACAAGTTTAGACCAATTAGCCTATGAAATTATTTTTACAAGATCATTTCAAAGGTACTTACTTCCAAGTTGCTCAAGCTCCTCCCTTTGATAATATCTCAGCAGCAAATTGGTTTTGTCACAGGTAGACAAATTTTAGACTCGATAATGACGATGCATGAAGTGATTCACTCTATGGAAGCTGGAAAAAGGGAAGGGATGTTACTTAAACTTGACCTATCAAAAGCCTATGACCAGGTTGACTAGTCTTTCTTGGATATGGTGCTTAAGGTTTTTGGGTTTGATGACAAAACTTGTAAGCTAATTTCTCAACTGGTAACTACTTCCTCACTTGTTGTTTTAGTTAATGGATCCCCCTCCAATTTTTTCAAACCATCTCATGGTCTTCGTCAGGGGGATCCTCTTTCACCTATTCTCTTCATAATCTTGCTAAAATGCATAGGCAGAATTATTGAGAAGAATAAGAAGGAAGGGAGAATCAAAGGTATTAAACCTCCTTCTAAAAGTGCCCCTTTTATGCATCAACAATTTGTTGATGATACTATAATGGGAGGGGAGACTTTTGTTAAGGAGGCAAAGGAAATGAAGGACATCTTAGATACCTACTCTAGAGGGTCAAGACAGCTCATCAACTAAGGTAAGAGTTATGTTTTCTTTATCAACACTCCTGAGGACAGACAAAAGAAAATCTCCAAAATTTTGGGATGTAGTGTGGGGAAGCTTCCCTCTACCTATCTTGGACTCCCTTTGGGCATGAATCCTCTTGATTCTTTTTGGAATGGCATTATGGACAGATTCAGTAAGAAGTTGGTTGGTTGCAAAGGGGCCTCTCTAAGCCAAGCTGGAAAATGCCAACTGGTTAATTCCACCCTTCAGAACTTACCTATTTATGCTTTGAGCATTTTTGTGATCCCTGTGAAATTTTCTAAGAGGATGGAAAAAATTTAGAGAGACTTCTTATGGATGGGGGCTGAAAGGAATAAAAGGTATCCCCTAGTTGCTTGAGAAAAAGCCTGCCTCCCAAAGAAAAATGGAAGTCTTGGCATCAAGAAGCTAACTCACCTCAACAAAGCTCTTTTCGCTAAGAAAATATGGCATATCTTTAGCAGCACAAGGGAATGGAGAGACATTTTGGTAAACAAGTACATAAAGAGGCCCTCTAAACAGTTTAGCCTCTTCAGTGAAGATATCCCAAGAGGATCCGCTATTTGGAATGGTTTTTTAAAAGCCAGGGACCTAGCAAATTCTAGAGTCCCTTGTAAATTGGGAAATGGGGAGGATATCTAGTTATAGTCTGATAGCTACCTTATTCAGGGCCCTCTTATGAACAACCCCAAATATGAGGTCTGGGTGAATGATTGCATCAACCATTTTGGGCAAAAATTTAGTAACTATAGGAACGTCCAAGGATGGATAGACCTTTTCGTCATCTCTGAAGATCTTAATCCTATTATGAAAATGCTAAACTCTATGGCCCTAAATAACAACAGGGATGAATTGGTCTAGGGAGATAATGTCAATGCGCTATATACTACTGCCTCTGGGTATTCGGCCCTTTGGAGATTAATTGAGGTTCCTCCTTGGTTGAGGGCTTGGCTCCCTAGCCTCACTCCAAAAATTAATATGTTCTATTTGCTGGCTCTACAAGATAGAATCCTCACCTAGGATAACCTCATTAAAAGAGGTCATATTATGCCCAGCAGATGTGTGTTATGTAAAGATCAGACAGAGATTAGCAATCATTTGTTCATTCATTGCTTCTTCTCTAGGGAGGTTTAGGTTTTCCTCACCCAAGACTTGGGCTTCAGTTGGTGTGTGCCTTTTAACCTTATGGATCTCTTCTATCAATGGAAATGCATGTTCAATAGGTCTGATCTTCAGGAATTAAGTTCATGGATCCTGCCTCATTTCTGTTGGAGAATTTGGAAGGAGACAAACAACAAATCTCCAGAGATAAAGAGGAGACAACTATAGTGATAGGGAAGAAAATATTTTCTAATATTAAGGAAAAATATATAGTGAGGAAAGGGGGAGATATAGAATTAGGTGGTAGAAAAAAGGAGAAGACAAAAGACAGAAAGAAAAAAAGACAAGAAGCCAAATAGCTTCTCCCCCCAGAAGGATGGCATAAAGCCAACTTCGACAGAGCTTCCAAGGGAAATCTTGGCTCCTTGAGAAGTGGAGGCATAATAAGGAATGAAAATGGCAATGGTATTGCAACTTTTTCTCTCCCACTGGGATTTTAAACCAACCACTTTGCGGAAGTGAACGCTGCGTGTAATGTTGTCAAATTGGCTTTTGAAATCGAAGTTACTAACCTTTGGCTTGAAGGGGATTCGAACAACATTATAAAATTTATTAAAGGAAACTCTCAACCATCATGGTCGATTGCAAATCTTATTGATGAGACACGTGAGACTCTTGCCAAATTCAGTAGAGTCCACGTCACTCATATATTTCGGGAAGCTAACCCAGTAGCCGACAGGTTTGCTAATATAGGGGTCGGCACAAACCAAATAATGACATGGCATCCCAAAAATAGTTTGTCGATGGATGTCAAAAGCATGATCGAACTAGACAAGATCCAAGGAAGTACGAAGAAGATCAATGTGTAATTATGAGTATGAATGGATTAAGGGGAAAGGGTACTTCCCAAAAATGTAGCATGGGAAATCGTAATTGCTATAATTTATTACAAACTATTTAACACGCTTTGTGGGTCATTTTTTGCATTTGCAATAGGAGCAACAGAAAGGTTAATTCTTTCTGCATTTTGCTCATACATAGAGGTTCTTATCAGTTATAGTGCGAGGTGCATATGAGAATTGAGAGTGTGCAAAGTGCAGATATGGTAGGTGAAAGGTGTAGAAAGGAGCTTGTGGATGAAATAGAGAAATGGAGGAGCAGGGAAAAAGTTTGGGAGCAGCTAGATCAAGGTGGGATTACTAGATACATTACAAAACCACATGGATTTGATCAAAAGGTGACCAACAGTATGGTTGGATCATGGAAGGATGGAAGAGTTAAGGTGAATGGGGTTTCTTTCATGATCACTAAGGAGGTGATATCGACCATTTATGAAATCTTGATTTAGGGTTTTAAGTTATTTTGGGACAAGAAGCTCTCGGCTAATGCTATGCGAGATTTTGTGAAGGATGTGAAGGAACTAAAAGACCTGAAGAAGATTGTCATGTACTATGTTCCTGATACCATGAAGAAATTATGGAGGTATGTTCTGAGAGCTGTAATCGAGTATATAACTCTGGGCCATAGGTTTGATCGAGCTCACACCCACCACTTTGTTCTTTTGAATCATTTTCGGCACAGTTGTAAAATTTCTTTTCTTTTTTACTTGTTAACTTCCATGAGCAAGGCGGTGGATAGCTTCAAAAAGAAGCCCACTGATAACCCCGCTCTGCATGAGGGGCTCTTGCTACCTATTTATGAGCACTTCAAGGCTCAGACAATAAGCAATGCCCCCCCCCCCCCCCCCCTCAGACTGAGAATGTGACCTTTGGAAGTTCTAGCTTCTCTTTAGACTCAGATGATATTCAAAGTTTAAGCTCTAAGGATGGCAGGATTTCTTCTACTGGTAAAAAAGTCACCCATCAGATCAAGAATTCACCTTCTTCCATAACCCCTAGTAGAAAAAGCCCTAGGATTCATGGGAAAAAGAAACCTATGAAGGATGAGAACATTGATAGCGATGATGAGGAGGATGTGGAGATGAAAGAGGAGGAAAAGGAGATGCAGGAGGATAATAAGGAAGACCGAGGAGGGAAGAAATGCAAGAGGGAGGGTCTAGAGGATGAGAGAATGCAGCAAGATCTGGATATGTCTTCGCTGCCTCTTTCTCCTATCCATATTCAAGCCCAACCTAAGGAGCAAAAAATGGATTTTAAGATCAAGGGAGGGGAGGTGCAGGTTAAAGAGGGGAGGAAAGCTTGGAAAAACTTTAATATTATGATCTCAAAATGGGCATTTTTAGATAGGCCATGAACCTGCAGGTCCTCATGGAAAACCAAGAAGGGTCGCAGCTTGAAGAACTCATAGACCCAAAAATTGTGGCTATTTCAAATAAATCAAGGGAAACTGGGATGAACCTCTTGAACAATGCCCACAACAGGATGATTGATAACTTCAGATCGATCAAGTGGATTTTCCATGAGCTAGAGGAGGTCAAGAGCAGGTGGGTCATATGGAGGAAAATAGGAATGGAGAAGATTCTGATAATAGAGATGGCCACAGTGAGAGGATCAGTCTGGCGGAGAGAAGGAATAACAACCTTGAGATCTACAATCATAGTCTCTCAAACCAGATGATTTCATTGCTAAGCTCCATTAACAACAACATCATATCTTTAACTAGCCGGATCAAAGATAGAGTTATGAAGGAAGATGAGGAAGGAAAAGACAGGGGAAAAGCCAAACTGGTGGTCAACCTTGCAAAGGAAAACACCAAAAATGGTCAGGACCAGGAGGATCAAAGGGCGCACCAGCATGAGGCTGAGGAGAACTAGATGGCCTATGAGGTTTCTCAAGTCATGCAAGAGCTAGAGAGAAAGAACGAGGACTAATCCTCTGCCTATTCTTTTGTTTCTACCTGTGCCTTTTTTTGGCTTTTTTTCAGGGCTTTTGCCTTTGTCAATTCTTGTTGTTTCTGTTCCTGGTCTTTTCTATGTTCTTTGTTCTTTGGCTGGGCCTTGTGCTTATTATCAACCTTTGAACTTGAACTCTTTTGGCTAGGCTTTTCTCACTTATTTTTAGCCTTGTTAATGTTTTAACTCATGGGTTTTAGGGTCCCTGTAAAACCTATTTATCTAATAAAAAACAACACTAAATTTGCAAAATAAGCAATTGAGCAATGACCTAGAAAGGGAAAAGGAATTTGTTGAAAGTTTTAATAAACCTAGTAAAGCCATCAAATACTTTGAGCAATTGTTGAGATCCCCTAGATCCAACAATGATACATCTAGACTAGGATATGCAAGTACTAAAGAAGGAGAATCATCCAAAAGTGTTGAAGAAAGGAGTAACAAAGGTAAGAATTCCAAACCTACTTGTCATAATTGTGGTAAAAAAGGACATACTACCAATGTGTGTAGGAGCAAGACTATAAATCAGAATGTTAAGTAGAAGAACATGGGTCACTATCATAAGTGCAACAAATAAGGTCATTAGGCACATGAATGCAGAACCATGACCATGCACACTAAAAAATTTGAAGGATATTGTTACAATTGTCAAAATTATGGACATGGAGCTTTTAAGTGCAAATCTAAACCAATGTGGTCTTCAAGCAAGCAAACAAAGGTAAAGAACAATGGAAACTTTTATAATTGGGATTATAATACAAGGTATAATTTTCACTACTATCAAGAGTATGGACATATTCTTGAGAACTATATTAGAACACACTTTGGGAGTAACTACAAAAGGTGGTTGAGTCAAACCACATATTTTAGTTGTTTGAAGATTGGTCACGTTAGTCGATATTGTCCAACAAGGTCAAAGACACCAAGTTTTGAGTTCAATAAAAGCAAAGGAAAAGGAAAGACAAATGTTGAAAATGTCATAAATGAAATGACAAGACATGGAAGAGAAAGGAGGACCGTAGTACATCAAGTGGAGAAGGGATCACTTCACCCAATGGGTCAAGTGATCACACCTCATCAAACTAAGAAATAAAGAGGTATGAAGGATTGATATTTAAAAGTTATATCATATATCAGTTCCAAAGGATTTAGTTCTAAAAATATTAGATAAGCATGAATAAAGATGCAAGGTGCTATTAGGAATCAAAGAAAAATCTTTAAGTTTTGTCAATTTTTCATGTTACTGTCGAGCATGAAAAGTTTCCTATGGTTGCAGAGTGAAATTCTAGTGGATGTCAACCTAATAGATTGGCTAGTTGATGTTGAGCTTGTAATGGTTGTCAAATGAATGGAAATACTAGTGGATGTCAAGTGAGCTAGAAATTAGTTGATGTCGAGCTTACAGTTGTGTAAACACTTAGCATTAATTGCAGTATCTTAAAGGGGTATTTGATCAATTACTGCTCATTTAACATCATTCAAATTTGAAAGAGAGTAAGAAGAGCTAAAGGCAATGTGGAAATTTCATCTGAAGCATTTGCAGGAGAATTGAATAGCTATTCGACATCATTTCATCAGGATTTACAAGGTATTCATCGTGTGTCGAGTTACACTATTCCAAATTTTGTAAACCCTAGATTCATATAATGGTGTGTAGTTCTTCGAAAGAAAAAGGTGAAGAGGGAAAAGAGGTTTTGAATTTTTAGTTAGTTAGTAATGAGATAAAACAACCTAATTTCAAGGTCATTCCACACATTTCTTACAAACAAGATCCCTCCAATGCACTATCTATGATACCACCGAAAGTGTTAATGATTCAAGATGTCAGAAAGTGTTATAATTGTAAGATTGGTAGTATTGGTGACATGGAAATCAGAGAAGCATATGGAAAACTATGTGAAAATGGTGTGTTGAGGGAAGAATTCAAGATTATAGAAAAGAAAGGGTTAACTCGTGCCCTAGCTCTCCCTAACGTTTTCAAAACTAAATGGATCAGGATTGTTTTGAGCAGAATTCATGATAGCTCAATGTGGTTAGATAATGGGACAATCAAAATCACAAAGAGAATAATTCATTGGGTAACAGGGTATCCAACCCTAGATTATCCAAAGACTATGAGAAGTGAGTCCAAAGAAGTTATTAAAAAGAATTAAGGGGTTTGTGTGGAACAAGAGGGGAATGACCATAGACACTGTCACAAATCCTCTAATAGCTTTTATAGTGAGGCTGATCACACATAAGTTTTATCAATCAAGCAAATTGAATAGTGTACCCAACATTGCAATGGACATGGGCTACAAGATTGTGAAGAAGGATCATACATATGATCTTGCTAAGCTGCAGCTACAACAATTGATTGAAAACTTAGTATCAATAAGAAAAACAAAGAGTGCTCAGTGTAAATTCAAATCTATTTTGGTATGTATCTTTTTTTATGTACATAACACATTTCTCACATTTGGTACTATTGCATGGAAGAAAAATAGGTATGTTGCAGTTCAAATAAGGGGGTTCATTGAATAGTTAGGTGAAAATTTTGAGTCAGTAAAGACTAGTTATTTTGAGGATTTCAAACAATCCATGAAGAAGAGATTAAGGATTCCAGTGTCATTAGTGGAAAAACATTATGATGATGTTTGTTTCCTAGTTGATGTTGATCACACATTTGTTCAGGCAGAAATTCCTAGAGTGAGATGGCTAAGGCCATTAGGTTATGAAATTAATGTTGATGAGGCCTCTACAACAATCATAGCATTACTTGCAAAAGAAGTAGACAAAGATGCCAGAGCTTTTGGTAACTAGGAGATGGCCAAATCAAAGATTAATATGGACTTGAAGACTTCCTATATCATCAAAAGGAAGGATAAACTGGTAAAGAAACTAAAAGAAAAATTTGGTGAAGGTTCCGAGGAGGAAGATAAAGAGGAAGAGGATGAAGAGGAAGAAGACACTCAGATTCAAGCACCACTTGCATTGACACAAGGATAGGGTGAGGATCAATAAGAGGAAGAAAAAAAGACTACAGAAGGTGTTGAGGAAGAAGAAGTTGAGGAAGCACTTATTCCTACTGATCAAAAGAAGAGAAAGGTTAAGGCATAAGCAGTGACAAGACCTAAGAAGGTTGCTAAACCAAGCCAACCCAAACCAATAGCACCTACCACAAGGGCCAACACACATGTCATTGCACAAAAGGCTAAAGATAAATTCAAGCCTATAGAGTAGGAAGGTGGAGCATAGAAAAGACCAAGGAGAAAATACATTGCTTAGGCTGAATCTGATGAGGAAAGGACTAAATCTGATGACAATAGCCAATTCCAAGTGGTGAGTCATAATCCATCCTTAGATTTGGACAAATTATGTGAGAATCTTAGAAACAATGCAGATTTATTAGGTTTCTCTCATATTGATTTTGAAAATCTTGGAAAAGTTCAGAAGAATCAAGTAGAAGAGGCAATTTATGTCATGATGGCTACTTTCAAGAAGGCTCCTCTAGAGATTTCCAAATCCGTACCTAAAAACCTATATGAAAGAGTTGAGAAAAAATGGCACTACTATTTAGATACAGAGAGAGAAATTAGGGAGACATCCCTGACCCAAGTGATGCTAGAACTTAGCAAGGCACAAATAGCTAAAGCCATAAAGAAATATGTTATTAGATTTCTTCCTAAATATAAGGCATTCAACATATTATAGAATAACATAGAGGATGTTGTAAACAATACCACACAGATGTGGAAAATCACATATGGGCTAGCCATAGTCAAAGCAAGTGAACAAGAACCTATTAAGGTCAAAGATGATGAAGATGAATACAATAATGAAGACACAGTTGAGGGAGACACTGAAATGAATATAGATAATCAGGCAACGTCTAAGGAAGAGTAGCAACAAGAATAGAGTGCACAAGATACACAAATGTCAAGTGTCAGCCCTCCACAAATAATAAGTGTAAGTATTGAAACTATTACAATAAAGGATGTTTCTAATCTCACTGTGTAGAACATCAATCCCCTAACAAAGGAAGATTTGAAAAAGATACTTGACCAATCTACTTTATATGAAAAATTATGTAACAACCTTGTATTGGTTAGTGTAGATGAAATTCAAAAATCAGTGACTATAACTACAAGGGAGGAGGTGAAAACACAAGAACTACCAACAATTGGTATCACTCCTCAAGTCACTAGTGTACAACCTTCACAACCATTGATTAAAAATTAGAAGAAGGAGATAGAAGAATGTACTATTAGTACACACACAGTTGGCACTCCAGACTCAGCAAATGTATCAAAAGTTGCAATAGAAAAGGTTGAGACAATTGGAGAGGATAACATGGAAACTCAAGTCACTAATGAGACACAGAGTCAAACATGTTAGATAGATTCATCTACACCTCCACCACAAGTTTAAGGTGCAATTAAAAGAAATGAGGCAAAAAAGGACAAGCCTAAAGAGACTAATTTGACACCCAAGTTGAAGGAGCTAACAGCAATTCAAGCACTGGTAACTTTACCAAAATCGGGCACTCCTTCCAGTCACACTCTTTAGAGGTCAAGCATAGATGCAACACCTTTGCAATTCTTAGTGCCAAGTCCAAGTTCATCCAAGGTATGAAAGGTAATAACCTATGGAGATGCTAGCCTAGATGAAGAAATTATATTGCCCAAGTTTGATCTTGCAGCAATACCATTGAGCAGATGGGTATACTTCAAGAAGCCCTAGCTAGAAGGAAACATCAAGAACTGGTCAAAAGGGAGCATACACAAAAGGGAGCATACACAAAAGCAAGCTTTTCTTGATATCAAAGACATCTTCTTAGATGCATTTAGTCAGCCCACTCCAGATGAAACAAAGCCACTTATTGAAAAATTTACTAACATAATGGAAAAGGTAAGTGATGCAGACCTTGATACTAATGCAAAATTATTAGAATGGTCTAAGAAGAAGTTTCAACATAAATTGAATGATAAGATATCTAGTGATATAGCACTTACACAATTTGCATTGGCAACTAAGATAGACAGTGTGAAGAAGGTACTAGAGAACATTTTCTCTCTGTAAACCAAGTTGTGAAATCCTACACTCTTCACCCAAGAAATAAGGAATCACATCCTGAGATTGGAAAGTCAAATACAGTCATCCAAAGCTAAATTACCCATGAATCTAGCTCAAAGTGAGAAACACTTTAGGACCCTATTGCAAACCTAGAATTAGTTAGCAGTACTATCTGCAAATGAAGCCAACATAAGGGATAAACTAATAAGCATCCATACTGCATTGACTTTTCACATGGAGATTTTACACAAGGAGTTAGGCTATACAGAAACTCTTATGAAGAAAGACCCAAATCTTTCTACATTAGATGGTCTAGTACCTCTTGTTGTTGAGCTGGCCATCCAAATTAAGTCTTTGGAGATAGCTTGTGACAATTGGGATGTTGCTCTTAAGATTATTCTTGAGGTCCACAAATATTTTTTGGACAAATACACTATCAGTGTATGACCCATTGACATCAGTATCAAAAAGTGGGAGTAAGAGCATGGAGAAATATGAAGAGTAAGAGCATGGAGGAGCAACCATGGGAGAGCAAGAGTAAAGGGGGAGAAAGAGCAAGAAAAAGAGTATCAATTGAGGAAAATCTACTCAGTAGGAGTAAGATTTTGATACAGAATAGAACACCTTAGGGGCAGTTATGAGATTTTTTTGAAAGTATAAGTTGTTGCAAAATTTTGATATTTTGAAATTTTGTATAGAAGTCAAATAGTTAGTTATGCTATGCTCATAGGACTAAGAATATTAATGCATGATCAAGGGTTTTTGACACTCATGACAAAGGGGGAGATTTTTGATCTTAGATTCATTTTGACAAGTGAGTGTCTATACACTTAAGTCATCTGCTTAGTTCATGTCAAACAAGTAGTATATGTCGAGCACAACATTAGATCATGTTGAGTCAATAGTAAGTGTCGAGTCACTCATGTGCCAAGTCACTCAAGTATCAAGCAGACAGTATATGCTGAGTGATTCAGGAGCCGAGCAAGCAGTGCATATCAAGTCATCCAGATGTTGAGTGATAGTATTGAAGTCAATATGTGACGAACACCAGGGACTTCAAATGTCGAGTAACACAGTTTTGTCATAGTTTTTTATATTGGCACAAACTACTATGTAAACCATATTTTATCTGAATTATAGATTGAATTATGATATTTTGGTGATAAGGATGAATCTTAAGTTAGAATCCCTATGCAGTACATGCATCCAATTAGGCAAAGGGAAAGTTTAAGCAGCAATATGGGTGAATCACAGTTGTTGATTCATACCTAACCCTAAGTCACCTAGGTCTTCTTAAGGAGGACAAACCCTAAAATTTTTATGAGCATGAAAGGGAATGAATGAATGATCAAGGAGAGTTTTGCATGCACAAACGAGGACATTAATGGTGACCAAGGCATTATGATTTGAATTGCATTGTAAAATCAGTTAAAGGAGAATAAAGGAAGGAAATAGTAAATAGCAGAGAGACATCCAATCAAGAAGGATCAAGTATACATCAGTTTAGAGGTGATCTATTGTCAAGCAACAAAGTGCTAATCACAGGATCAATGCTAAGATATTCTAATAGGCAAATCAATTAAATCTCTTAACAAAGTAGTCCTAACAGGCTATATTGAAATCCTCCAACAAGGTGCTTACTTAATTGTGACTTGAAGTCCTTTAATAAGGCACACTTTTAATAGGGTGTTGAAATCCTTTAGTAGGATGAGACTTAAAAATCTTTGGAAGCCTTTAACAGGGGAGACCTTTCACAGGGTAGATCATGGTTCATGATCAAACATTGTAACCTTCATTGGATACACTTTATTACTATAGTACTGAAGATTTTTGGGTGTCATCCCCACCTTAGTTTTACCTTCTCATTGGAGGGTTTATGGGTAATCATATCGTGTGTCATATGTGTGAATGCTTACTTGTCTACATGCTTTAGATGTACATGTTTTTCATGATATTTTAGTTTACTTATTGACTATATGAGATGGATGTGTGGTGAATATTTTTATGAATCAAAGTTGAAAGCATTGATTCACCAACAACCCCCCCCTCCCTCAGAAGTTTACCTTTCTTATTGTAATTCCAATAGTTGACTAGATAGGATAGCAATAATGATGAAGCTAGGTATGGAGGCTATGAGTAAATTATTTGAGATAAGAAGGATAATGATAGGGTAAGATAATGCATAAGATAGCCAATGCACATGAACAACTTGACATTATCAAGATCAAAGAGAGAAGAGGGAATAGATGGATGATGGAAGAATTAAGCATGATGCCTTTTTCATAGGTTCTCATAATGGTACTTATCCAAGGTTCCACAAGAAGTGGTTTTCACGATAGGACAAATTTATTTCTCTTTACTTTTTCTAATGCATGTCTTTTACTAGGTAGCTAGGCTCCATTCATGTTTTAAAAGTGCATGTAAATGGGGAGGAGAAAATCACACTCCTGGGACCCCTTTACATGTTTTAAAAATAATGCATTTACATGTATTAGAGTCTTTTGATGCAAATCGCACTCTTGGAGACCAAACACATGTTTTAAAAACTTGACTTTACTTTGGCTTATGCATTTAAAAATACCTTTTTAGTGCAAATCACATTCTTGGGGACCCTTTGCATGTAAACATGTAAATTGGTTGAAATTTGTATTTGCACAATTTAAGTGATCAATTAAGCACATGTTTAATTGATTTTCAAGGAAAAACAACTTAATTGGGTCAAAAATAATATTTAGTCAAAAATGGTATTTACACAATATAATAAATGTCATCTATAAATATTAATCAAAAAGCAATATTTAACTTAGATATTTTAAAATAAAACATAAAGAAACTCAAAAATAAATCAAACTATTTAGTTTAATAAAGTCACTTAAGTGAAAAACTAAAAAGCAACTCAACTTAAAAATATAACATAAAGTGCTCTATAGTTAATTAAATGATAAACTTAAGTGATAAAGTAACTTTAAAACATAGCATAAAGTGAATTGATGTTATATTTTTCAAAAAGTGAATGTTAGCATTAAAATATAACATAAAATTTTAAATTATGCAATTGTATATGGAGAGTCCACCTTTTGGACAATTAAATGATCATATATATTGAGTGTCATTTTTTATTAAGCGCTAAGTTATACCGAATCAAAGGGAAAACTAAAAGCAATGATTTAAACAAAACCAACAGACCAAAAACCAATAAATACACACTCAAAATTGAGAAAAAGGACATTGAAGGCTTCAAAAATCAAGCATTTTCTTAAGAAAAAAATGAAAAAAGACTTGATGAAAACCTTCAGTAAAAGAGTTCATTATGTAGATTGGGGTTTATTGATTGATCAATACTAACCAATTAAATAATAAACTAATCTCAAACAAATGTGAAACTAAGTTGTAAAGTTTCATACTATTACCTACATTTTATGGTGACAAAATGTAGGACAAGAGTTGGCTTTGTCTGGGGAATGTTACTCATTTGTTCTTGGAAACAGAAAGTGAAATAGAATCCAATTCTTTAAGTGCCTTATCCACTTCCATTGAGTTATAGAGTCAAGCAACCAAAAACAAAAAAGATTTAATGCAAATAAAGAAAAGAAAAGAAAATCTAGTTAAAATAAAACAAAAAATGTGCAAATGCACTTATTAAAAAAAAAAGAAAAATCTACCTAATGAAAACTAGTTGATAATGTAACTTATAGATGATACTATTTACTAGTTCAACAAAATAGCTACCTTTTTCAGTAACTTGTAGTGTGTTGCATGTTCACATTCAACTTCATATAGATGGAACATGAACAACTGGAGCAATGATGTTGATGTCTGATGTAACACCTCTTGAAAGAGATGGAAGAATTTACCTTTTTGAGATGAATCTTGTGTATTGTGGCTTCTAGATAGGTCCATAATATGAAACTGCTCCTCCAGAGTTGAACGTGCTTCTTTGAATTCCTCTTTAATAGTATTTTTAGGTTCAAGTACATGTGGAATGTCTAGCTTTCCATTAGCCTCCAACCAAGCAATATGTCAGATTGGACATCCTATTGATCAAACAAATTTTTTACCCTTATTGTCAACTGCAACTTTCTTGACTATTTCATCAATTACTAGCACCTTAGGATGATCAAGTTGGTCCTACTCATGTGATTTTAGTAATAACATTCATGCACTATATAGACCACCATACCGCTCACAAAATTTTGACTTGGGAAAGTCTTTTCTATTTATGACAAGTTCTTTCTTAAGCTCCAAGGTAGAACATTTATGCAAAGTGTTCCCAAGTTCATGACTATGAGACACAAATACATAATTTTAAGCTTAATTAGAATTTTCTTGCATATCCCCTTTCTTCATGTGATTATTGGAAGAAAAAATTTCCTTCCTCGTCTTTTCATCATGGGCTTTCTGAGATTGCACACACCAAATATGAGAGTCTCCAACTGTGTCTTCTTCTTTTTCCTAGAAGAGAATATCAAGATCACTAGCTTTGGCTATAGGATGCTTCACTATTGTCTTTGCTAATGGTTCCTCAATTGCAAGCTTCTTTGACGGTGAAACCATCTTTTTTTTATTTCCAACAATAGAACTATGAGGAATAGTTGGAAAATGCCTCCTTTGTACATCTTTGGGAGGAATGAAGAACATGTCTTCATTTATTTTCTTTTAAAGGGAAAGTTACTCATTTTCTAACCTCTGCACCACAGGATACATCCTTGTGCTGGAAGAAAATGAATTAAAAGAATGATAACTTTCTTCAAACCCATTTCAGTTATTATCTCTCTAGCAAGAATAAGATCATCCTCAATTTCAATCGCCAATGTCTCCGAAGCTACAATAGTAGTTGGGGATTCTCTCCTTAATAGAGAAAAATTATCAAGAATTTGAGCACTGACAAACACTTCGAATTTGTAGTTGTAGATTGAGTGGCAACCGGAATGCTATATCAACTTGTCAATTCATGCATAGGAATGTGAGATAACTCCTTCAACTGAGCAAGTTGGGTTGACAAAGCATGAACATCTTCAAGAGGCTTGAACCTTTCCCAGAACTTGGCTATGAGAGTAGTCCAGTTTTTAAAAATACGTGGTGGTAAATGGTAGAACCAATTAGCAGCCATGCCTTTAAGAGTTTCTATGAAAAAACTTATAGACTAATCCTCATATTTAATAGCATGAACACCGCATGCAATGTAGAAAGAAACAATATGTTCATTAGGATGTTCATCACCAAAGAATTTGGGAAAATTCTTTCGTGAGACATTAGGAAGATCATGTAGAGGCAGAGTTAGATTTACCAATCCAAAATCATTTCCCCAAGGACCTTGGGCCATTTACATGTCCTTGGTAAATGCATGAAACAATTACAATGAATAATATTACAATGAAAAAGGACACTCAAGCATGAGGCTCTCAAAGGTGTGTCATGTCCCTAGCAGAGTTGCCAATAAGTATTGGGTGGATATTTTGCAACTAACATTTTTTGTTAAAATCCAGTCGCAAAATAGGTAGACCAGCCACAACATATACGACCAGGTCTCTCCTACATTAAATGGAAGGCTCTCCCTTCTCAGTGTTGGATCAAATCAAGGTCAGCAAGAAGTTGAGAGATTCTCTAAGGGGTGTTACCAATATTCTTTCATCTTTTCTTTCAAGAAAGAATCCACTTACCCATGGACTGAGTAATGGGAAAGATTAAATCTCTAAACTAAACTTCTATCTAATAGCTAGAAACGGTGATACCAATAAACTAACATCAACTCAAAGGTTGATTAAAAGCATATCAGTTTGGCTCTAAGCCATGTTTGTCTAATTTATAAGAAAATGACTACCATTGGGGCGCTAAGACTTCCAAAAGTAGATGATTTCTATTCTATAAGATAAACCTCTACCATTGGAGCATAAAGACTTCCAGAAGTAGGGAAATTCTAACTATTTTTCATGAATTTGATATAGAAATACAAGCTATAGTCAAAGCTTCTAATCTATGTATCACCACAATCGCTCCTAGTCAAAGCTTTGACTATGATTGCTTCTTAACCCGCTATGCTCTATTATTGAACACACAATAATAATGAGTTAAAGACAATAGGCACAAATTACAGTCAAAGTTTTTAATTTTCTCTATCACAATTGCTACCAGTCAAAGCTTTGAATCTAATTTCTTCCTTTATTCACTTTTCTCCCAAATTGGTACTACGCAATCAAAGTTATGCTTATATAAGTTTGGTAGAACTTTCTTGCATACAAAAAAAGATGATTTTTACAATGAGGGGGCACTTCTTTATATAGGAAAAGGGGATAAGAAAAAAGGGGAGGAAAAAGTGGGAGAAACTCAACCAACTTTGACCTGATCAAACTAGGTGAGAGAAATTATTGGATAACATGTCACAAAGAAATGCAATCAAATTACATGTAATTGCATGATTTCATGCAACTCATTCTCTCCTACTATAAACATAAAAACACTTGAAGAAAATTTTGATGTTGTTGACTCTGAAAGAATCAATCCTATAGATTATCAACAAAGGCATTGTACTTGATAATGCAATCTTGGATGATCACAAGATTGGGAGTTCCTATAATTTGTGTCACTAAATTCACATTGATAATCATGGTGTTGTTTCTTTTGATAGCCTCTGACGATCTTTGATGAATTGTCCATTGTCATTTGAAAACTTGATATGACCAAGCTTTTTCTCATTTGAGTTGTCCTAAATTCTTCTTTGTAGATTGGCACATTCTAGAGTCTTTGACACTTTGAAAACCTTCTCGATGGTGTCTAGATGTAAAATCGGAAAAACTTTCCATCAACACCTTTAAATCTCTTTTTTTGGTGCATTCCCACATGAACCAAGTTCTTGGACAACCATTAGGAAAATGGAAATCAAATGAATTACTGCTTCCTAAGAATCAAAGCATATCTTTTAAACAAGATGTCTCTATTATTTGAAGAACTTCTAACATATCTTGAAGAGTACATCGCAACATGAAGATGAAAGCATCTTCCAATGGGATTGGATCCATGAAAACTTTGGGATTTGAGTTACAATGACAAATCCATAAGGGGTGAGTGTTCAAAGTATGGATTAGATACTTATGGAACACATATGATGGTAAGAAGTGAATCAAGCATATGTATTTGGGTGAAAAGGTCCAAAATCATACTCCCAAGGGTGGATTGCATGTGGACAAAGATGATCTTTTGTGGGTATGGCCAAGAATGCAAGTTGGTATGCATATGATGCATGCCAATGACGAATTTCATATTTAAAAGTGTGACCTTTTACCAAATTTTGGTTCTCTAGATTTACATGTAATTATTACTTGAGGTAAACATGTAATTAGGTTTGGAAGATGGAATGACATGTAAGTGGATATGGAGGTAGTTACATGCAAATACAGATGGAGAATGAGATTGCATGTGAATGTGAATGGACCTATTTGCATATATTAGAAAATATATGCAATGTGCTTTGGCATGTGTTGGTGGAATATGAAATGGTGTGATGTAATTGCACAAAAAGGTGGGAAATGGAATGGTGAAGAATGCTCTTGGATTCTTGGATAAGAACCTTAGCTTTTCAAAAGGAGAAAACAAAACTACAAAAATAAAAATAAAAATAAACATACCTTTGTGTTTTTACTCAAGCATGACAAATACCAAGTTGCTTTCCTATACCAATTCGAAATTGGAATTTGGGGAAATTCCAAGCACTTGAAAATGAAAGTTTTCATTTTATTTAAAGAAGATTTGAAAAATACATGCATTATCTTTGGACAAATGTACAAGAATGAACCAAAATATGCAATGAAATAGCGAAGGATCAAAAAATTCACTTACTTGGTGAACAAAGAGCCAAATGTGGAAGATTAATAGGTTTGAAAGAATATTTCTCCTCCAAATTCGAACATTCAAGCAACTTCTTTGACCTTTTCAATGTTTGCAAATGATGGCTTTGTATATGCAAATGCCCAAAAATATGATCTCAAAACTTAAACATTTGTAGAAAATACCTTATTTTTGGATGTTTTTAGCAAAAATGTGGTCTCCAGATGCAATAACATAAAATATTTTTTGCAAGAGAATGCAAAAATGTGATTTCCAATAACAATAATATGCATCAGAAGCCCAAAATGCCTCCCATAGATGCAAAAAATGAACTGGAAATCTCACAATCTAAGTGTTTTTTGCCAAAACGTGATTTTCAAAGGCCAAGAAATGGATCGTATTTGTCAACAAGATGCAAAAATGTGGACAGAAAATGCATGAATATGCAAGGAAATGCAAAAACGCCCCTTATAAGATAGATTTCATGCCTTGGAATGAACAAATATGGGCATTACCATAAAAAATGTGCCCTTGGAGGCCAAGAACATGGACGTTTTTTTTCTCTTGGAGGTAAAATCAAGGTTTCAAGATACAAATACATGTAATGGAATGAAAAAACTACATTCTATAAGAGACTTTGAATTTTTTAAATGCAAGTCTTTTTGCTCTCTATGCAAATCACACTCTCCAAGTGCTTTTGCATGTTTTAAATAACATGTATATGGAGTCAAGGGGCAAATCACACTCTCTAGGCTCCATTACATGTTTTAAAAAAGCTTGTAAATGGGAAGGAGGAAATGCACTTTTGGGACCCCTTTACATGTTTTAAAAACAATGCATTTACATGTATTAGAGTCTTTTGATGCAAATCACACTCTTGGAGACCAATCACATGTTTTAAAAACTTGACTTTAACTTGGCTTAAGCATTTAAAAAGACCTTTCTAGTGCAAATCTCATTCTTGGGGGGCCTTTGAATGTAAACATGTAAATGGGTTGAAAGTTGTATTTGCACAACTTAAGTGATCAATTAAACACATATTTAATTGATTTTTAAGGAAATATCACTTAATTGGGTCAAAAATAACATTTGCACAATATAATAAATATATAATGTGCAAATACTAATAAAAAAGTAGTATTTAACTTAGATGTTTTGAAATAAAACATGAAGTAACTCAAAAATAAATTTAAAGTCACTTAAGTGAAAATTAAAAAGCAACTCAACTTAAAAATATAACATAAAGTGCTCCATAATTACTTAAATGATAAATTTAAGTGATAAAGTAATGTACAAACATAACACAAAGTGAATTTATGTTATAGTTTTCAAAAATTGAATGTCAAAACTAAAATATAACATAATATTTTTAATTATGCAATTGCATCTGGAGAGTCCACCTTTTGGGCACTTAAATGGTCATATTTTTCGACTGCCAAGTCTGATTAGGCTCTAAGATATATCAAAACGAAGAGAAAACTAAAAGCAATGATTTGAACAAAACCAAAAGACCAAAAACTAACAAACAAACACTTAATGAAAAAAAAGACATTGAAGGCTTCAAAAATCAAGGATGGGCTTTAAGAAAAAGAAAAAGAAAAAAGACTTAGTGAAAGCCTTCAATAAAAGAGTTCATTAAGTATATTGGGTCAATCGACTGATCAATCCTAACCAATTAAATAATTAACTAATCTCAAAGAAAAGTGAAACTATGTTGAAAAGTTTCATACTGTTAGCGACATTTTGTGGTGACAAAATGCAAGACAACACAACTATTCCATTATGTAACACATTTGATAAGGATAAAATTTTGCCACATTCACATAATTAATACTTAACACGCATGAGAAGGTCATTAGGAGCACAAATTTAGTGAACACATGTCACTTATGGAACTCTACAAGGGTTCTTTACTCACTATGGTTAGGAAACAAAGTTACTACATAATTTCTACAACCATGTGTGCATAACCTATATTATAATTATACACAAGGTAATTTTGTAGTGACATTGACACATAATGACCAATCATTTAATCACTTAGAGCCTTCCTAAATGAAGGGTTTTACTAACTCACACTAAAATTCACTATCACTAGTTACAATATCATAATATGCATGTATCTCACAAGGATGGTATTGAGACAAACACCTTGATACAAGACCTAAGGGTAGCATGATGCAATAGAATTTGAACAATATTTTATATTAGTTTACATAGCAAGGGGAAATATATTTCTCACAAGGTCATAACAACAATACAAACTTAGGCATTTACGTCATTGACCCAAGTAATTCTATTATGATCAATTTACACCAGTCATGAACATTTCTTTTCCTATATATAATTATTCATTTTACCAATTTATATGGAAGTATAGCAAAGTCAATAGAAAATATAAATCACTTTTTTATATCCTCTACCACGTCCAAAATACGAGAAACAAGAAGAAATGATAGTCATTCTACATTCATCCACAATTAGTAATCTTACGTGTACAGTGTATAGTGTCATATCAGTTGATTGATGAAGAGGATTTGAAAAAAGAGATAACTAGATGAACTAGTGAAGTTGTTGAGTGAAGAGGAGCAAGTATATTGGAATTACATTGGGCACTTGATCAGTTAGTTTTTGACAAGATAATCTATTGATTAATCATCGTATGAAGCGAAGAAGACAGTTGAGTTGATGCTTAGATGAGAAACACAAATAAAGCCTAGTGAACTATGGTTGGTCAATGAAGGCCAATGAAGCAGAAGATTAAGGAACTTAAGAGTTGGTCAAGTAAACAGTATTAGTCGACTGATAGTTATGACTAGGCAAGATGAAGAAGAAAATGTAGTAGCGATCGAGCGTACTGAAGACCAAGTGAGATAGAACAATAGAGATCAAGGTACATAGTGACAACCGAGCAAAAGAACACAATAATGATCGAGTGTCAGCAAAAGTATAGTTTCTGAAATAATCAAAGTTTAAGGTCAACATAGTTGAATTTTTGGATTAGTCAAAATGCATGGATGGTTAGGATTGATGAGTTGGCGGATTAAATGCACGAATTGAGTTTTTTATGCGATCAAAAGCAAGGATTTGAAGAGAAGTTTCTACAAGTATCAAGAAATGAATAGGACAAAATGATAGATAGATTCGTTGAATCTGACCTAACCTTAAGATCTACAATGATGTTTAAGCGACAAAATATCATAACTATCTATTTAAAGAGGCATAAGAGATGTTTTATAAGGTTGTTTCATTGTTGATAGGCAATTTTGAGGAGAACCTGTGAAGACTAGAGTAGCAGAGGAGAAGTAAAAATATTGGTGAAGTGTGATTGCTTGAAGGGTTGTCAAGCAAAGCAGAGAAGGAGATGATAATGAGGTCTGGTCAATGAACCAACAAATGAGCCGAATGGAGATCTAAATTTGCAAAATGAATAGTATCTTGATAGATCAAAAACCTGTTGTTACTTTTTAACCATTGTGGCAGTTAGAATCTTTTAATCAAGGTTGACCTAACAGTCATTTTGTTAATCCTTTAATCAAGAAGACATTCTAATGGAATGATCCAAAGTCCTTTAACCAGGCCCCTCCTAACAGACTCACACCTAACAGTGTGTTTTGTAACCTTTGACAAGGTTGGCTCTTAACTAAGCTCACTTCATAAGAGTGAAAAGTGGTAGCATGTTACTTGGTGGTTTTTCCCAAATTAAGTTTCCACATTAAATCATGGTATCATATATGTGTCAATATTATAGGTGTGATGCATGCTCTTTACTATTGGTCGGCCTATACTGAACAAAGAGTAAATTGATGAATGAATATATTAAGTTGTTGATGAGTTGTTATATAGATAGAGTGATTTTATGTGTTTGAATAAATTGTTTGAAGTTATTAAAAGATGAATTAGTACATCTGAAGCTGAGGCTAACTGATTCAACCCCCTCCCCCTCTTGGTTATTCTAAATATTCTAACATTGATTATGTATTGTGTTTTTGTTTTAGTGAGAATGATGCTTCATTGTGAGGATTTATTGACTCTAGTATGGTTGGTGATTTAGACAAATACAGGTCAACTCTTAGTTATGTGTTTGTTGTTTGCATAGGCAGTGATCAATTTAGTTTCCAAACTGGAAGAAATGAGTGCACTTACTACAATAAAGATTGAATATATCACTCTCATTGAAGGAGACAGAAATAATATGGTTGAATGATTGTTTGGTGAATTAGATTGCAAACATGGTTCAAATTTTTGTTGCAATAGCAACAGTATTATTCACTTGGTCAAGAATGTTGGTTTTTCCAATCATACAAAATGCATTGAGACGTGGTTTCATTTCATCCAAAGTATACTTGAAGAGGGCTAGTTGCAAGTCAAGGAGATTGATACTAAAGTAAATCCAGCTGATACATTCGAAGATTATTCCAAGAGAGAAATTTGAGTTTTGTCAGACTTTTTTCAGCATAATCAAGGTGTGACAATAAGGAAACAATGCAGGGTAAAGTCTCTAAATTGTTGAAGTAGTCATTAGACTTCTCCCATTAGACTTCAAATGGGAGATTGTTGAATACATGAAGTCTAATAGTCATTTAGTTTTTCCCTTCGATTAGCTCCTTGCTTTAGCATATTGTCCATTTAACTTCGATTGAGTCATTTAGTTTTTCCCTTCGATTAGCTCCTTGCTTTAGCATATTGTCTATTTAAGATGATGTTTTCTATTGTTGTAGGTATGGTCAATATTTGCTTCAGGAAATTACTTCTGAGGATTGGTATCACCTCCATATGTAAAAGGAGGACTTTTAAAGTACCATTTAATGTGTGTGCCAAATTTGGTAAAAACTGAAAATAAATTATTTGTGCTTGAAATATACAATTTATGGCGTGTCGCCTCTTAAGCTCAGATTCAGGTAGTTTAATTCAATCTCATTCGGAGAAAAGCTGTTTTGGCCAATCTCATTAGTCGCATCGAGTGCGCTCTATAGATTAGATGTTCATCAACCCCTCTTTAACTCGTCTTAGAATTTACTCCTCAAAAATACCTATATGGTAGTTTTGCTGCTTGCATGCATTTAAATTTTCCATGTCTCATTAGAATAAATTTTCAAACTTCCCTTCTACATTACAGTTCTGGTATCTCAAGATGCTAAACTTTACATCTGTAAAGTACCGATATTGAGAGCTCCAATTGTAAAAATCATGTTGCATGAGTTACAAATTTTCAAATGGCGGTATAAACAAGAATATAGAAATTCCCTTCTCAAATAATATTTCACACTACAATCCCGAATAAACTTGAGATGTCACACCTTGTCACATGCAAGTGAAAAAGGTTTCGTGTCAGCCAAAAAGTACAGAAGCTTACAGGTTATGTAATCTGATTCAACTAACATAAAAACAAATATAAATGCATATATTATAATTATCATGTACCATATTATTAATTTTCTTGGATTAACACTCGATGAAAGCACATCAACGTTTTGAAGAATGTCTTATGAACATTGAACAGATGAACAGGATTCCCATGCTCTGCACTTTGCAAGGGATAAATTTTCTGCCTTGAAAGGCCTCACTTAAATATGTAAATACATAAATTAATCCAAATCCCTCCCTTGAATGAGAGTAAATTGGAAACTTTTTCAACAAACTTGACTAAAAAATGGACAAACAAATCACCCATTTACACGTATTGGAGTGACTTGGATGACCATCTATTTACAAAATATCCATCACACCTGATTGAGGTGAAGTTTTTGTATCCATAGCAATCGATGAAATTTGGATGGTCTACTGCCTTCAGTCAAATAGATGAGATAAATACTAAATATCAAATTTGACCTCTATAACTAGCATGGCAATGGCAACATATTCCACCAAATAAGCAACTTGGACCTCTCACTTCTATACACTTTTTCAGGCTGGATTCGACAAAAGAATCAAACTTCTTTTCAAATCCTTCAGCTGCTATGATATACCACCAAAGCTTGCCCATACAATAATTACACAACTGACAAGACCAAAGACATAAATCAGGACCACAGAGGCTCACATCTGGAGCATCTTCTGCTACAAAATATGGCCACTGTGGTAGTAAACAAAAAATGGTTTGAATGTACAGCCTGCGGCATGTTTAACTTAAGAGGCGCTCTTCTTGTATACATTTGGATACGGAAGGATATCAAATGACAGATTTTGGCATTCCTGCCTTATTTTATATATAACTTAGTTGATGGTAAAGGTATCAATATTTTTCTTCCCCTGTACTGGAAGTAGTATCATCAACATGTGTGGGTGTCAATACATCATCACAGCTGTTCCCACTTCTTGTTGGACTAAAAGGGTGGCCTGCATTGGTAGAGCCCTCATTTGGATGAACTTTGAGGTTAGCAGTCAATGGAAATGGCTCCTGAACATGAACCATTCAAACAATCTTCAGATTTTTTGTTGAGGTTCATACTCAAAGAAATAGTTGGATGTCATGCAATTCAATTTCATGGGATGATCTAAGATTACCTGATCCCCAGCCTCTGGTCCCTCAGAGTGAAAAAGAATGGGTCGGCATCGCTTATCCTCATTCATCAGGCTGGAATTTTGAAAATGTGTTACAAGAGCAGCTTTTCCTTGTATCCGAGCATATGCTAGAGAAGCAACCTTTTCACTATTGAACTTCTCCCACTTCTTTCCGTTGAATGCCTGCAGACAATAAAATACTGCTGTTGAAAGCTCTTCCAGAATTGCATTAGCACTACTCTACATTGGATGGATGCATTCAGAGGAATTTAAGAATAAACTAACTAAAATTCAAACGAATAACATAGAGAGAAAAAAAGCTCATATTTGAACAAATCAACTGGGCTAAAATCAACTCTCAAAAGTTTAGCCTTATTTAAATTCCAATGACTAATCTAGAGGGAAAAAAAGCTGATCTTCGACCAAACCATCAAACTCTCAAAAGTTAGGCCCATTCA
This sequence comes from Cupressus sempervirens, assembly GCA_028749045.1. NCBI lineage: Eukaryota > Viridiplantae > Streptophyta > Pinopsida > Cupressales > Cupressaceae > Cupressus > Cupressus sempervirens. Next base: position 427,569,550 of record CM053790.1, read on the forward strand.
AAGTTGCAAGTGGCACATGCAATTAAATTCAAATTAATATTCCATTGATAGATAGTAAAGCTAAAAGATACAGAAACATAATGCGTAGCCTTGAATTGCTATGACAGTATGACCATTATGATATCCATGTCAGATGGAAGTAGATTTTTATTTAGGATTTAAAAGACTAAAGTGCACGTTTAAAAAAAATGTAAGAGAAAAGAATGAAGAAATATTGTTCTAAGTCGTCTAAAAATCAATAGGATAAAACAAACCTCATAGAAAGGAATGATATTAGCCGGAGAAATCATATTTATAAATGCATAACCAACATTGCATTTATTCTGCACACAGACAAAAAAAATGTTAGCTATGGAGTACAAATGTGTCACTATCAACATAAAAACCATGTTATCCTTAAGCCTTTGATTAAATGTTGGAAGAGAGAAAGTAAAGCAGTTTACACACTACTTCAATTGTTTATATACTTTTACCTTAAAATCGATAGGCAAGTAGAGAAAATCATATGTCCCACGATGGTTTTCATCAATAGCTGCCAAAAGCATCTTAGAAGTATACCTAGCAATCAAGAGTGAAATATGTCAGTTGAAAAGCACAGATAAATCTCTTTAGATAGATGGAATTTGAAAATTGCTCTGCTAGGGATTCTACTTCAAGTATACCATTCTAATCAGTAGCACCCATCAAATAAAAATAACAACAGAATCCAAGGTACCCCTATAAACAGTACAAATAAACCATGAAAGAATTTTGTAGAGCACAATATATTTTTTATTCTCAATTGAATACTAGTCCAGTAAATATTGCCCTGAGATAATAATCAAAGATGCTCAAAGAGTAGAGTTTTGAAACACAACTTACTTATTTGGGATGTTTTTTATCATTAGTGTTGTACGGTTATCTTCACGTCGCATAATTTTATCCAAGTCAAGTTGATATTGCTTCTTATTATCTATTTGACTTGTACTGTTATCAGCACGCCTAGTTCTTCCTCGGTCATTCAGCCCATCTCCAGCAGCATTCATTGGTCCTAGAAACCCACCTCTGAAAAACATGTGACCCATATGATGCTGGGGAGACATCATCCCCAAACTTGGGGACCCATTTTCTGCCATGGTGTTTGTAATTCCAATTCCAGCATTTGCAGCACTGTGCCCGCCCATACTTAACATAGGACTCCCATTTCCACCACTTATACCCATGCCTCCAAGGGATCTGGGATTCATAAAGGATGCATCAGGTGAATCTGTGAAATAACCAAGGTGTGAAGGATCCCCTGAGGGAGCAGAGCCAACATGATGATGGTGTGATGATACAACAGAATTTATATAGGACCCCTGCCTCCTGCTATAAGAATAACCTTGTTGCTGAGGAAGAGAACCTGTATTAAATGAGTGCCCTAGAGATGGCGTGGACCATGGTGAATTCTGTATCTGATGAGAATAAGGGGTTGGGCTACCCCATAAAAATTGTGTGCCTGACAAAGTACTGATTCCTCCAGAGCTTGAAGTTGGGTGACCAAATGATCCAGAGTTGGGAATGCCTATTCCTGCAGATGATTGCAAAGAATAATGGTTATATTATGTAGAAATTGTAAGCCTCCGTGATTTGCATAATACCACAAGATTTAGAAAAATATTATTTAAACATAAAACAAATGAATATGACAAATATATTAATTTAAACTTTAAATCTAGATAACTAAGTTATACAACTCCCTTCAGCCTTTTTATATTAACATTTAGGAAAGGAAATATGATTACTCATTACATGGTATCACTCTCTTATTCAATGAGGTCATGAAAGTGGATACAGAACTAATTTATGGTACGGGATACACCATATGGTCACAGTGTAAAGCAGAGTATCTTCTAGGCTCAGGATCACAAGAAATTATCACGGATCACAAGAAATTATCACCTTCATGAGGTCCAAAAGAAGTGGAGTTTGCCAGTACTGTTCCAGTTCCAGACGAATTATAATGAATGACCTGCATCATAGAACCATTTTTCTCTGGAAAAGAATGTGGATGGTGGAATTGGCTTCCATTCCCCAGATTGTTTACCGATGAGATTGGATCTATCTGATTAGATCTTCTCAGCTCATTGCCAATAGCTCCAACTTTGGCAGAAGGGGACACCAAGGGTGGCAAGATTGCAGCCAATCCTGGCAGGGGCTTGTTTATTGCAGAATTCATTCCAACACCTGGTGAATGACTTATGTTGTGGAAAGAGCCACTATCACTGGGACTGCTGAAATGTGCCCAGCTTCCTGTTTGTATGAAGTAACAATTGATAGTCACGACAGATTAGTAGTTTATATTTTGAAGAAAAACCAAATTAGTAGTTTATATTTTGAGGAAATAACTGAATCTAGCTCTTTGGTCATTTATATTATCAGCCATCTGAAAACTGATCATATCAAATATGCATACAGAAAAACACATGGGATAGGAAATATGCTAGACAATGATTAAATAATAAAATTCAAACAAGCTATGAGAAACAGATCCGAGAAAAAGATCCAACTGGACATGGATTCTTCTAATTTCTTAAAACGAGCATTTACAAACAATAATGTTTTCAATCTAGTCTTGTTGCCTTGAAAACTACATCTTGAGATCCCTGGTCTCACATCAAGCAACTTTGCATTAGAGAATTTCTTAAATCTCTACACATTAATGATTAGGCTAAAGAATATCATGAACATTTGTTTCCACTTATGTACTCACTAATGAAATGAATACAGAAAGAAGAGAATTGTTTCCAATATTTTCCTAGTTAAAAACCCATCTAAATAGAAACTAACCTGGAGGTGAACTGGTCAATGGAGAACCAATTTGCTGCCGGAAATTTCGAGTTTCATCTTGTTCCAGTTCTTGGCTTAGTTGTTGCATCAAGCTGGAAAATTCACAGATTCACAAGCATTCTTAAACACATGAAGCATGGACCAAGGATAAAGCAAAATCAAAGAGCATTACCACCATGGTTTTCCATACAATACATACAAATAAAAGCATTGAACTGATGCAAGTAAATGCTAACATCTCATCAAAAGATTACATAAATTATAATATGATTTTCTCCAGTCTGGCTAATATAGAGCGATAGCCCACAGAAATTAAGACGAGCTAAAGAACATAAGTTCCATTCCAGAATCCACTCTACCGAATTGAGCTCTCCCTAGAACACACACTTATGAAATGTAATTCACAGATTTTATAGGCACTTCAAACACATGAAGCATGCAACAAGGGCAACAAAAAATCAAAGTACAATACTACCATTTTTTTACTCTTTATTCTTTCTGTAAAACATTTATGTGTGACTGTAAAATCTGTGAGGTGTGTGTACCTGTAAAATGTGTGTTTTAACATTCAATAGGAAGATACACTTTCTTTAGATAAAAGTTAAAAGTGAACTGATATTAATAAAAGCCAATGTTCAATAGGAAGATATACTTCTTGACATGCCAACCAAATAGAATAATAACTTACAGAAACAAACAGGACACGTGCTAAATAATGGGAAAGTTGTCCCACAACTCATCCTGCCCAAGTAAACTCCCCATGGATCACTCACTTTTCCATGATATGATATGTTACACTATACAGCATCTAACAATTCATTCGACCTTGCCTTATCAAAATTTTACATGCCAAAAGGCATGCCAGTGAATAATGCTAATCTGTGCAGCTTCTAATGTTGATAATAAAATGTCAAAATATCTACATAGATCTTGTCACTTCTTTGTTTCAAAATGAAACAAGCGATTCTTGAACTTTTGTGGCCATTGTTAAGGACTCAACTTAAACCCATAACAACAATTAAATTCATAACGTAGGACAGAGAAAATTAATTTGGATAAGATTTGCAAAGCATCCAATTCATTGTATTGGCATCAATGTAGAGAAAGCCCATAGCTTAGCTTTAGATGAACTTATTTCAAATTCTTAATTGATTTTAGCAGTGAGTTCTGCCTCCAAATTAATGAAAGGATGCGAATGAGATAATGGCTGGAATGTTTTTAAGGGAAAATGTGAAATTCATTTATTGTCTTAATCAGAAAATTTCAATAAACATGATAGGTATATATCAGATTACTGATATAGATACCATTAGTTCGTCTAAGAGGAATAATAGACTACATGTGTAACTTTTCTTATCATGGTTAAAAACATTAAGTTCTTATAAATTTATCCTTTTTTCAAAGTTATTATGTAGAGAACATTTTGTTAGTATTGTTTCCATTTATGTTTTCACAAATTATTACTATAAGTCACAAGGTCTGCTATGAGAGACATTGATATAAAAATTACAGACCAACTGTGAAAGAGCTCTTTTCAAACTCTCAAGTTCTCAACTACAGTCATCCTCAATCTAACAAATGAACGGAAAACTATAAAATAAATTATGGCCAAACTGCTAAGGCCAAATAAAACAGGTGGGTTTAGTTTTGATTGAAATAAGAAGTATTAGGCATATTGATTTAATTTATGGCCAGCTATGCATTGAAGTGTGGGAGTCGATACATCTGATCCTCAAGAAATACTTCTCAAAATAGAAATCATCAGACTGAATTGATACTTTTGTTTCCTTCTATATATACAGGTGTATTACACATTCCAATATCAAAAGCAAAATTTGCTGATACCTGAGTTTTCTGTTCACAGGCAAATCTTCAAAATGACTTCTACCCTCTAGGGACGAAATAACATGGGGAAATTACATAATAACCATTCTGGAAACAAAACCAGCATGGAAATTGTATATATTCATACCCAAAGTAGGCTACAAATATATGCAGAATCAAAATGTTTGCAAGTCACAGCAATCATGATAGGATAAGACCCTATTGCAAAAGGTTAATGCAATTCCAATAATTTCATATAAACTGCATAGTGCATCACTGAGGTTGATAGTCATATTTGTATAATAAGTTTGAGAAGAGAAATTCTAGTTCAAATTGAGAATGATAATGGAAGAAGAAAGACTTGCCAATTACTCTTAAGTAATAATAAAATAAGTAAAACATAAACAAATTTAGCTCTTTCATACTTTGAGACGAGCACAAGATCCGTCAAATAAACGTGTTACATGGTCTGTATTATCAACAGTATACTTCAAAGTGGTATTTTAACCAATATTTCTCCCAAAGAAAGTGCAAAAGCATGCACTCCATGGTCAGCATGCTAAGTTAAATGTTCTCTATTAAATTTCTATAGATCTGACTATGGCCTTCAAAATTTCTGTTGGTCATCTTCAACTTAAAATTTTGAGAAAAAATGAGAGATTTATGCAAGGGCGGTGCAAATTAAGAAAAAAATGTATAAAAACCCCAAACATTCTACATATTAAAAAAAAAAGGTCAATCAAGATAAATAGTAGCATTGAATATTTAAGTAGTCCTTTAGCTGAACTAATTAGAATGCTCAACTAATATTAACAGACTGTTCAGTATCATCAAGTAGCCATGCTGTAACAGTGAGGCAGGAGAGATCGCCATGACGTTTCAAACCTTGCTGGGATTACTCCTGGGTTGATTATGTGGGTAGGTGCTAAGCAAGCCACTGCCAGAAAAAACTGGGTGTAATTTCCAAAGGTGTCATAATGAATATGATGACCCCTAGCCATGGCTTCTTAGCCAAAAGATTTCCTATAATTCAGAGTACTACTGTAATAGACTCTGTATTTTCTGAGGAAAAAGAAATCTGAATAACATGAAGGATCCCTTAGCTGATACCAATGAGCTCGGCTTACAAGATATGTCTATACTTGGTGGGTTTCACCCAATAGTTTGTACATTATCAAAATAAAATATTCATGATCTTGAAAAGTGAAACCTATAAAATATACCTCCAGTTCTTTACCAGAATCCATTTATTAAATTAATGCTTTGACGTAACACAAATATGAATTCCTAAGTTAGCAAGAAAAAACGCTGCCGCAGTGCTCGGCCTAAATTTTTACTACTGGCCAGTCCAATACAGCTTGCCTTATTTGTTGTACATCCTCAACTACATTTATCAAACAGCTATTCACAAAACAGAAAAAATGCAGGGTTCCAATTCTTAGCTTTATACCTCCGTCTTGCTCCTCCGGGACGACTAGGTTCAAGCTTAATGCGCTTCCCAGCAATATCACTCCTGTTTAAATTCCTAAGCGCTGCCTCAGCTGCCCTTACATCATAGAACTCAATAAATTTGTGGTGTCGCTTGTGGGGGGTCTCCCTTATCTGTTTTTTACATGACGATTAGCAATGATACTATTTCCATGATGAGGATCTCAAACGTACACTTGAAATCATTTTCAAAATCAGTAGTTCACCTCTTTGACTTCTCCATAAGCACCAAATATTTGACGGAGCTCATCATTTGAAACTGATGCATCCAGGTTAAATACAACTAGAGTTCCTTGATTCACATCCTTATCTGAGGGATTGTCCTGGTAATACATCAGGAAATGAATATTTAAAAAAATAATATCATAGCACATATGGTGTATTAATCTCATAATTGCTAGAAAGTAGAAAGTTTGAACAAAAGCCTTAGCAGACAATTAGCAGAACCATCCTATGGAATTGAGATTGCTACACCCCACCAGTAGAAAGTAGGTGAGCAACAGCTAATTACCATATATTCATATTTTGTATTACCTAAGTTCTTTATTCACTGACTGCTCTAACATTTACTAGTCATGTTTGCTGCGTTCATAAGTAAAATGTTATCTACAGATGTCAAGTAGCATAAAAATCTGCCTATGTGCACTCTTCACTTAATTGAAATTTTGCAACATTGGGGTTTGATCTCTTTGTCATTTGTATCATAATGACATTTTTTAAAATTATTAGTGCTTAACGAAAATAACTGCATCTTGTACAGGAGCTCAACAAACATCATATTGCTCTGTATAGAAATAAAGGTCAAGAACCAGGAGTCTTCCTTGCGGACCTTGGAATCAAGCATGTCTGGTGTATAGGGATATTTATCTTTGCAATAATTAAGTTAAAAAAAATCATTGAAAAGGATAAATAGAATATCAAGAGAAATGAACTGCATTAAAAGAATTTTTGACCAATTACATACTCAAAACTGGTATATAATTTCATATCTCCATCAATATTCCAAGAAAAGTACAGTTAAGCTAATAAGCTTAAAAGCCACTATTTTTACTTTTATAAGATGTCTTATTTGCAAACCCAGGAAAATTAATCAGATTTCTAATTTCTATGCTCAAAGCCAGTTACCATTTGCAACCTAATGTCATTGCAAAACAAAAATGAAAATGGACTTTATACAATGTTGCCTCCATCTGTAAGGAAAGGTGCCATGTTTGTAGCAGAAGAGAGGCTCACCAACTCTACACAAATAAGCCTTCTTACTCAAAATTTTAATACCCTAGAAGTGGCAAATCAGATTTAGAAAAAATAGTAAATAGTTTAGGTATTGCATTGGATCATTTGTAATCATGATTATAAATCTTAAAATGACTTCTCAAAAGTTGTCCAAGATGACAGTTAACTTTTATGTGGTCACAACATGATGCCCATAGTCAAATGAGCTAATAAGGCTCATAATAACTGCATGAAAGGTTATTTGTGAATGCCCTTGAAAACAAAGGCAAGGTAGCTTTGCTCCGCAAAGTACTGGAATAATCTCACTAATCATTTAGCCATTTAAATAACCACTCTTACAGGCTTGTGTGACTATTATAGATGTTGTGTGTCCATAGTGAGACAAAGGCAGATCATTCAAATTCCTATGACTACACATAGAGTTCAGAGTTCAGCATAAGTAATAGGGAGTTTGGGACAATTCCAGTTTTCTGCTGTCTGCTCCTAATGATTAAGATTAGGTTCTACTAGTCTATTTTTTATGCTTTGACAATTAAATTTACAACTAATTTAATCGCAATGCTCAAAACAAAATTCTACAACATCATTAGTAAATCTAGCAACTAGGGATAAGCTTTATTACTTGATATGAATGCCAAAGAAAATCTATCCTCGCATATATAAAATAATGTTTCTCCTTGTTATCATGGAGCCCCCGTAGTTTCTCTACCAAGAAACAAGTGAAGCAAGACCCTCCCATGGTCCAAGTAAGAAAATCCTCAACTTAAAGGCAGCTGACAAAAAGAGCGCTCACTAATCTCCAGACAGAATGCGCTAAACAGCAAAGAAAATAATTCAGAAATGCCTACAACTGCTCAAAACACACCCATTTATTAGAGTTTTTGTGGATTTATAGCGCAGGGGATGCAGATCATGAAGACCAAACACTGAAATATTTGTATATGTCCATTGTGTTTTCTGCATTTTCAAAAGTGCATTTTTGTACGGAGGATACCATGTCTGCCAAAAAGGATGCAAAATCCGATAGATGAAGAAATAGTCAACAATTTCTCTAGATGCTCAGCTAGAAGATTCTACCCAAAGGAAGAGAGATCAAGCTAAAGATGGAGAAAGATCACTTTCACCAAAAGCCCTAGGAGCCAAAAGGATGATGAATGATCAAATGGTAATTTGTGAATTCAATCTAGGACATTGGGATGCAAATAATTAGTATTCTCAGATGAAGGGGGTTTGGATCATATATAGGCCACAAGGGAACAAGCTAGCTATTTATGACTGTTTAAAAGGCCAAAAGATCATTTTATGACATAATCTGGCAAGGTCACAAGTTTTCAGAGAAGTAGCAGCCTAAGCCATGAAAATGCTCCTAGTCACTTGGAAGGTCAGAAATTGAGCAAAGCCAAGATTAGGATAGTCTACAACAAAGTGGGGTGTACAGCACTAATCAGTTTACAAGGCCAACTAGGTGCTAGTGAGAGTAGCAATATAATCATCAAGAGGTGTTTCAGTATTGCACCTACAAGCTAACCCTTTCTGAAGGACTGGATTGTTCAAAAAGGGAATTTTTTCAGCTACCAACTTGATCTTGACTAGCATGAGGAGATAATCAAACAAAACAAATAAATGAAATCACAAGAAAACCAACATCGTTTTAGTGTCACTCTAAAATTTTAAATGCTGGTTACATTTTCTCTGCTCTAATTTTATCAATGGGATACTTTGAATTAATATAAAATATCATTACAGACTTAGTATAAAATGTTACAGAAATTATTGTAGAAGCCAAAAAAGTTCTCGTCTATGAACTGGATACCCTGATAAAAAGAAATCCATGATTCGTTCAATTAATCTGTGTAATGATCCCATCTTTTAGCTCTCACGTTCTCCAAAGTCTAAGTGGAGGATAAGAAGAAATTAAATTAATTTCTTATAAAGTCATTCAATTAAAAATTATAGGTGACTTTGTATTTAATTAATTTAATTATTTACAAGGGAGTAGCTTCTAGAGCATGTATTAATTATTGGAAGGATGAAAGCCTCTCGTGATTTAATTAATTATTGCCAAGGAGGAATTTCTGGGGTATGCATTAATTATTGGAAGGAGAAGCTTCTAGCTCTTGCAATTAATTAATGTTTAGTTCCTTCCAAAAGGATGAAGAAAAGGATAAAAAGGACTGAAAGTTTCATTGCTGATCATCGGATGATTATGACTTGCATTTGATAAGAGCTTAGATGTGTGAATCACACTCTTTTCTTTTGGCAATAGAGGACATTCATTCTCTGTTGTAACATTCTAGAGGTCATTCCCTTAGGGTTTGGCCTTTGGAATACATCTCTTTGTAATTGACTGCAGCATTCTCAGCATTAATATAATTTTCAGCCTTGGTTCAGCTTTTGGGCATTCCTGAGTGTCCATTACAGTGGTATCAGAGCTATAAATCCTGCCATCCTATGGAGGTCTTATAGATAGCCAGATAGAGGGAAAAGTGTTTGACAAAATGTATATCAGTCCAAATCAAAAAAATGTAATATTCAGATTATTGGATACATTAGAGGAGGGGCAGCGGATGCAACAAGAGCAAAATAGGCGAATGGATATGATGCAACAGGAGCAGAATAGGTGAATGGATATGATGTTGCAACTTATGGCTAGAAAGATGGGCATCAACATTGACGATTTGTATGTTGCTCCAGAGCAGAAGGTAGTTGATTTCTCAGGTGGGATCGAGACACATATAGAGCCACCTAGCTATGATGCTGGTGATATGGAGTCCATCGATGTGGGATTAGAAGAATGCAAGGATACTATCATATCAGCAGCCACTTCTATGTCAGTTGAACCATCCAACGAGGAGTTTGGCAATATGCATGCAATTGTAGATGTGTGCTCTGATGATAGTACACTTGTTATTGGTAATGAGGTGAGCAATATAGTGATAGAGTCATACTATACTATTGATCAACAAAGTGTTAATGTTCACTCTTGGGATAGTACTATGTTCAACATGGATTCAACATTGTCTTATGACAATCTAATGTTTGAGGCTGATGTTGATCATTCACCTGAGTGGAGTTGGGCTTTGCTTTCACCATCTACAAAGATTCAGTTTTGTGTTGCAGCAATTGGGAAGAAGAGGTTTCATAGATCTTCTATGGAGCTGCCTTCTGGTGACATTCAAACTTATACTTCATCAGCACAAGTTTTGGGAGCTAACTTGCAAGACATACGGTTGGTCTTAATGATGTTCATTTGCAGTTTGTTTAATGTCCATATGGATATCACACATTACTTCAATTGGGATCCAGGTGGAGGTTGGAGTTCATTATGTTACTTAATTGCTTGAGGACAAGCAATTTCAAAGAGGGCGGATTTGTAACGATCCCATCTTTTAGCTCTCACGTTTTCCAAAGTCTAAGTGGAGGATAAGAAGAAATTAAATTAATTTCTTATAAAGTCATTCAATTAAAAATTATAGGTGACTTTGTATTTAATTAATTTAATTATTTACAAGAGAGTAGCTTCTAGAGCATGTATTAATTATTGGAAGGATGAAAGCCTCTCGTGATTTAATTAGTTATTGCCAGGGAGGAATTTCTGGGCTATGCATTAATTATTGGAAGAAGAAGCTTCTAGCTCTTGCAATTAATTAATGTTTAGTTTCTTCCAGAAGGGTGAAGAAAAGGATAAATAGGGCTAAAAGTTTCATTGCTGTTCATCGGATGGTTATGACTTGCATTTGATAAGAGCTTAGATGTGTGAATCACACTCCTTTCTTTTTGCAATAGAGGACGTTCATTCTCTGTTGTAACATTCTAAACGTCATTCCCTTAGAGTTTGGCCTTTGGAATACATCTCTTTGTAATTGATTGCAGCATTCTCAGCATTAATATGATTTTCAGCCTTGGTTCAGCTTTTGGGCATTCCTGGGTGTCCATTACAATCTGAGCTTAAACAAATATGTGGAACCAAACAATAAGCACAAAAGTGCTAAAAATTTGAAATTAATCTTAGTACAAAATTAAAGCCCTGCAGCATTGCATTCTCTGACAGCTAAGCAATTGGAAGGGTCTCCCAATTACAGATGCTGCATTGGCATCAGAAACTTTTCTGCACCATCACCCTACCCTTCTTGGGCTTCAGAAATGCTTTTTGATAGTGCAGAAGCATTTTCTTTCCTGACAGAAGAATATGTGTTAAGTAATGATATTTAATAGGGCCCTGACCTTGATAGACAATCTATTTTTGGGAAAGCTTCTAAACTCTACTCTAGGATGTCCCTTTTACAACCAGCACATAAAAAGTGCTAAGACAAAAAACATGTTATTGTTTTAAATGTTAATTATGCAACTAGCTACCTAGGACTTTGATGAATAAATGAGATATCAAGACCGTATGACCCTTTGATTGCCAATGGAAATATGGGTGAATGAATCAATAATACATTTGTAAAAAAACCAGTTCATGATAAGAAGAATGTAGTTGCACAAGCCTCATAACATGAGAACAAGAGTCATTAGTCCACAGTCCATTGCTGGGAAAAGACTTTCCAAATTCTGTAAAAACAGATATACTATTTTTCTTGTTCATGATAGTTTTGACACATGCTTCTATTAAATGGTTTTTCATTCACTCACAGTATGTTTCAGGCATTTTTGTCCTATGTTCCTTCTCATTAATTCTGTAGTCAAATTCCATTCCTACTTTTGATTTGTCAATTCAATCCCAATTCCAAGTAATGCTGCTATGGTGTAAATTTTATTGATTAATCTTTAATATTTAGGATTTGACAATTAACATTTCATTGTCAACTATAAGCTCTATATTAAATTTTGTGCCCTTTATGCAAAAGATATTTTGCTGGAGTCTCATTGAATGAGTCACAACTTGGTCAAGAGGCCAATTTTGTTATTGATAGCCCCAATGAGGCATAGCTGTACTTAATACTGTACTTTTTAAAATCTATATGATACTCTGTGTCTGTGTGTGTGTGTGTGTGTGTGTGTGTGTGTGTGTGTGTGTGTGTGTGTGTGCATGTGCATGCGCGTGTGTGTGTGAGCGTGCGTGCATGTGTGTGTGCGTGTGTGTGCGCGCGCGCGCGTGTGTGTGTGTGTGTGTGTGTGAGAGAGAGAGAGAGAGAGAGATTTATACTTTTGTTGGCTTAGAGTCTTTTGTCATAATGAAAACAATAAAAAAAATTATTTCTGCAACACTTGAATCAATGATTATATATTTACATGCATACATACGTTTACATATATGTGAGTGTCTGTGTCTATGTGTGTGAGTACGTGTAAACTTTAATTTTGGTAGCACGTTGAGAAAAACTGTCATCCCCATCCCAGAAATGCCATGGCACATGGTCCATACAAGGAAATTTGTGTGTGTGTGGACACAGGTGTATGTCATTTATTATTTTGTTTAGACCCAATTCTTATAATGTTTCTTATATTTAACTCTGCATTGGCTTTTTACAACAAAATTTGATACTTCATTTGTATTTTTTGTGCAACAGAGTTGGGCATAATCTATTATGAAATACTTCTTATAAAGAAATTTGGTAGATTAATTTATGTATAGATTTTCAATTAAAATTGATATTATCATTATCACAAGTATACCTTCGGGATGGAGAAATGAATATCAAGTTTCCTTCTTCTCAGTGGCTTGCTTTGAAGCGCACGCATTGCACTTCGAGCAGCACGAATATCATAGTACGATATCATTACAAAACCACGATGTTTGCATGCTGTGTACAAGGTTCTGATAGCACCATATTGCTGTTCAAACAAAGAAACTAGTCAGAGCTGGCATTGCTTTCTTTCAAAACAGAACTGTAAAGGAAAAGGAGGAAAGCATTAGAGAACAAAAAAATCAATATGAAAACAAAATAAATGAAGAAATAGTTCTAAATCCTAAAACAAGATTCCTTAAAGAAGATGCAATAAAAAGTAATTTCAAACTTATGGAACCTAAAGTATTTTACCAGGATATGTTAAAACTTATCCAAAGACAGAACAAACAGGATTAAAATGAATAGAAAACAAAGTTCCAAACGAGTGAAATTTCTTTCCAGAACTCAATGATGTTTATATGTTTTCTCCAACTCAATTGCCTCCCTGTAATAGAAATTGAATAGATAGAATGGACTGCAATATATTCCATAAAAAGTTGTAAAATATTCTTGCTTCATTTCTTCTGTATTACACAACAAATTTGGCCATTTATAATTGAAAACTTTAATGCAAGCCAAGCATCTGAGAATCTACAAGAATTAGCCCTAACTTATCTAGTGAAATGTGCAAAAGATATAATCAACTAGCTCTATGCATGCCTTAGTACTCCAATATAATCTCAAAATTTGCATAATCTGTAAATAATGTGTCACCATGTGCGAAAAAACATGTCATGCATACGTCTGCAACAGATTGCAGAAAAGCCTTAACAGGATATTGGTTGTGAGATTTATTGAGCATGGATTAACAACAAACCAATGGACTACAAGTTCAATAGACAACAACCATTTAGAATCAACAACTGGCCATTAATGCACTGGATGATTGGATGGATATGCATCATCAAATGAAAAGTGTAAGACAGTTAAATACAAGAATTGGTTAATTGAAGCTATAATTCAAAGAAAAAGCTTGCAAAGAAAATGGATTTACTTTCAGGATGAATAACAAATATATCTTTGATTGTGGAAGAAAGGGAATTCAGCAATGGATTGTTGTTGCTTCTCGAATACTAACACATTTTTTTGTACCTGCTGAATTCCCTTCTTGGGTTGGCCATTTGGGTTTTCGACCACAAATACTAATGTTCCAAATGTTTCGATTTCCAAAATTATTCCCAGGAGTCCTATAAAATAGTTATTTTGCCTGCAGAGAATTTTTATCTAACTAAACTAATTTTCATCATTGTGTCTAGGCATTTGATGCATGTAATTTCTGTATGGCAGAAAATATCAAACCAAACTTCATATTTTCCTCCTAAAGGCTTCAGGGCATTTCCTTTTATCTCCTTGTTATTAATTAATATCTCCTTGTTATTAATTAATAAGGTAAACTTTCTTCCCAAAATTGTCAGCGGCAGTTAATTATTTTCTCAATGTTAATTGAAATTTTGGAACAGCACAAATAATAATTTTCAATTTTAACTTGCTCAACCATGTCAGGGAGACTATCAGCTATACATTAGTAAGTTGTCTCTGTTTTAGTTTACCGAGGTGAAATTTTTTGGTTGTATAGTACATTGTTATAATGTTGTAAAATTGTCTCCAAAAAAATGAATGAATCCTGTATTCCCCAGTGATACTTCAAAGTGCAGATGACTTAATTCAGAATAGCAGATATTAACTTCTCAATCAAAAACATAACAGCACCTACAGGTATATTTTTTTTATCATAAAAAATGGCCCTGCCAGCTTCAATGGTTTGTTAAATTATTTGCAACAGTCCACTCTATAAAGTCAACAAATAAGTCAGTTGTATAAATTTAAAATGCTGTCTAATTAATTTCCATCATATGGGGGCTGGGGCACAATAAGCGAGGTTATTAAGGACAAGAGAGACTACTAAATCCCACCTTGTGCCACCAACTTTGCAGGCTTACCAAGTGGATCTCTTCGCAATTTTATTATGCTGCCGCCATCGGCATTTGGTTGGAACCTCAGAAGTATTCATTTGGATTAAACTAGGTCATTTACTAAGGCTATTTTGATAGACTTATTCAAGGACTCAGAAATGCCAATTAATCATTTATTACAAAACAATGTTTCTCACTTCGGCTTGTTAAGAACGATTCAATGAAGCGAAATAATTTTATTAAGATATGTATTGTATCATGTCATATTCAAGAAATCGTAATGCCATCTGGTTTATGTGCAGATTACAATATCCATGCTAAAACTACTCAAGAACCAATGGGGTGCTTTCCTCCATGGTATTAAACAAGTGAACCCAAAGGATGAAGACTCAAACACCAGTGACATTTC